>CM021104.1:577921726-578299525 GCA_007115665.2 Sequoiadendron giganteum
AGTATTATGTTGTTGTGTTAGTGAAATTATGTCCATCAATTGAAGCAGAAGAAAACTCACCTACCAAGTCTAATCCCCATTTAGAGAAAGGCATGGTCTCGTGATCAGTCTCAACTCTTGTGTTGGAACATGGACAAGGTCACTATGTTTCTAGCATTGGAAACACTTTCGATAATGTTGAATGCAATCTTGCTCCATGGAGGGCCAATAGTATTAAGTTCTAAGCAATTTTTGTACTAGGTTGGGTCTATTAGAGTGGGATTCGAAACTACCTTCGTGGACCTCTTGTAAAGATGTTTGTGCTTCTTTTGCATTAAGACACCAAAGTAACATACCATCTAGACTACGATGGTATATGGTTTCTCTTACAATTATAAACTTGGAAGTTTTGCGGGTGAAGGTTTTCTCTTGAGTGGGTGTTAGGTTAAGTGGAATGATACCATGTTGGATGTAGTCAAAGGTGTCTTGGTACCACATGGAGGGTAAAATCACAAAGTTGTGTTACACTTTATAAAGGAAACAACCAATGTTGATCCAAATTTTAAACTTGAATCACTAAAAAGTGACATATATATTTTGAATTTTGAAATGATGTAAACTAGTAAAATATGTATTTTTTAGTATTTTTTATGTTTGTATTTTTTTTTTTTTTTTTGAAATGATTTTAAACTAGTTTTTATTAAATTAACATTATAATTTAGTTGTTGATAAAATCATGAAAAATGAAGTTGCATGGGATGTCAAACTTTCTATAGTAAATTTTATCTTTTTCTTTCAATGTTTTTATGTGTATTTATAACTTGAAATGTTAGTGCATGGATATAATTTTTTCCAATTTTTATAAATATATATTTTTAAATAAATATTAAAATGTTCACGAATCAAAAAATAGTTGTTTCCATTAGACATCAATTTTCATATTAAATATTTATCTAAAATGGAAAAAAAAATATACCATTTTGAAATAGATTCTTTTATCTAGTGCATCATATTTTTTTCAATTTTTATTAATAAGTTTTAATATTTTTCCTTGGCATGGTAATCAACCTAATATTTTTTATTGATAACCTACTTTTAGTATAAATAAAAAATAAAAAATAAATAATAATTAAAATATTAAAATAAATATATTTTTGAAAACTAAACTTATGGATCTACAAAAGGGTATTTTTATATTTAAAAAAAATGTTATGTACATTGGCAAGAGTTATTGAAACTTGAAGTTTTTCAAAGAATTCTATTTTTTTGGTAAATTGGACTCAAAGTGGTGCTCCATATATTTTTAGCCAACAATTTTAGTTGAAAAAGTTGTGGAAGTATCTAACATAGCTAGAATGAATCTTACTAGAACATATGCTTGACCAAAATTAACTTTTAGTTAGAAATACTTACATTTGGTTGTGCTGATATGTTGGTTGAAAGTGTAACACAAATTTGTGCTTTTACCCTGGAGTTACAACCAACAACAACACATACCAGTTCTGATTCTCGGAGATTGAATGCAAGTATGAGCAACTATTCAATGAAGAACTCATTCTTAGGAACATTTTATGGAATATGAAGTAACGAGCCTCTTGTTGCATTACATCGGTAGCTTTGTTGTTGAGGGGAAGAATTTTATCAAAGGTTATTGTGAGAAAGTATTCCTTGAAGATCTATCTACTATCCTTTTATATGACATCAACTTGTCATTTTTTTCTCGTATACATCATTTACCTATCTGATCACTATCTAAGAATCTTTGAAGACCTATAAATCTTTTATTCTCCATTCAATAGCCATTTTGAGCCTTGTGATGAGAGACTCATATTTTGTGATGTTGTTTGTGCATGGGAATGTGATACTATATGCCTTGGGTATGCTATATCTCTATGGGGTGAGAAATAAAATACCTTCTCTAGAACCATGTTAAGTGTGGGACCCGCCAAAGTATAGAGTCCAATGGCCTATCTATTTTGTCATAAAGATACTCTCCTCTAGAAATTCGATTGTGAGAGGCTTGTGATCATCTATAGGTGCTTCGTCCAACTGGTATTCTATGATTTTCCCCTTTATGGCTCTTTTATCCACATATTCTATATAAAATTTAGTTACGACCATCACAAATTTGGTAAGTTGACCTATTAGAGACACTTTTTCTGGTAAGTACTCTAGTGGGTCTACTTTTGAAACCAACTTCACCTTCCTATTTAAGTTATAATGCATCAAATTTTGTATAAAAAATACAACTGAGATACATGCTCGTTCTATGAGCGAGTAGTTCAACTCATAGCCCACTAGTGTTCTATTGATGTAGTTGTGTGAATGTGTTTTTCTACTCTAAAATTCAAAACAAAATGAAGTACAAAAAGGAAAATACACAAACAAACACTCAATTATTAGCCAAAGTTGAATTCAAACAAAAATAAATAAAATCATGGAAAGTTATTACTTGTTGTATTGACGAGTTGGTTGGCCCTTTGATGGTGCTTGAATACATGCTGCTTTGACATAAAATGTATGCAATAATAGAGGTGGGTGTTGTCATGAAGATGGTAGTTGAGTGAAATAATGGATAATATTGCTACAAATGCTAAAAAGGCTTGAATGCTAGAGAGTGAATGGAAAATGAATAGCTCATGTTTCAAATGCTTGTCTAACCTCCCTAACTTGAGACCAAGCCTCTCAAATTAAAGAAAAATGGACAGCTAGGATTAAGCCATCATGGACAAGATGGAGGGTTGTGGTGAGTTGAGGACTCACAAGTCCTCACATCTTTCCATGTGGAGTGTGACGTGGAAAAATGACAAGTGGAATGGAAAAGGACATGTGATTTGGAGGTACTTGTAAGTAGCATGGGATTGGAGAGGATTTCTTCAAAAAATAAATCCTTGTCCCAATATGAAGTTGATGGTGACAAGTGAGGAATTTTAGAAAGTCCTCTCTTGTCATCATGGGGATGGGAGAAGTGGTTGGAGAAATAAATGCAAATTTTTATTTCACGTGATTGTAAGTACCTAGTGGATAAGAGAAGGTACTCCTAAAGGAGGTCCTTGTACCATGTGACTGATGTGACCTATGAAAGATTGATGCAGGTAAGAAGATATTTAGATGAAAAAGTATTTAATTAAATTAAATACCTTAGGGATTTAGAAGACTTTAGGGGTACTAATTAAATAATGGAAATATTATTTAATTAATGCAGGTAAGAAGATATTTAGATGAAAAGGATAAATTTGGCCAAATATAGGTGGTTAAATTTAGATGTCTACATTTTCCCCCTCTTTGAGATGGTGCTATGAAGTAGCATCATTTCAAAGAAAATCAAAACATAGCACCTAGAAGAAGATGGTTAGATTAAGAAAGATGCCCTGGTCATTCGAGGAGTGACTAGGAGGAAAGATGATGGCAGTGAAGATGAAGATTAGAGATTGAGGATGCCCCCTCGAGAGGACATGCAGGTTCAAGGGAATATAGGTGTTCTCTATAAATGGATGAGATAATGCAAGGGTAAATGGGGAAGATGATGTAAAAGGATGTATAAGAGAGGATGAGAGAGACAATGGATAAGCACAAATGGATTCAAGGACAAATATGATGTTTCCCCAGTCAAGCTACAAGATAGGATGGATTGATCATCGATGGAGTGTTGTTGATAAGGGATGGATAAATCCAAAAACAACACAAGGATAGGGAAGGATACATCTCGATGAGAGTGTTGTTGATAAGGGAAGAGTACATCCCAGAACAACACAAGGATCAAGAAGGATACATTCCACTAATGATGATTGATGAGGATGGTGATTGGATCAAGGCTTGTAACAAGGTTGGGAACAAGACCAAAGAGGTGATTAGATGATTTGTGCTAGATTTAATGGATTAGGATTGGATGGAGATGTGAGATGGTTAAAATGAATGAAGATGATGGAGGGAAAGATGCAATGCAATGGAAGAGAAATTGAAATGCAATCCTAATGCAATTTTCCATTTTCAGAGCACTGATTTTTGCTATAGCATAAGACACCGGGTACCATGATATGTGAAACCAAGGAAAATTAGTGTCTAAAGCATACATAAACACAAAAAACAAGGAGGCTATCCCAACACCCCAAAGTCGCGATGAATTTGGTTGGGCCAAGTATTGCGATAACCACAAGCACAAAATGATTCCCCAATGTAGCACAAGACCTTGGGGATCTTAGTGGATACTACGTGGGACAATAAAAAAGACAACAACAAACAAAGATCAAGATATGCCCCTATGTTAAACCAGTCAAAACACACCATAATATGATAGATCATTGCAGCTTTGACAAGTGATTATATGGAGCTCAAATGATAAATAAAAGCTAAAAGTACCAAAAGATTGCAATCAATTCCAGAACATCCTTTGTCATAGGACCAAGAGGATGGATGGGGTTGATGAGGTTTGTTAGGAAAGATACATCCTATGGAGACAAAAGATGGATACTAAACTAAATGATCAGTATGACTCAGGATACTCGAAACTGATGAGATCTTGAGATACTAGTGACCTTTATTTTTGAAGCACCAGCTGGGATAGGGACATACTTGATGACAGGATAAAATGACGAGACATAAGATGAAAAGAAGACAAAATGACAAGGCAACAAAATAGATAGCCTAAAGACCTAGGGGACACAAGACTGACACACCCTAAAGACCTAGGGGCTTGAGGGTTGATCAAAGATCAGGCTTGCCTACATGAAAGCGCACAACCCTCATAGCTCAACAAAAGACCATGGGTAAAAGAGGAAAGTGAACAACGAAGACTGTGGTGAAGAATAAAGACAGATGGAGAAATGACCTAGGGGTGAATCAAATGATTGACCTTGCCTATGTCAAAATCACATGGGTAACAAAGTTTGACACAAAGCCAAAGATAGATGATGGAAGATAAGATAGACGAAAAGCCTTTGGGATAGATCAAATTATCAACCTTGCCTACATATTTTGACAAGGAACAACAAAAGACAATAGATAAGGGATGATGAGATGACCATTATAAGGAGATAAAAAGATGGAGCTGATATGATGAGCCAGGATAGGCCATGTAGAAGGGATGGTGGTGATTGTGTGAGATGTGGATTATGTGAAGCTTAGGGATGGGATATTTATCCAGATCATTAGAATATGAACTGGGAGGATGAGACGATGGATATATGAGTGACAAAAATTGATAAGATATTACGAAGATGTAGGAAATAGATAGGAATGATGATAGTGTAATGTATGGCATTGGATTGTGTGGGAGTAGCCTCTAGCTAGATACCAATGACAAGGGATTATGAGATAGGAGGAAAATTGAGATAAATAGATGGATTGATAAAGATGGGGAGATAGGAAGACGCTAGGATAGGTGGATAGAGGGAATCAAATTTAGAAGGATGGAGTAGACTGTAGGATGGATGGATAAGGGGATGGGGAGATAAGGATGGGAAGGCTCGGGAGATGGAAAGGATTTCTTGGAGGGATGGATGAATGATGTATCCAAGGACTCTATCAAAAATAAGGAGATGCCCCCACTTGAGATGTGTCATGTGCGACGAGGCAAGAGGGATAGTAGGATGAGATGGACATAGATAGGATATATTGGTAAGGAAGGGATATGGGTGTTCACATGATGGATGGATGAAGAAGATAGATGGACGTATGATGAAGGTAGATGAATGTATGATGAAGGTAGATGGATGTAGATAATATGCATGGATCAGAAAATTAGATGGGGAGGATAAAACATATGATAGTGTATGGATAAGGGGAATATATGCCAAGAGGTGTCCAAAGCATGTATATATGTTTGCCCCTATCTAGGTGAAGATCACAAGGAAGATTGAGGGACTAGATACAAATGAGATATGATGGGTAGGGTGTGGAAGATAGGAAAATGTAGGAGATGGAGGAAAGGAATGCGTAGGTGGAAGTTGCACCAAATTATGGAAGTAGATGGAATGAGGGATTTATGCATGATGCCTATTTTCCAAGATTTTATCATGGTACTTATCCAAGGTTCTTGTTTGCTAAGTTTCCACCATTGGACAAAATATTTCTCTTTACTATTTTTTTTCTTTGGGTATGTGCAAGATGATCATGGAAAAAATAGGCCCTTAAGTGGCAATGAAAATTCAAAAAATCAGAGTTAGGCAACTTGATGTAAACATTTGAATAAGTTATCTATATTATTTCAAAAATATGTAAGAATCGAATTTATAGAAAATTGAATATAGTTTATAAAATACTAGGTTTATTTTTATTTTTTAAATCTATTTGGTGAAAATTTAAAATTTAAGTGCAGTAGTACTTAAATTTCAGGGAAAAAATAACAAGTAGGTGTCTGTCTGACCACTCTAACCACAATAAAATGATAATATTTTTTTATAATATTTTAGATATAAGTAGAGGACTCATGTCCCGATGTGATGCATATTTTTTGTAATTATTTTCCAAGTAAATAATTAATTATGAAATTTTTAATACAATTTTTAAAAATATAAAAAACTCGTATGTCTGACCACCTTAAGTTGGTAGAAACTTCATGAAATTCTTTTTTTTTAAATCCTATAGTATGTGAAGCATAGAATATGACACATGTTTCAGATTCAAAAAATGTGATATCATTTGAAAGATATAGATTTTTTTCAATCAGCCTATCAATCTAGACTTTAGTCATAATTCAAATAGAAAATGAATAATAATTATTTATTAAATTCAAAGTAAAGCATAATTTATATTGGTGGAAAACTAAGAATCTCCTTTAAAAACCCTTTTCATTTCATCAATTTTGGGTTAAAAAAAGTCGCCAGTCACATGGGCCATCATATCACTTACATATCACCACTTTTTGGCCCATCATGATCCTACATGTACACCCTTTGTTTTTCTCTCTCTTTTGACTTTTTTGACTTTTTGGGCTAGTATGTGGAAGAAGATGGATAAAGATATAAGGATATGAATATGTGGATGTGGAAGATATGTGATAAATGGATGGATGAAGGACTCAAGCATCAATTTCCATAGGAGGTAAAGGGAGCCCATGTGTAAAGCGAGTATTAGATGTTGGTACAACCTTACTAGAATGGATGGATTATGCAAGAGAATGGATTAAAGAGATTTGATGGGGGAGATATGAGGGATACAGGATGGGATTGTAGAAAGTTTATGGATGGAATGATGGAGTGGATGTATGATGGGGGACTGTGTTCAGGACCAACATTGGCACATGTGATGGTGGATGTAAGAGGATAGGTTGATGAATGGATGAAGAGTGTGGAGATAATGGAGGAGTTGGGATAGTGAATTTTGGGACATAGGGACACAAAATAGATTTAGGAGATGGAAGATATGAATGATTATCTTGGGGATTAACAACATTGGATGTTGTTATAGATTTTTCATTTTAAGGCATGACAACTTTTTTCCTAGGGATCCATATGATTTAAATTTTTTCTTTAGTGGGCCTTTGTGGCCTATGTGTTTGATTTGGATTTTCGAGTTGATTTTTCTTTTCTTCAACATGTCTTTTGAAGGGGAAATGAAGAGCTTTAGATTCATGTGGATGTTTGGATTTATGCATTTTTTCTTTGGCATCCAAAGTGCTTTTAGTAGCAAGGGGAGGGGTATGAGGCGATGGATGATGCAGAGGAGATGTGGATGGAGTGGGATAAGAAATGGATATGATTTTTTTTTCTTCTGCAAGGAGGCCACCATGTATGAGTTTAATGCTACTAATGTGATAGAAAAGTGGTGTTGGGGTGACAAGGCTAGGTAGTGATGGAGGATCATGCGATGGATACAAGGGCATAGTAGCATCCTAATCAGGAGGAATGAGTGATAAGGGATTGGGAGAGTGATTAGGTGGTATGAAAGAATCTATATTTTTGACAATGGGTGATAAAGGCTCATGAGATGGGGTGATCAAATCGTGAGTGCAAAGGGGATCATGGGATGGAGTTGGTGAGCTAGTGTGATCTTGAGATGGAGTAGGTAGGATGGTAGGTTCAAGATTCAGTTTTGGAAAGGAATCGTGAGATGGGATGGATGGAATGCTATGATCTTGGGATGGAGTGGATGGAATGGTAGGATTGGGATTTTGAGGAGGGGATATCCTTGTATGGTTTGGATCAAGCCCTTGGTATGGCTCAACATGTGTGGGACGCATGATGATGAAGGGGTGTTGGAGGAACTCCTCAAGTGGGGGAGATAGGAGGATGGAGGATTCAAGAAGGTCATGAGATTGAAGTTTGGTAATATTAGGAGTAGGAGGAGTGGATTGGATGTCTCCAATGGATTGGGCGGATCTACCAATAGAAGATGGGAATTCAATGGATTAAATGGGTTTGACATGCTCAACCATTTGGATGATGTTAGGAATTGTAATGGGAATGATAGGTGTAGGATGGAGGAGGGCCTCATCACTAGTGACCCTACATGATTGAGTGGGAGGGCATAGTTTCAAAACATCAAGATGTGGATTTGGGGATGTCTCTTATGTCATGAGTTCTTGAACGACATTTGGAAGGGATGTAGGATTAGGTGGGGTGATGGGAATGGATGGAGGATTAGGGATGGTTAGAGGACTAGGATTATAGATTGGTGGATTAGGATTAGATGAGTGGATGGGATTAGATGAAGGACTAGGAGTGTTTGGGGGACTAGGAGTAGGGATTGGAGGATTAGGATTAGATGGAGGATTGAGGTATAATACGATGAAGGGGGGAGTGATGCAAGATGATGTAGATGATGAATTAAGCTAGGAGAATACGGATGTAGGATTAGGTTGGGAAAATTGGGATGGTGGGTAATTGTAGGAGGATGTGGATGATGGATTAGGATGGGAAGATTGCAATAATGGATTAATGTTATAAAATTGTGAGGATGGATTAGGACAAGAGGACATGGATGGAAGATGTGCATAGGAGGACATGAATGGAGGATTAAGATAGCAATATGTGAACACTAGATTAAGATGGGAATGCGTAGATGCAAAATTAAGGTAGGGATATTGGGATGGTGGATTATGATAGGAAGGTGTGGATGTTGGATTAGAAGAGGAGGATTAAGGTGGTGGATTAAGGTAGGAGGACATGGAAGGTGGATTGGCACAGGAGGATATGGGTGATGGATGAGGATAATAAGATTGAGGTGGTGGATTAAGGTAGGAGGACATGGAAGGTGGATTGGAATAGGAGGATATGGGTGATGGATGAGGATAAGAAGATTGAGGTGGTAGATTAAGATAAGAGGAATATTGGGATGGTGGATTATGATAGGAAGGAGTAGGTGTTGGATTAGGATGGGAAGATTGGGATGGGAGATTAAGGTAGAGATATTGGGATTGTTGATGATGATAAGGATAGGAGTATGGGGATGATGGATTAACATAGGATGGTGCTGATGTGTGATAGGAGATAGATGTAGAGCGAGGACATGATGGATATGTGGATAGTGAGAGTGCTAGATATCCCTTGTCAAGGGTAGTGTAAGGACTATTATTAGATGCAAATGAAGGTATGAAGGGATATTTTAGAAGAATGTATGGACTTGGAGATGTCATCAGAAGAAGCTTGCTAGAAATAATAGCATCAAGGGGATCTAGATTACACTCTTCTTGATCAACAAGATTTTCATTATTGTCATCAATGTAGTTAGGATTCTCCTTGACTACTATTATTGGTTGCATGGGAGGAAGATAAGGATTCATGGCGTTAGATGAAAGGGATAAAAATTGAGAGGATGAGAATAGATGAAAAGATAACTAGGATGGATTATAAGAAAATGGAAGAAGAGGTCTCGGATGTGGATGGACTAAAGATTAGATTGGGATTTAGGTCGAGCTTAGGTTGGGATTGGATAAAATATCAGATTCGAATTAGATAAAAGCAAAAATTAGGATGACCAGAGGATGTGATGGGATGCGATAGGATTGATGAGACAGAATCAGATGATTGACCAGATAAGAAGATAATACAAATTCTAAACTTGGTTCAAACAACTACAAACACTAATGAACAGGCAAAGGTGACAAGAGGATGGGAAGGGGTGACTAAAGAATTGGTAGGGAGGAATTTAAGGATTTCCTAATGGGATGAAAAATTCTCCTATAAGGATTCTAATAAGGGCTTCAATGAAGAATGGGATGAGAACAGACACCAAAATAGGTCCAAGCGAGGTCTCGAATGGAGGACGGGATAGCTAATGGAGAGAACGGATTCGACTCAAAGAATCTAAAGGGAGACTTAGAGGGAGTTTATTACCACCAATAAACAAATGGATATTCCTCAAGTGATCAAAATGAGGGCTCGAATGAAGAATGGGTTTGAAAACGGTCGAATGGACAGTAAAACAGACCCGAATAATGCTCTGAATGAAGAAGAAAAGGAAGATTCACCCCTCTATTTAGGGTTAGGTTGCCTCTTTTAGGGAAAGGACACCCAAGACAAGGGAAAGGATGGAAAAATCTAGGAGGATGAAGAATAGGTCTGCAAAATGGCTGAACGGACACTAAAATGAACCCGAACGAAGTCTCAGATGAAGAAGAAAAGGAAGATTCACCCCTGTTTGAGGGCCAGGTAGCAAATTTTAAGGAAAATATTCCCAATACAAGGACAAGATTACCCAAATTGAGGAGGATGAAGAACATGTCCAAAAAATGGCCAAACGGACACCAAAACGGACCCGAACAGGGTCTCAAATGAAGAAAAAATGGTTTCTCTACCCCTGTTTGAGGGCCAGGCCAACACTTATAGGGAAAGGATGACAAATAAAAAGGAAAGGTCATCCAAGTCAAGGAGGATGAAGAATAGGTCCGAAAAATCATCAAACAAACACCGAAATGGACTTGAATGGGGTCCCAAATGAAGCATAAAAAGGTTGTTTCACCCCTATTTGAGGGTGAGGTTGCCCATTTTAGGGAAAGGAAACCTAATAAAATGGAAAGGTCACCCAATTCAAGGGTAAGGTCACCCAATTCAAAGGGGATGAAGAATGGGTTTGAAAACAATCAAACAAACACCAAAACGAACCCAAACAGGGTTCTGAATGAAGATGAAGAGGCAAATTCGCTCCTTTGTTTAGTGCTTAGTCACCAATTTTTGGGGAAGAACATCCAAAATAAGGGAAAGGTCACCTAAATCATGGAGGATGAAGAACGGGTCCAAAAACTTTCTGAACAGACACCAAAATGGACCCAAATGGGGAATAGGACGACAAAATAGAAAAAGGGATTTGGCTAAATAGATCTATATGGAGAATTTAAAGGGAGGATAGGACCACCAATGGAAAAATGGATATTCCAAAAGTGATTAAAATGAGGACTCAGATGAAGAATGAGACAAAAAAGATCGAACAAATACCAAAATGACCCGAACGGGGTCCCAGATGAAGCAAAAAACATTGTTTCACCCCTGTTTGAGGGCCAGGCTTCCCCTTTTAGGTAAAGGCCACCCCTTTTAGGGCTAGGCTACCCCTTTTAGGGATATTATACCCCTTTGAGGGCAATATTGGCCCTGTTAGTGCAGGGTTATCCCTTTGAGGGCAGGGTCACCTGTTTGGGGGCCAAGTCACCTGTCCTATGAAAATTGATCAAATTTGACTTGAATAGGGTGGAAAAAAGCTAAGAAAAAAGGGTGAGGTCACCCCTTTGAGGGAGAGGGACACCCCTTTAAGGGCAAGGTCACCTATTCTAAGAAAATTGATCAAATTTGACTTGGTCTAGGTGGAAAACACTTGAGACAGAAGGCCGAGGTTGCCCTTTTGAGGGAAGGGTCACCCCTTTGAGAGCAAGGTCACCCCTTTGAGGGTAGGGTCACCTCTATGTTTTGATCAGAGCTTGAATTAGGCGAAAATAGCTATGGAAAAGGATAAAAACAACAAGAAAATAGCCAAGACTGACTCATTAACACTAGTTTTGCACAAAGAAGACAATTCAAGAAGCACAATCCTAAGATTAGTATGAAGGTGTGGTGAACATGGTATTCTATCTAGGATGAAAAAGGAAACTAAGGGAGTCCCCAATATACGCACGGTATGTGGCACGCAACCGTGGACACCAACCCATTAGAAGCGTCAGTCGGGAACTTCCAACGAGATACTGAAAGCTTGGACCAACTCTTCACATCTTGTCTAGGTATCACCCTAGGTTTGATGCTCCACCAGACATAATGTGACTGGATTGAGGTACAAATTTTTCTCTTCCCCCATTATATACCCTGCTAGTAACACGTGGTTGAGATCATCCCTTGGGGTGATGAAATCCCCAAGCAGGTCCCACTAAGAAAAAGAAAAAGTGTACATAAAGGACTAAGTATACTATGATTTCTCTTCACCCAGGATCACCAAATGGCACAAGGGGATTGGATACATTAATAGCCCACTTTTTCAAACACAACAAATAGATTGTTTGACTCCCCTTAGTTAAATCTATGTGCCTAGTTAAAGATGAAAACAATACACAAAACTCTAATTAATGAAAATGGTTTTTCTCCCCATACAACAAATATGTTAGTAGTCTTATTTTTTCTTTTTGATCCAATAATCATTAAATAGCTGCACAAACATTCAAAAAATAACACACTCATAAACAAGACACATTAGAGGTTCAGTACTAAAGAAGAAAACAACAAATGAACTCTGGAAATAATATTTTAACTCTATGGTTTACCTTAGTTACCTCTGTTCAAGGTAGGACTACCTCTATATTTTAGGTGGAGTCGACTCTATGGGTGAAACCGACTCTTTGGGCAGGGTCACCTCTGTATTCTAGGTCAGGCCACCTTTGTGTTCTGGGTAAGGCTGCCTTTGTGTTCTGGGCAAAGTTAGCTCTTTGGGTCGAGTCAGGTCTGTGGGAGGGGTCACCCCTTTATGGGCCAAGCCAACTCTCTTAGGGCAGGGTCGCCCCTTTGTGGGCCAGGTCAGCTTTGTGAGGGCGGGGTCACCCTTTTGTGGGCTAGGCCGACTCTATTAGGGAAGGGTCACCTCCGTGTTCTAGGCAAGGCCACCTCTGTGTAACCTAAACCTACAAAATGTCAAAAAATAACAAACGTGAAAATAATAGACTTGTTTGTGGGTCCCTCTAGGCATACAAAAAATCTATGAATGTGTTTTTCTACTCTGTAATGCAAAAAGACAATGAAGTGCAAAAAGGAAAATACACAAACAAAAACTCAATGATTAGCCAAAGTTGAATCCCAACAAAAACAAGAACAAAAACATGGAAATATATACCTTGTTCGGATTGACGATTTGGTTGGCTCTTTGATGGTGCTTAGATGTATACTCCTTTGATGGAAAATGTATGCAATAATGGAGGTGGGTGTTGTGATGAAGATGGTATTTGAGTGCAATAATGGTTAATATGGCCGCAAATCCTAAAATAGCTTGAATGCTAGAGAGTGAATCCATAATGAATAACTCTTGTTTCAAATGCTTGTCTAACCTCCCTAACTTGAAACCAAGCCTCCCAATTTAAAGAAAAAGGGATGGCTAGGATTAAGCCATCATGGACAAGATGGAGGGCTATGGTGAGTTGAGGATTCACAAGTCCTCACATCTTTCCATGTGGAGTGTGAGGTTGAAAAATGACAAGTGACATGGAAAAGGACATGTGATGTGGAGGTACTTGCAAGTACCTTGGGATTGGAGAGTATTTCCTCAAAAAAGGAAATCCTTGTCCCCATATGAATTTGATGGTGACAAGGGAGAAATTTTAGAAATTCCTCTATTGTCACCATGGGGATGGGAGAAGTGGTTGGAGAAACAAATGTGAATTTTTAATTCACGTGATTGGAAGTACCTAGTGGGTAATACAAGGTCCTCCTAAAGGAGGTCCTTGTCCCATGTGCTTGATGTGATCTATGAAAGATTATAGGGAAGAGAGATGCATGGGGTGAATAAATGGAATTAAAAATTCCATTAAATTATGTTGTGGTGTGACAAGAGTTGACTAATGGGGTGTTTAGACTAGTTAATGATAGATTAGAAGAGGATTAGGTGGCTAATGATCATTAGGATCCAACTTGCAAAAGTTGGAGGATGTGACACCTCCTAATCATGGATTAGGAATGTACACATCCCTAATGATGGAATTAGGATTAAGAAAAATTGATAGAGGATGTGACATTTGAGGGAGTAAATTAAATAAATAGAAATTATTTATTTAATTTATGGGATACAAAGGATAGATGATAAAGTATTTAATTAAATTAAATACCTTAAGGATTTAGAATACTTTAGGAGTATTAATTAAATAATGATAATACTATTTATTTAATGTGGGAAAAAAAAAAAATTTAGACGAAAAGGGTAAATTTTGTCAAATATATGTTGTCAAATTTAGATGTCTACAATAGTAAACAACTCTTTCTTTGTTGTTATCATCTAGCTAGGCTAGGGGACCTCCTAGTGTTACTTGTGTGGTGGAAATGTAGAACACCATTTCCTCTTTTGTGATAGGAGACATGAGTGCAGGCGAAGTAAGTAGGTAATCCTTGACTTGTTGGAATGCTTCGTCACATCTCCCATCTAATTTAAAGGTGATATCTGTTGATCATCAAAGCTTGCGCCTCTTTTACAGTCTTATGGGAAATTTAGTGAGTGGGGGACCAATCTATGCCTCACTAAATAGTGCTAAGATTTTTATAGAAATCCATCTCTTCTTTGAGTTTGGGAAAAAGGGGTAGAAAGAAATGTAAATATAAAACATGAAAGTGGTGATGTGCCAATGCTTTTATAATATTTCAAAACCTCAAGTTATTTTTTATGAATGATATGATAGACATAGAATGCCACAAAAATTCATTGTTGGGAAGAGAATTAATAGAAAAACCTAGTTACAAGCACAGTGCAATCATTCAATCTACATGTAGGAAGTGTTCATTAAGATTTGATCAAACATAAAAGTTTCTAAAGTTCATAGAAAACATTCAAATTCTAGATCTATAAACTCTTCCTCTTAATATAGCATAACACGAAGAAATAATAACCCTTAAAGAAAATAGAGAAGTCCAATGGCATAATCTATCTTATACATGCTATCACTTGATCATGTAAACATACAACATCAAAATCAAATAATCAAACTATTTGGATTAAGCTAGACATAGTGTTCTATTCTCAACAAAGATATAAAGAAGGAAACATTGAAAAAGGCCATATCATGCACATTTTCAAATATTTCTCCCAAATAGCTCGTACTTCAAATATTAAGTGAACTTTAAAACAAAGGTTGGATTCCAATCCAACAATGGTCTAAGCTAAAACATATATAACATGCCAGAGTGAAGCAATGCTCTATAAACTTAAAAAAAATACTTCCTATAACTATAGAAAAACTAAAGAACTTCTTTCCAAAAGGAAAACTTCAGGAACCATTTTATTCTATTGCTACCTCAAATTTATAGCCAGCAAGGAGAGAGAAAAACCACCTCCACCCAGAAGTAATGACTTCCAGATGTTTGCATTTATTAGCTCAGAATCTGATCATAGATCTTTAATTAGGTCATGGAAATCCTTGCTCATCAACTCTCAACTACTGCATTAATATCACTTAGATATTTAGCAAGATTTCCCTCCATAAATGCTCGGATCCTTAAAAAACCCTGGAAAAGGTCTTGTTGACTGATCACATGTCTTAGTGGCATCGACTCAAGTCCTTCTCCTAAAAAACCAAAGGAAAGCACACTCCGAAAAACTCCAAAGAAAAAAATACCTAAAGTACAACTTCTTGCAGTGAAGAGATGATGTGTCAAGCAGGTGGGTATTCTTAGATTTGTGAAAAGAATTTTTGAGAAATCTTCCACTGACCTAACACGTGGCCTAACTTCCTTTCGAAAGGAAAGTGATAAAAAAAATGTGTGCAGCCATCATGTGGAGCATTGTGCACCTTTCGAAACCAAAACTTATTTTTGCGTGTAAATCCTCCCAAAGATTAAAGTAAAAGCTGAAAGTCAAAATGACTTAGGAAAAAAATTCTTCATAGTTTTGGCAACTCACATGGGGCCTTCGCTTGCAAAGGAATGAACCTAGGCCTCTAATAATTCTTGGAGTTTGAAGAAGGCGAACTGTTGCATCTCCCAATCCACATTAGTCTGTTGAAATTGACTACAAATGACCTTGTATACTTGATCTATCTCAAAGACTTCTTTAAAGGAAACAAATCCCCATCTTGCTGAAATGACTCCTAGGTGATAATAAAGTCAAGAAAGTAGAAGAATCTCATGCTTGACATCATTGAAAGTGGGCATTTTACTTGATCCTGGGAGTTCTCTAAAAGTCCAAACCTTATTTTTGATTTCATTTGTAATCTATTTGACTGGAAACACATCTCCATTTGGTGGAAGCAAAGGAGGAAATTTGAAGCTATGTAAGATACCAAAAGCCTTCTTGATTTTATCAACCCTTTTGTTCAGCACTACCTAGCCTTCCTTACTCTTTTCTGCTACCTTGTGATAGTGGGTGAATTCTCTTTCTTTGTTGGATGTGGCCCTTTGATCTAGAATTCACTACATTTCTTAGAGCCTCATCAGTGGCTACACACAATTGGGAACTTAGACTCTAGGACTCTGCTACTTGTGGGGAATACTCCTACAAAATCTGGTTAGCCAGTGGGCCAACCATTTCATTTATCTCCTGAGCATCCTTCAAAAATTATAGAACTAGTTTAAATATGGTGAGTGCAATTATGATTTGCTCCAAATAGGTAGATACCAGCCTTCCCAATATAGGAAGGGTCATAGATCTTTGTGCAACCACTAGCTCTTGATGTAGCTGAGCTTATTTTTCTCTTACACTCTCCTCCATTTTATTCTTCTCCTTGAGGAAATTTGCTATCTTCAAAGCTAATTTTCCGATGTACTGATCACAAGCACCCAAAGGGACTCAAATTCTTACTTTTCATGTCTCAACCTTTCTACTTCTACTTGGGCCTTTCACAAATTGTCTAAGGCTTGAGAACGGACAGTGCCAAACTCTCTCTTTATGATTTCTTGATCATGTTGGTGCTCTACATTTGATCATCACGCTCACTAGTAATCTCAAATTTCAACCTATCAATCTCTTCATACAATTAAACACACTCACTCTGAGTCTTTGTGAGAAATCTTGTTGGTTTCTCCCATTGGTTTAGTATTTTCCTTTTGTGGACTATTTTTCATATCTCGGTCTTCGAATTTTCTGTATAGCCTATTTTTCGTTTCCCTTACATTCACTAGATTTGCCTTGCATTTCTTTAATTTCTGATCTAGCTCCTTGTAATCTACATATACTACCTTCTGAGTGGTCTTGGATAGGTCGAGCTTGTCACACAAGTGAATTTTAGTCAAATTGAGACCCATGACCCTGATGTCATAACCCTCCATATACATTTGTCCTTCGAGTCAGGATACAAATGGCTTCATGGTAGTAATCCATAGAGAATTCCACTCTTCATTTAAAAAAGTTTGAATTTCCTTGGAAATCGGTAGTTTAGCATTCTTCAATAACCTTCTCTATTTCACAACTTGTTAGACTTTCTTAGTTGCTTTGAAATGCTCTTGATGAGTTTGTAGGGTATCAATACTCTATGCATCAAGAGAAGAACATGAGGTAGAATAAAAGTAATGACAAAAGGGGAGACTTCAGACGTATGAACATTTGAGGAGGCAAATGGGAGAATAATCATGGAAAATGGTGGGATGCCAAATTGAGAGTGGGATCCAAAAGGACCAATTGGGGTAAAAAGAGAAGAAAATGGAATGGGGGATTTTTTATGAGATGAGGACAGACTTGGGGTAATGGGCAACATAGATGATTCAAATTTCTCAATAGGAGCCTTAGATAGGGCAATCAAATAATCAACAATGGATAATGTGGATATTTCTTGCTCAACACACAGGGGTGCATCACAAGGTGTATTGAAAATAGCAAGGGCTCATTGAGGACCATAAGCTCAAGGTCCTTGGATGGAGGGTTTTCTTCAATGGATAGGGAAAAATGAGTAATCAAAGATTTAGAGGTAGGAGCAAGAGAGGGAACAAGACTTATCTAGACCATGACCATTTGAACATTTTTTGGAGTAGATTCTACTTCTTCTCCGTGCCTAATTTCTACATCGGGTATGCCTAGGTCTTGGACTTTCCTTCTCTTTGCTCGACCCGAACTACCATATCTTCATCCTTTAGCATATGATCTCGCTAAAGCTTGGCCCTGTTGTTCAAAAATAGACCTTCTTGGGGACTGTCAAACTCTCTTTTCCTTAGTTCAAACATTGGCATAGGACACGACTTGTGAGTCCTTTTTCTTTAAGCTTCTTCCTCTATTAGAATCTTGGGGTCAAGAAGTATGACATGAAATTTGTTCCTCTGTTATCTCGTGATTGGTCTTTGGGTTTCTATTATCGGATTGAAAATCTTTGTCATAAACTTCCTCAAAATATTCATGATATGGATGAAGCTCTTCGATCAACCTATTTGGGCATTGCATCTCTTTTTAGAACCTCTAGAAATCAGTCTTCTTGCTTTCCAACCACCTCTTCCACTTCATTTGATTGTTGAGATTTTTATTTATTAGAAGGTTCCTCTAATACTGTGCTTGCAGTGTACAAAAACTCAACCATCTCGTTCGTCTAGTCGGTATGAGGGCCAAGTTAATTTATACTCCTACCTTTTCTTGAGTCGAATTCTTTCTAGACTCCACATACTCCTGACTCTCATTTTTTTAAAGTGAAAAGCTTGTTTGTATTTTAGTCCCATGTGTCACAAATAATGACCAAGCCTAAGGTCACTAACAGATTTGTAATCTCCCTCTTAGCCAGGTCACTCTTATCTAGCATGACCTTACTATTGGCAATGCAAAGAAGAAGCGAATATAACTTTGTATTGTTCCTTCTCCTACTATAGGTGTTTTCAATAAGATTTGCTTGATGGCATGCCTCTAATGTAAAAACTCTCCGTTAAAAATCTGGGAAGTCAGAAAGGTTCTTCGAAAAAACCATGAAATTTGATAAATGTGAAATCTTCTCTGAAGAAATAATCCATTGGAGTAGGTGCAATTTTGATCCATTAAAAAAATTCAGGTGAAAAACAACCCACCGGACATGGCAACAAATCTTAAGCACCAGTCTCAGAAAGTGGTTCGTAAACTAATAATAATTACATACTTTTTATAGTAAAGAGGTCCATATAGAAACTAGTTCACATAAACCATTTGTATCAAGCCTAGAAACATACAAATGTTTCTCCAAACACTTAAAATTTTGATGCAGAATTAAGTGAGCCAAGAAAGAAAAATACCTTAATTTATACTAAGTATGGTAATTCTTCAGTTGCTCCAACATGCTTGTACCGACTACATCAACAAATTCATAATATCAATAATTACATCTCTGATAATAAATAATGTAATGCATGGAAAATTAAATATGCATCCTACAACAAGATGTAGTACATGGATGATTTATCTTAGCGTAATTTTTTTTGACCATTTCAAAAAAGATTTGACTAATTCTCACTTGAGTATAACTTTGGATACACTTTTTATAAAATTAAGTTTGAGTCATATCCAAAAAGTGTTTAGGATGTGGTTCATGATTCCAAGATCCTATTCTCCTTCTAACAACATCACTTGATTGGGGGAAACTCTTGTGTTATCTTACAAAAATAAATAAAAAATTCTTAATGCATCAACAACAACCTTGACTTTGCGCTGAAGTCTACCCAACAATTCCCATAGAGAATTGCTATTAGGATCCTCAATTGTTTCAATCTCCTAATGGAATGTAATAGTGTTCTACCTATTTGTAGTGACCTGCTTTTTTTGGTAATGAAACAATATTTTTTATTTTTATTTCTTACTATAGTTGATGTAAGAACATGTCAAATAACGTTTCTATCTTTAGTGTGTGATTTTGAACATATTGATTGATACACACTAATTAAATTTCTTACAATAGTTCTTTCATCATTGGTATTTGATGATCTGAAGTCAAGAATCTTCATAATGTCTCAAAATTAATGTTTTTAATCATCTCAACAAACAATTGGAACCTTAGATTTTAACTTAAGCTCTCAAAATAGTTTTCCATATTTAATATTCATTCTTCTACAAGTCCAATTGAACAAAATTTCGAGCATTAGTTTCAAAACAAATTCATCTATGTCAATTAGATAATTTTGTTTTTTATGAATAATTCAACGAGGTGTTATGATTGGTGTGTGTTCTTGGTTTTCATTTGGTACATTTTATTGATCATTTATATGTTCAATAGGTATTTCAGTATTTGATTCTACATTAATTTCAATTGGCATAGATGACATACCTTCTCCTCCACATTTTCTTATTTCACATAGTGTTTTTATGTGCTCCCTTTTTTATTTCTTTTTCTATGTCAATAAATATTGTACTTTGAGAAAAAATATTTACTTGATCAAATTACTTAAATATATATGAAAGAACCTATACACATTACTCTTTTCTAATATCTAAATGATAAATTACTTAATAAAATTAATAAATTATCAACAAAATATGAAATATTCATCAAGATTGATGATTAAAATGATATAAAAATAGAAAATATTTAACAATCAGTTAATTGTCATATTCTAAACCATTTCAATCATTTTAACTTAAATAAAATAAAGAAATATCTTATTCTACAAAAAAAATGTGCATAAAAAGTGGAGTATATTGTAGTGAGACCTTCAAAATAATTGTTAAATGAGTTTTTGTTCGTTATGAATGCATATGGACTAAAAAAATGGGTACATGTTATTCTTACATAACATGTACACATTATGTTTGCATAACATGCTTGCATTATATTGGTTCATAAAATTAATTTTTAACACTTTGGCCTCCATTTAGAAGAACATATAGTGTCAAAAACATGTACATGATTTTAATTTAACAAAACATGTACATTCTTTTAACTTTGCAAAAAACATTCGCACTTTTCTTAGTTTTAGGTTTGGAGGATGGATTTGACTTTATAAGACATGTACGTGATTTTAAATAAACAAAAGACATACATCTTTAGTTTAGTTTTTAGATTATCATGAATGTAACTTACCAAAACCTTATGCACTTAACCCTAATACCTGCACACTTAACCCAAAACCCTACACCCATAACCCTAGACCCTATATACTGTATAAACTTAGCCCTAAACCCTATCCCTCAACTCTATACCATAGAGAGAGAGGGGTTAGGTAGAGAGGTATTTCTAAGGAACTAAAGTCTATACCCTATATCGTAAGTTCCCTAAACCTTTTTCCATAAATCTAGGAGCTAAATTCAATAGGTTAATCCCTTAACCATATACACAACCCTATACCCTAAACCCTAAACCCTATAACCTGAAACATCAAACCTAAACCCATAAACCATAGGCCCTACACCCTAAATAATGAATAATTTAGAGATATTAAAGGGAAAGAGGATAGAGAGAAAGGATATATATAAAAGAGAGGTAGAGAAAGATATATTTGAGATAGTTAGAAGATAGATCGACATAGTGAGGGAGGGAGAGCTAGATGAGGGAAGATGAGGGGAGTGATAGGAAGGGGAGTTAGATAGTGGAGAGAGGTTATGTAGAGTGAGGTACATTTAGAGGACGTAGTAGTGAGACATACAACAATAGAGATGGGAAGGAGAGTAGAGAAGGGGAGATGTGTGACTTAACCCTAAACTAGATATACCAATAAATTGAAACCCCATACCCTATACCATCAATTCCATAAAAAATAGGAATTAAATCCAATAGGATAAACCCCTAACCATATACTCAACCCTATACCCTAAATCCTAAACACTATACCATAAAAAATGAAGCCTAAACCCAAAATCCATAGGCCTTACACCCTAAATAATGAAAAGTTTAGAGATATTAAAGGAGATAGGAGAAAGAGACAATGGAGAGAGATAGAGAGAGGTTATATATGGGCATGTGTAGGATCATCATGGAAAAAATAGGCCCTTAAGTGGCAATAAAATTCAAAAAAATCAGAGTTAGGCAACTTGATGTAAAAATTTGAATAAGTTAACTATATTATTTAAAAAATATGTAAGAATAGAATCTATTGAAAATTGAATGAAGTTTCTAAACTACTAGGTTTATTTTTATTTGAAAAAAATCTATCTCGTCAAAATTTGAAATTTTAATTTAGTAGTACTTAAATTTCAGGGAAAAAATAAGAAGTAGGTATCTGTCTGACCAACCATAATAAAATGATAATATTTTTTTATAATATTTTAGAAATAAGTATAAGACTCATGTCCCGATATGATGCATATTTTTTTGTAATTTTTTTCCAAGTAAATAATTAATTATGATTTCTTTATTACGACTTAAAAAAAATATAAAAACTCGTACATCTGACCACCTTAACTTGGTCAAAACTTCATGAAATTCGATTTTTTTTTTTTTTAATCCTATAGTATGTGAAGCATGTTTCAGATTCAAATAATGTGATACCCTTTGAAAGCTATAGATGTTTTTCAATCAGCCTATCAATTAGGACTTTAGTCATAATTCAAATAGAAAATGAATAACAATTATTTATTAAATTCAAAGTAAAGCATAATTTATATTGGTGGAAATCTAATAATATCCTTTAAAAACCCTTTTCGTTTCATCAATTTTGGGTTAAAAAAAATTCATCAGCCACATGGGCCATCATATCACTTACATATTGCCACTTTTTGGCACATCATGATCCTGCACATACCCATATAGATAAGGGATGAATATAAAGGGATATGTGATATACATACAAGAGAGATCTAGATAAGGAGGGAGGGGGAGGTCGATAAGGATAGATGAGGGGAGAGATACGAAGGGGAGGTAGATAGTGAAGAGAGAGAGGTTAGATATAGAGAGTTAGAGCTAGAGGAGGAAAATAATTGAGATAGACAGGAATAGAGATGGGGATGAGAGTAGAGGGGGAGATATGAGACATAACCCTAAACTATATAGTCATCACCCAAAACCCTATACACTATACTTTCAATTCCATAAACCTTATCTCTCCACCTTAGGAACTAAATGCATTAGGTTAAACCTTTAACAATATACTCAAACCTATACCCTAAACTGTCAACCCTAAACCTTGTAACCTGAACCCTAAACCCATAAGTGATAGCCCCTACACCTTGAATAATGAATAATTTGGAGATAATAAATAGAGAGATATATATATGGGAGAGAGATAGAGAGAGGTGATATATAGAGGAAGAGAGGCATAGAGAGAGATAAATGAGATAGATAGAAGAGAGATCTACATAGGGTGGGAGGGAGAGGTAGAGAAGGATTGATGAGGGGAGAGATAGGAAGGGGTGGTAGATAGTGGAGAGAGAGAGGTTACATAGAGAGAGGTAGATTAAGAGTATAGAGACAAGTGACATATAGTACAATAGATATGGGAGGAGAGTAGATATGGGCAGATGTGTTAGCTAACCCTAAACTATATACCCATAACCCAAAAACCTATACTGTATACCATCAGCTCCCTAAACCTTATCCCCTAACCTTAAGAACTGAATCCAATAAGTTAATCCCTTAACCATATACTTGAAACCCTATACCCTATACACTCATCCCTAAACCTTATACCCTATACCCTATACCACATCCCATCCCATTGCTTCCTTCTAGCCACCATAATTTTTCTATTTCCTATGTCCCTACTTAGTTCTCTACTTCTTCCATATGTCCCTACACTCAATGTATTAAGATGGTTTCCTAGTCTTCATCTACTTTCAACTCTTCTCATCATTTAGTTTTTATCTTACACCTTTAGATTTATTATTGTAACCATATTCTCACCATTGTATTTTCATCTTAAGTGCTTATATGTGTTATTGTAATCATCTTCTCATCATTTCATTTTCATTTGTTTAGTGTTTATATTTATTATTTGAAGCCTCTTATCATCATTTAATTTTTATCTAAAGTGTTTATATACTTATTATTCTAAGCATCTTATCATCATTTTATTTTTTCATTTAAGTGTTTAGAATTGTTATTTAAGCATCTTATCATCATTTCCTAAAATCGTCTTATGTGTTTATTACATTTCATATCCACAACATACATATAAATTATTCATTAGATACCTTATAGATTCACTTTAGACTATATACATATATCTACATTAACATTCACCTACATATTTCATAAATTACATACACCAATATAAGCATAATTATTAGTATGTTGATATCATAGTCATCATTAATATAAGTCATTCCTAATCATCATATAGCTAATATCCTCGGCCTCATTGATCTATTTGATCTCCTTAACCCCCTTGATCTAGCTAATCTAGATGTCCCAACCCCCACATAATCTATATAGCTTTAAAAACATGTATGTGCTTTTAACTTGGAAAAATATGTGTTTGTGTTTTGTTTATTTTTGGGCTTACAATATATTTAACTTACCAAAACCCTATACACTTAACCTTAAACTTTATATCCATAACCCTATGGTTTAAGAGTTTAGGGATGATGTTTAGTATAGTTACAAATATACTAGTTATAAATATTTTATAACTGACAATTTTGGCAACCATTCATTTTTAGCCATATTTTCCATAATTTAAATAATTTAAATTTAAAATATAATTTCATAATTATATATCCATAAAAATGATTATGTAAATTACATACATCATAAAATCATAATATATATCTTCATGATTGATTAAAATCCATAAGTACAAATATTAACACAACCATCAGTGAATACATCATATAACACCATCCATGGATCAATCCAAACATCATATATCATATATATGATTACTAAGTAAATGTACATCATCTTAAAAATAAAAATTGGCACATTACCTCATAGAATATTGATCATCAATGTGTCTAGTCATACAAAATTATTGTTATCCACCTCTCCATTCTATGACCTAGCTAATTAATTTAGTGATGGTAATGGTGACTTGATAGATAGTTATGATATACTAAAATCCATTTATAGAGACTCTAGTTTTACATATAAAGGGTCTCATTTCTATGTTAGCACATCACTGGTTGACCAATATATAGTATTTATCCTCTGATAGTGTATGTTGTGTGTCCCTTAATGTTTTATCACATATGTTAATATTTAAGACATGTTGTATGATCCTATACAATATGTTGATCTATTTATGCAACATACATATTTGTATATACTCCATCTTTCTTCCTTTTACACTCCCAATCATGTCTCTAATCCATCCTTCTATATATGTATTCTATCTCTCTATATTTGCAAAGTATCCCACTCTATCTCTAGAGCCCTTCATTTGGTGCCCTACTGACCCAGTATATGTTATTCATTTCTCTATAGGAACATCCTTCATCATTTTATCCATATCATCTCCCTTATCATCTACTCCTCTACCTTGAACAATATTGGTACTACTATAAGTACCACCACTAGAATTAACTATACCACAATTCTCTTGCCTTAATAGATTTCTTAATGGTGCTATGATTGCAAAACTACCCAAATAATGACCCCCATATCCTTAGAAATTTTTTTTCATGGTATTTTCAATCACTTGGGCCTAAGGCCTACAAAAAAATCCTCATACCAAACTACTATGTACTTGCATTTATCATATCTCCCCATCCATCCCACTATACTAGTGCTAACACAATCCAAATTCTAATGACATCCTTCTTTCCCACTTATGAAACTTGATTCCCAGTCACTCAAAATTCCCAACTAATTATGTAGCAATGCAAGATGTCCTTCTATAGATAAAACTAACTCAACACCATATTAGCTCTATGAAAATTATATAACATATTTCCCAATAATATAGTATAAAAAAATCAACAAACTCAAGTAAAATTTATCATTTGATCCACAGGTATATCAAAACTTGTATGACTTGCATGGAATGTTTATAGCCAAAAATCATCAATCACTCACTTGTATTAAATAACCTACCAAGTTTAAATCACTATATAAGTATACCAATACAAATGGTACCCATGCAAGAAAACTCCCCTTATTGATCATGGTGAGCACCTTATTTAAGAGACCTATCATAAACAACCTCTTAGTATTGTTATCTAGAAACATACTAATCATTACCATAACTTCAAAGGGTATCCTATGTACTCACCCCCAATACGTGTCACTATATAATTCCATCTCTTCAATATGTATAAACATTAACAAATCTATAAATGAATCCATCATATAACATAATCCATGGACCAATCTAAATATCATTTATATAAATAATATATATTTCATTTATAAATAAATGTACATAATCTCAAATATACAAATTGGCC
Source organism: Sequoiadendron giganteum (assembly GCA_007115665.2). Lineage (NCBI taxonomy): Eukaryota > Viridiplantae > Streptophyta > Pinopsida > Cupressales > Cupressaceae > Sequoiadendron > Sequoiadendron giganteum. The sequence continues at coordinate 577,948,004 of CM021104.1, forward strand.
CTATAAATTTAATAGACATTCAATATATTCCAATATGCATTCTTCTCATGAATCAAAATCTAGAATATCTTACATAAGTTCCCCAAGGTCATAGTCATCTACCCTATTGGAAGATTGAACTTATTGTATCTAAATACTACCATTATTTCGCTATCTTCCCTAATCTAAAGCATATGTATTATGCAAAATCAGCCCACAACCTCCATTAAACCTTAGTCATCCTCATAAAAAGCTAAATTAGCCTCAGTATAGTGGACCACCTCTATTCAACCACCATCTAGTAGGACAAATCCTTAGACACATGCATATCTTGGTAATCATATTATGACAAGCCTAACCTATTTCCCTCAAAAAAATATCCATTTTCCCAAAAAAAAATATTTTCATATCTAAACTACCTATTTTCCTAGAGCAAATATGTTTTCCTATCTAAAAAATCATTTTCCTATGACAAAGTTGTTTCCCTTTGAACCATCAAAAATGAATTAGGGAAAGATACACCTTTTCACTTTAGTGTTAATTCAAAGGAGGTTAGGGGCTTAAAGTGATGTGTGTGGGATGCCCTAAATTCTAGAAAGTTGAACAAGAAATGATTTATTGAATGCTAAACTATTGAAATGCAAAAGATGTTGGAAAACAAAATGATATGCAAACATATACAAAATGACCTAAGAATGTACACTAAACTAAACAAAAATGAAAGAGATATAATGTGTGAACCTAGAATTTGAAGAAGGGCTTGATGTAGGTCTGTAATGCTGATGAAAATGCTGCAAAAGCCAAAAGGGACACTTGTGCCAATCTAGGCGACCTAGTCCTAGAATTGAGAAAATTGGTTGAGAGTCTATTTCGGCCAAATGGGTGTCTAAAAATGTGAAAATCATAAAAAGGTATATCCAATGGGACTAGGTTTCCATTATTGGCGACTTAGTCCTCTTCAGTATTTCTGAAATTTCTGAAGGGGAAACAAAAGCCCCTGGTTTGCACCTTGGTTCTTCACAGTTGTCTTCTTTTGAAACTCTAATATTCGAGTCTGAAAGTGAATTTTGGTGGATGTTGGGACTTTGCAAGGAAGGAGAGGTATTAAAAAAGTCTTCAAAATCTTCAATGATCTCCAATGTACCTAAACCTGTAAACACACAAGGAGAGAAGGATAAAATGGTTGATTGTTAGGGATTAGGGGTTTGCCTTGGTCAAACAACTTTTAGGTAACTAAACCAAAATGAATAGAAAAAATGTAATGAAATATGAAACATGAAGTAATGGAGCAAGTTACCTTGCCATGATGAGAGATCTTGTGTTGTTGCAACAATCAACCCTTGAATGCTTTAGAAAAGATGTCTTGTTGACATGGAATACTCAAAACCCTAGCTTGCTTGAGAAGGAGAGATGAGAGATGAGAGAAGTGTGAGTTGAGTGATGCATTATCTTGAGAAATTAGGGTTTTTAGGCTTATTTATACAAGTTGTGCCCTAATTTTCTCGAAATAACACCATACAAGCCAACCTTTAGGGTTTTAGAGACAAAATCTTGAAAGAAAATTAAGTTTATTTCAATTTAATTGCCACATGGGACTAGGTTGCCCAAGATGGTGACCTATTCCACCTGGGCAATTCTCGTTGAATGTCAGGAATTATCATATGGTTAATGATTTTTGTTAGAATTTCATTCATAAAACACACTAAGATAGGACCTAAATGTGTATTAAGGGGTCATTATAGCATAATAAAGGGTTAATTTGGTGATGACAAGCCTAGGAAAATGTGAAAATTCTTTACAAAACCTTACAAAACTTTGGAACAAGGCTTGAAAAGGGGTAAAAAGAGGCTAAAAAAGGTCCAAAATCCATAGTCAAGGGTCCAAATGAGTGAAAAGTGTCAAATGCTACATTTTTTGGTGATAGACCCTCACAAATAAATTATTTCCCATCTTAAAACCCCTTTTTCCATCCAAAATTCACTTTCCTCAAAGAAAAATCCACTACCAATTTTCCTAACTAGAAATTTATTTTCCTAACAAAAAACATATTTTCTCAATCCTAGCCCATTTTTCTAGTAGAAAACTAAAATTCATAGTGATTGAATCTTGTAAAACTAACTTATAAATAATTATTTCATCCAACTAAGATCTTGTTGTATCTCCATCTTTGAATTGTATTTAGACCAAGCTTGTTGTCATTATTTTATGGTTGGGAAAATGGGAACCCAATTTCTTCTATTGAACTTGTCTAGTAGGGAGTGAATTTTGTTTTGAATCTATGTTTTGTAAAGAAGAGACTGTGTCATTGTATCTTATATAAGTTTATTCAATATAAAAATAATTTTGATATTTAATCTATGAATCTAGGTGAGAGCTTGTTTGCTACAACGTATGTAAAAATGTGGTGGTTATTTCCTTCTATCTCTATTTCATGTTGAAATTAAAATATTTTCTATTACTTGTTTCTCAAAATGTTGAATGGTAATTTGTGCACGTGATTATGGTGTTTGGACATTATAGTTAGACTAGAAACATTTTGAACAATTTATTATGTTTCTAGGGAAGACTCTAAATTAGATGATTTTTTTATAATTGAAAACATAATCTCTCTCCCTCTTTCTCCTATTTACATATATACAAATCTATAAATTTACTCTTTCTTTCATCTTCGTTAGATTACATTTAGGATATTTTTATTCCAAGCTTCATTAAAAGTCATTCTACAAGATCACCAAGAATTTTTATTTTTATAAAGGTTCTCATCTTTATGAATGATAATCTCTAGTTTTTATTTTAATTTAATTTTTGGTTTGAATTCAATGACTCTCTCTCTCTCTCTCTCTCTCTCTCTCTCTCTTCATTTCATCTTGGATTTCCTAGTAGTACTTCAGATTTAGGATAGTTTGAGAGACATCACTAAGAATTGTTATCTATTGTAATTCCTTCATCTTTATGAATTAAGCAAAAACTTATCATGAATACCTATAGGGTTTACATGAGGTATTATGGAATTTTCTTCATGAATTTTTTTTTAACGTATAAATTATAGTAGCATATGAAATGAACGTGGATCTATGGACATAAGATGATCATTACAATATCAAAGTAAAATCCTCACTAGGTGTGCCAATGCCATGTGTACATATAATAAACATGGTTTACAATAGGTTTGCCTTAAATCAAATCATGTGAAGGAGGTTTTGTAAGAGGTAAATAATAATGAAATTGAAGCACACTATAATCGCTATTTCTTAAAGAGATGTTGAACATGTGAGGATCATGGCTAAGTGTAGTAATAATTTCCAATAGTGATGATAATGTGGTGATGAAATTCTCATATGAAGAAAATAAACTAGAGAAGTGATATAGTACTTATGTATAGATAAGTTGATCCCATTTGTATGGTAAAATATCAAAAGTGAAATGGGGATAAATGAACCACATCAGAAATTATACAAATATGATATAACCAATAAGGGAAGAAACAATTGGTGTGAAGGATAAATTGAAATAAAAATCCATGATATAAAATAATAGTTCATCCAAACATGAGAAGTGTATGGTTCACAAGAGTACGAAATAAAGATGTAAAACCGATTAAGATGACTCAAATGATATGAAAATAAGGTACAATCTATTTTAAATAAAGAGATTACCACCATTTATTTCAAATTAAGATATTAGGACCATTTATTTTAGATCAGAAAATTAGTACCATCAATTTTAAATCAAAAAATTAATATTGAGTTAAAAAGAATATAGATGTGAAATGCAAACCCTTGAATTCACACAAAAATGAATAGATTGGATGAAAGATAATATGTAAGAATAAGCCAACCAAACCCTAAAATAAAAATGTATAAATGAAACACAACACTAAAAAGGATGGTCAGATTTGAAAATAAGATATGAAAAAATAAATAAAAGAAATCTAAAAACACTAATAGTGATATTAAATCCTAGGAGCTCAAACTAAAATGTTAAGGGGTGAAACTATGAGACGACGTTAGAACTACAAACAGACACGCCGCTTCATGTCAGCCGACGCGCCGCTTCATGTGGAAAAATTGTGTTGCTATGTATCTTCTCACATCGCTGTCTGTCATTCATAACTTTCTTGTGCGGACTTTGTATAGAGTGAGGGTTAGATTTTCTACTTGTGGAGTTTTCTGGTGCATGCAATAAATTAGTGATGGCGGAGCAACGTAAGGTGACATTAGTCAGCTCAGACAAGAAGGAGATTGAGGTGGAGTATGAGGTGGTTATGCAGATGGAGATTTTAAAAAAATATATAGAACATGCAGGTAACCGCTCTAATTTACCTGTCTCTAATGTTTCCAGTACGTTGTTAGCAAAAGTTATTGAATACCTCAAATATCATTTGGAAGCTGGCAAATCTGGGCAGTCAGAGGAAGATATACAAACTTGGGATAGGCAGTTTGTCGATGTTAATGAAGCAATACTTTACGATCTTCTTATGGTATGTTTGGCATTTTGTACACCATTCACATTGTACTTGTCTTTAAAATTTTCATCTGCACGATAGTTTATTTGTTAATTTATGTGGGATGTGCAGGCTTCTGATTACTTGAAGATAATCAATCTTTTCGAATTCTTATGTGATACTGTAGCTAAGACGATCAAAGATTTATCACCTGAGCAAATTCGGCAGAAATTTGGCATAAAAAATGATTATACTCGGGAAGAGGAGGAAGAAATCAGGCGTCAAGTTGCATGGGCGTTTGATGATTGATCGACAAATCTTTTCATTGATTAAATTGTTGTGGGAACTCTAATAGTTTTGATTTCGCTTGATAGATTCAATATTTTTGAATAAATTTAAGAGTTTGCATTAATTCAATTTTTTTTATGTTTATTCATGTTAATGAGTTTGATGTAATTAATAATATCCAAGTATTATTTTGTTATTCATTTTTAGTTTTAGATTTTTTAATTTTTGTAACATTTGCAAATTAAGGGTGAACAAATTGTATCTTGTTTTAGTTAAATATTTTTTTATACAAAGTTAATTAAATAAATTGAACTTACATATTAATTTTATGGTTATTAATTTTATACATTTAGTTTTCTATTGGATAAGGTTAAATATAGTTTTCAATTACAAAGAAGCAAAAGTTATATATTGCTTAGGAAACAAAAGACAAATGATAGGGCACTGCATCATAGCCTATAAAAGGGTAACATTTTTACATTGTTGGTTCATTAACTTTTCCCCTCCATTGCCCCACCTCTAATACATAGGATATTTCATTGATTAAATTGTTGCTCTCGAGTTCAATCAAATAGTTTGTGGGAACTCTAATAGTTATTATTTTGCTTGATAGTTCATATGGATGAAGGTTATAATCATATATGTTATGATTTTTCTTGATAGAGTCAATATTTTTGAATAAATCTAAGAGTTTGCATTAATCCAAATTTTTATGTTTATTCATGTTAAGCATTTTAACATAGTTATTAATATTCAAATGTCATTTGTTTAGCCATTTTTAGTTTTGGATGATTTTGATATTTAATTTTTGCAACATGTACAAATTAAGGGTGAATAAATTGCATCTTACTTTAGTTATAAGTCAAAGGAATATTCAAATGCTTTTTTTTATATAAAGTTAACTATAAATTTTATTTACATATTAATTCGATGTTTATTATTTTTTACATATAGATTTCTATTGGAAAAGGTTAAAAATGACTTTTAAATACAAAGAAGTGAAAATTATGTATGCCTTTGGAAACAATAGCCAAATGCTATGGCATCACATCATACCCTATATAAGGGTGGTATTTGAACATTTTTTGTTCATCACCTTTTTCTCTCCCTTGTCCCATATCATACCCTAGTTTTATATTTCTAATCATTTTCTTTTTTTAAACATGTTAATATTTTATATAATAGTAAAAGATGCTAGCCATCTTTAATTTTGTATTTAAACATTCAAGTATCAAAATACATACTTGAATGATACATAGGTATGGTTCATGTATTGGAATGAATTTTTTTTCTACTATATTGTTCATCTAATAATGTCATATCCACTATTTTTCTATGCAACCAACTTCTTCAACCATTCTAAAATGTTTATTCAAAAAATTTGAATTTTAACTTGATAGATCAAGATCTTTCCTCAATTATCAATTCTAGTTCTCCTCCTTAACAATTGAATCCTTTTAGTGAAATTCATATGTGGTAGTAAAATATTCATAGGAATGAGTACATGTCATTGAAAATGAGTAACTATTTATGAACATGATCTCAAATATAAACTCCTTGATCCACATGGATACCCATGATGATTTAGGATCTTGTTAATAAATAAGAACTTAATAAAAATACATAAAAATTAAGAATGAGTACCTACTCCTTAAATCAATTAATTATTTTCTTTACATAATCTAATTTTTAGAATGTGGACCCATTTTAGAATATGCACTTATTTTTAGAATGGTTGTGTGTTTAAGAACAACTATGCATTTCATAAAATATAAATTTAATACTTGTAGTGTTCGAAAATTAGTTGCATCATTGATATCACTGTGTGCACTTCTTCTTTTTGCTACATGAGGTGGTTGCGGGAGTGGAAGCATTTTCTTCCATTTCTTCTGTGTCTGCGCTTAAACATATCGGTGGTTGTTGCATTTGGGCGGGGCTTCGGTTCCTTTGGGCTCAGATTGTGTCTATTGTGGGCTCGGTGAAGGTGTTTGTGTGCCCGTGCAACGATCTCGCAGTTTGAAATTGAGATGGATCAAGGGGAGGTTTTGGGGGCCAAGCCCTCAATGTATTTTCGTGTTATGGTGGGTGCTTTGTCCCCACATCAGTCTTCAAAGATGTTCTTTAACAGTCTATTCTCAAGGGATTCAAGCATTGGGGGTTTTCCTCAGTCAAGTGACTCTTGTATCCCGAAGGTAAATGGTGGTATTCATAGGTTTTCCTCAATCAAGAAAATTATGTTGTTGAAAAATAATTATTTTATGATGGTATTCAATTGCATGGTAGATCACACCAGAGTTTTCGAGGGAGGGCCATATTTCCACAACCAGATTGGCTTATTTATCAAGCCATGACATGCGGGTTTTAATCCTTCAAAGGAACTTATGATTGAGGTCAAGGTGTGTGTGTCTCCCGAGGTTTCTAGTTGAATGTTGGAACAATGACATCTTGCATAGGGTTGCTTTGCTTTTCGGGAAACCAATGGGCCCCTTTTAGAAAACTCAAGATAGGAAGGAAATGAATTTTTCTTTTATTTGTGTTGAGATTGATTTATCTTACCCTCTTCTAGATTCTTTCGAAATCTGTGTAGGTTCATATTTTGTATTGTGGTGTGTGCTTTGTCTCCACATCAGTATTCAAAGATGTTCAGTCTATTCTCAAGGGATTCAAGCATTGGGGGTTTTCTTCAATCAAGTGGCTCTTGTATCCTGAAGGTAAATGGGTGTCTTGAGTAGGCTAAGGAAAGGCCGGTGTTGTTTATTTTTCCAAAATGGATTGTGGAGGATATTGAATATTTATTGAAGCATGATTTGATATGACAAATCATGGGAATGAGGGTTTCTCGCCATTTTTTGGAGACAAGTGCTCATCGAACACGGTTTCTAGAAGGTGAGATGGAAATAATGTTGTTGGAAAATAATTATTTCATGTTGGTATTCAATTGCATGGTAGATCACACTAGAGTTTTTGAGGGAGGGCCATATTTCCACAACCAGATTGGCTTCTTTATCAAGCCATGACATGTGGGTTTCAATCCTTTAGAGGAACTTTTGAATTGGGTCTCAGTGTGTGTGTCTCTTGAGGTTTCTAGTTGAATGTTGGAACAATGACATCTTGCATAGGGTTGCTCCACTTTTTGGGAAACTAGTGGGTCCCTCTCAGCAAACTCAAGATAGGAAGGTAATGATATTTTCCCATATTTATGTTGAGATTGATTTATCTAACCCTCTTCTAGATTCTTTGGAAATTCGTGCAGGTTCATATTCTTGGGCATGACAGTTGGACTATGAGACTTTTCCTTTTTGTTGTTTCCTATGTCATGAGTATGGCCAATTGCAGAGAACATGCCCAAGGTCTGAATATTTTGAATCTCAAACAACTTAGCCTTCCCACAATCCCCTTGGGGTTGACAAAGGCAAGGCTCCTATTCTTAGTGAGGTGGCGGGTTTAGAAGATTTTACTCCTATCAAGGCTTGCAACAAGAACAAAGGTCAAAAGAGGAATTTTAAGGAGCGACGGGAAGGGGATACTTTTAATAGATTTGTGGTTCTAGATGACCTTAGTCAAGAGGAGGTGAACCCAAGCATGAATTTTTTGGATTAGGGTGGTTTGGAGGAGGTCCAAGAAGGGGCCAACCCAATTTTTATCTAGACTCCACAGGAGGTTGGTGTGTTGCCAATGGGATCAAATATTAGCCTAGCGGTTGCTGAGAAGTTGGAGTCTCTTGTAGATGCGAGGTTGGGGGAGGGAGTGGTCTCTCATCCCCTGGTGAAAGAAAGCTCATATTTAGTGAAAGGTAACAAGGCCTCTCCTTCGATGGGGCTTCTTCAGAAAGACTAGAAGAAAGGGAGACATTGAGAATCCTTCCAAGATTGGCAAAAAGAAAGACTTAGAGAAAAATAAGATGATGGGGGAAAATTTGGTGGATTATGGATCAGTTAAGACCTTAGACTCTCACTTTTCTAATCCCCTAAAATTATCATTCTCTCTTGGAATGTAAGGGGCCTGAATAGTGGCCCTCCACAAAAAGTTGTTTGAGATTTTGTGAGAATTCACTCTCTAGATGTTATTTTTCTTCACGAGACTAAGTTGTTAGTTGAGAGCATGGGTGGCTTGTTTCCGAAAATCTGGGGGTGAGGTGAGTCTTAGTGAATTGAAGCTCTCGACAGTGCAGGAGTTGTGGCTTGCTTATGGAACCCCTTGAAGATTTGTCCTCTTTGGTGGGTTTCTTCCAAGTCTTCTCTCTCTACTATTGCCTCAAGCTTGGAGATGAGGGAAACTATTTTGTTTTCTAACATCTATGCACCTACAAATTTTCCAAGTAAGCAATATTTTTGGTCTAATATTAATTTTGTTCAGAATATTTCTCCTTTCTTCCCTTGGATTATTGCTGAATATTTGAATTCTATAATGGAGTTAGATGAAACGAAGGGTGGTATTGTGAGGTTGGAGCCCTCGACTTTCCTTCTCCATGATAACATCTTATCCTTGAACCTTGTTGAAAACAAATCTAGTAATGGCTAGTTTACTTGGAATAATCAGAGGTTGGGGGAGGATTATATTGCCAAAAGACTTGACCAATTTTTGGTTTCTTACTTCTGGATTGGTGGAGTGTGATCTAATTGCTCTAAGATTCTTGATTGGAGGGGCTCTGATCACTAGCCTATTAAGTTATCTACTACTTCATCTTGAGTTTCTCAGTTCCCCCTTCAAGTTTCAACTTATGTGGTTAAGAGAACCTTCTATGCATGAGTATGTGGTAGATTGGTGGCAGTCTAGGAGATCGGCTTATGGCATTGCTATGTATTCCTTTTCCAATGGCTAGAGTTTTTTGAAATATCAACTTAAGCATTAGAATAGGTAGTGTTTTGGTAATATTTCTCACGCTAAGATTATAGCTCAAGCTGAATTGGATGGTATTACTAGGGAGATAAGAGAGTCTTGCCTTTTAGAGGATTTACTCAAGAAGGAGGAAAGGGCTATGAAAGCTATGGAAGAATATGAAGTGCATGACGAGATTTATTGGAAACAAAAAGCTTGTGTTGAATGGTTACAAGAGGGTGAAAAAAACACCGCTTTCTTCTTCAATACTGTGAAAGCTAAGAGACATGGTAATTCTATTCCTACCATTATGAATGATAGGGATGATATTTTATCCTCCTTATAGGATATGTCCAAAGAGGTTTCACGGTTCTTTTCCTTTGTATTGAGTGAGGATCATCAAGATGTGTTGATAGAAGAAAACTAGGTTTTGGAGTGTATCCCTCCTTTGGTTACGAGGGATATGAATGAACATCTCTTGAGTTGCATCACTTTAGATGAATTAGAGGGTATGGTTTTTAATATGAAGAAATGTGGAAAGATCTAGGCCCTGATGGCTTTCCGTTTGAATTCTTCTAGGAGTTTTGGGATATCATTAAGAAAGACCTATTGGAGTTGGTTCGAGAATCTCAGAGTAATAAGAAGATGTTGATGGCTTTGAACTCCAATTTTTTGGCTTTCATTCGCAGATGCGAAGGGGCATATCGGTTTGGTCAGTTATAACCTATCTCCCTATGTAATATGGTTTATAAAATCATCTCCAAGTTTATTGTTGAGAGATTAAAGTGTTGCCTTGGATGACTTATTTCTAAGGAACAAAGTAGTTTTGTGGTAGATCACCAAATTCTTGATGAGGTGGTCATAACTAATGAAACACTTCATTCTATGTCATCCTCCGAAGAAAAGGATGTTTCTTAAGCTAGATATGGCAAAGGATTATGATAGGGTTAAGTGGTCCTTCTAGCTCAAAGTTCTTATGACCTTTGGTTTTGCTGAAGAATGGGTTCAGTGGGTTATGAGTTGTGTTACTTCTACTTCCTTTTTGGTGTTGTGGAATGCTGAGCCTTCTTCTCTTTTTTGTGCTTCTAGAGGTCTTCATCAAGGTTATCCTCTCTCTCTTTATTTATTCATCCTCATTGCTAAGGGTTTAGGGAGGTTCTTGAAGTGTAATGTGGAGTTGGGTCTTATTCAGAGATGGGGGTGGTGGAATGGTTTGCTTCCTCAATCTCACCTACAGTTTGTGGATGATATCGCTTTGATGGGCTTGGCTAAGGTTAGAGAAGCCACTAATTTTCATAAGGCTTTGGATACTTATTTACATGCTTTTGGTCAAATGATTAATGATGATAAATCTTCTATCTTTTTCTTCAACACTCTATGGCTCATTCAATAGAGAATTTATGTTATCTTGTGGTTCCAGATAGGTTCCCCCCACTTTACCTATCTTGTTATTCCTATCTCTTTTGGTTCTCTTCCTAGGGAGTCCTATTATAATATTCATGATAATTTTTCGTGTTAAGGTGAGCCATTGGACCCATAGATGGTTCTCCTTTGAAGGGCATGTTTAGTTGCTCAATTCACCGATGCAAGCTCTTCCAATCTATAGATGTATGCTTCAAGTGGCTCCAGTTGGGTTTGTTAAGGATATAGACTCTTTGGCTCACGAATTACTTTGGGAAGGTAGCTTGTCTTCTTCTAAATGGACCCTTGTGAAATGTGATATTATGTGCATTATGAAATAGTTTGGGGGCCTTGGTTTGCAACAATCGACTTTGACCCTAGAATGGATTTGGCTGCTAAGATGTATTAGAGGTGGTGTTTGGATTAGGATCTTATTTGGGCCAAGATTCTATCTCACAAGCACCTTTGGGGGGCCCCCAAGGAGGATATCCCCTGTTATCCTCTAATTAGGAAAGGTTCTTTGATTTGGGGAACGCTTAAGAAGGGGGATTCTTTGATCAAGGAGGGTTTATTTTGTATATGTAATAGGGGGAAAAGGCACTCTTTTGGTATGATTCTTGGGATGGTTTTCATCCCATATTGCATGGTGAATATTTGAATTTTGTTGAATTTATGCCAAAGATTATTGGAGGCTCGTTGGTCAAGGGTGATTGATTTTAAGACTTCATACCCTTGTGGACTGATGGAGGTGGCTAGGTGGAAGGATCCCTACGATTGGCCAGTGGTTTTTTTGGAGGTGAAATGTGCTTCTCTTCAACATATTTTGGTTGGCAGACAGTGTAGCTCCCTTCAGGATAAGGATATTCTTGCTTGGCAACTGGATCCTAAGGGTGTTTTTATGGAGGTTAGTGGGTAACAGGAGCTGCTAGTTTGCAAGTTTGAGGGATGAAGGTTTCTTGGTGGAGACATGTGTGGAATGAGTTTTTTTGTCCAAAGTGCAATTACTTTGAGTGGACTTTGGCTTGGAATAGATTTTTGACTTGGGATAACCTTCAAAAAAGGGGATTCCATGGCCCTTCAGTGTGTGTTCTTTATGGGTGCAGTGAAGAGGGCTCATCCCTCCTATTAATTTTTTGTTCCTTTACTATGTTACTTTGACATTTGTGGTGGGATGTTTAGAAAATTCCTTGTGTTCATGTGTCTTCCTTTGTTGAGTTCTAGAGTAGTATGGGAATGCCTCCTTCTCAGGCCTCTTTCTTCCTGATTGTGTGGTGCATTGGTCCTACCTTTATCCTTTGGTAAGTTTGGATGAAAAGGAATTGTAGGATCTTTTAGGGAGAGAGGTTGTTGGCTGAACAGGTTTGGCATAGAACTCTTAGTATGATCCAAGAGATAGTGAAAGCTAAGTATGAGGTGGTGTTTCCTTTGGACATGAATTATGATGAAATTTTGATTAGATTGGGTTCATAGGTCTTCACTTGTGTCTTTGTTTGTGCCAAAAGAGCTAAGTAGGCTAGAAAGAATGTGTTAAGAGTTGGGAGTTGGTTGCCCCCTCTAGTGGATATTTTAAAACTCAATACTAATGGTTCCTCTAGAGGTTATCCTTAGAAAAGTGGGATCGGTGGAGTGGGAAGAGATTGTTCTGGCTCGATTATCTTATTCTTCTCCAAGAACATGGGGAAAAAATCTAATAGCCTTATGGAGAGAATGATAATTCTATGGGCTATTGACCATGCATGTGCTTTGGGTTTGCACCGGATTATTTGTAAGTCTGACTCACAGATTATGGTTTATTTGTTGAATGGACATAATATGTTTGATGTTAATTGCCATCTTTCTTTGGTTGGTCATCAAATTTTGTAGATGTTCTCTATGTTGGAGGTGGTGTATTTTGTCCACATTCTGCATGAATAGAACAAGGTTGTTGATTATTTGGCCAAGTGGGCTTAAAAGTATGATGGAGATTGGAAGGTTGAGGGATGGAAGCAGTTACCCCCTAATTGTGGGCATCAGTTAGAGAAGCTTTTATATGATGATCTGGTTGGTTGAGGATGTTGCTTCTATGGGTTGGGTGGTTTTTCTTTGGGTGGATTTTTGTGATCTTCTTCTTTGGGAGCCTTTAGGTCTCCTGAACTCTTTATAATGCTTTATTCTTTCTTTCAATAAATTTTTTCCCCCTTTTATAAAAAAAGGGTGTCATTTATGACAAAGGAGAGTTAAGAGATGTAGTTGTCTAGTTCTAGAAGATTTAGTGCAAATTATTGGTGACTAGAGCATGCATTTTCAAAAGTTATAAATTTGCTCGAAATGTGATCCCACAATAATGGGTTACACTTTTTGGCCAAACTTGACATTGAAATCAACATTTTTCACCAGATCTTCACTTTCGTACGCCTATAGAAGCTAAACCATTAAGAATTTGAAGATGAAACAAACTAGTGATTTATGATATTTTGTGTTGAGAATCTAATTATATTTAAAAAAAAAATTAAAAAAAAAATTGTGAATTATTTTATGTAGTTTTTATTAACTTATTTTTTTTACTAAACATCATTTTCAAAAACTGATGATTACTTTCGACTACATAACTTTTTTTATAGAAACCATACAATTCTAATTTTTTAAATACAGTGTTTTCACACCATTATCTAGGGGATGTATATTTTTTCATAATTTTTTGTTGCATATATATTTTAAAATTAATTTTCTAATTCAGAGTCATTATAATTTGGATATATTATACTTTCAGCTGCATAACTTTTTTTGTAATCATTTGAATTAACTTATTCTTTTTTTGTTGGAATAAGGACATCAATAGCTAGTGTACATGGATTTTTTAATAATTTTTTTTCTCTCTTTTCCTATTTTTTCGTATGTTTGAAATAAAGTCCTCGATGTTCATTGAAAAACCTACATTCACAAGAAATAAAAAATAAATACAATAATAAAATTAAATATATTTAAAATTATAGGTTTTGGGAAGCTTATAATAAGGACTACATGTTTACAAAAAAATAATTATAAATAGATTAATTTGATCCCCTAAAAGGTAAATCAAAAGTGTTTTTTTATCAGCATTTTGATAGGTGTAGAGGAGACTCCATTATAGGTATGGTTTAAAACTAGCAGCTTGCTATCCAAGGGGGTTTGATATAAGTGGGTTTGATCAAACCCTCTTCAATTAAAACCCTTAAAATGGAACCTTTTAAAGGCTTAAATCATTATATTTTCTAAAAATATGTGATTTCAGCAAAAATCAAGATGTCCCAAAAAGTGTAACCCATTATTGTGGCAACACCCATTGCTATGTTGTCATGTAATATTAACATGCTATTGCAAAGGGTTATTCTAGGTCTTTGAAGGATTATCTAAGGATAGATTCGATATGAATTTTTTGAGAACTTCTCAAAAATTTGTGGTGTAGGTCCAGATAATGTATAATGTGCTACAAAAATAATTACTTGTGCTCTTGGAATAATTGAGGGTTTGTCACATAAAACCTAATATCTAAATAGTCATGGCAATAAACCAAATTTATATTTTGATGCTGACTGGGTATTGTTGGTGACAAGTTGTTAAAGTTATGACATGATCCATTAGAGTCATTGGCATGACCGATCCTCTTTTTTAGAGCTATGGGTTCATCAGGTTATGAGGTTTTGTGGAAGATCAATGGTATGCATTAGATCTTGATAATTAGATGGTTATCGAAACCATCCTTCACACCATTCTTTGAGATTTTATGTATAGAAGTTTTTATGTGATATATGATAAATGATAGTGATCAAGCCTTGGAAGATCGACAATGCTCACCAACCTATAGTCCACATGGTGGGTTCCCATCTAGGCCCCATGGGATAGGAGGAAAAAATGGAGATCGTGTGGTTTCTGATCATATGATGCATAAGTAGTTTTATGTGGGTCCAAAATTTGTAGGTTTACAATGAATCATGATGGACACTTGACAAGATATTTCTCAATTTCTTCACATTATTGTTGTGAAAAAAAATGGAGGGATGTGATATGCGATGAGAAATAAACTTCAAGTGATAGTTGAATATGATATAAGCTAAGGACATATGGTAGTCACTTGTTGACTCACTATGGATACAATGGGTCCATAGCTCAACTCTTAGGTATATCATGTACATGATATGTCAAATAGAAGACAGGTGGCAAGCTGTTATTACATTGTGGAGATCATTTACATCATGGAAATAGAAGTGGACATCCTCAAGAAATTAATGGTATGTGATTGTTATAAACAAAGAAGTGAGATCAATGGTGATAATTAAATGGATCTTTAATCCAATGGAAATGTTTTCAAGATAGGTGAGCAACATGGATCAAAGGATCATGGAACAAAGGAAAGAAATTGACATCCCATATTTGAATGTGATGGAATCAAATGGGTAGGTCTATGTGAACAAGGGTTTTGACTTTGTTCTCAAATTCAATTGGCTCAATTGCTCCAACGATAGTTTTAATTAGAGATATGATTTGTCGTCAGTGGCACAAAATCTGACAAAGATTGGGATCTGAGTCAAATTGAATAAATAGATGAATATATATGTAGTGTAGGAAAATGTATCCTTCACATTTTCACACTTGTTTGGGCCCTCCCTACTAAAATTGTGCTTCTTTATGCCTTAATTGGTCTTATTTTGCATCCACAAGCCTTATTTAATGTATCTTCTTGAGGATAATCTTGACATATATTAAATTACCAATCATAATTTAAAGATTTTTGTTTATATGGCTGAGATTTAGTGATCTAGGACTCATACGCCACTTTGGTCATATCGGTCCCACCTATGTTTTGGGCTTAAACCAGAATTTCACATTGAACTAATCATTTTTTGAAATTTGTGTCTCGAGCTTAACCTACTGGGACTCTTAAGCCCCAACAGGCGTATGATTCTCACTTAGCTTAGAGCTAATTTAAATTCAAATTCTTGGTGGGATTTTATTGTCCTAGAATTTATGTCAACTTGTAGTGTTGTAATTTCAGAAAATTTAGAATAAACAAGTATAAATACAATGGTATTTGAGTCATTTTCACCTAGCAAGACCTAGAAATTTTGAGTAGTCATTATTATAGAAATTTTGATTTTACAAGAGTATTTAAGATAATTCAAGAGCTAATTATCAATTATTTTGGAGCATCATTAAAGATTCAAGCACTATGTGAAATTCATCATGCATCATGTTTGTTTTTGAGCTAACATTTATGATGTAGGATTTCATGATTCATACAAGAATTCAAATCAAGATCTACATTTATGCTAGCCATTAAATACAAGATTGTAGCCTTTGTTCCAAGGGTTTGGTGAGTTGCAACATTACTTATTTTTTCATTCGTCATTCCTTCATTATATTTCCATTCATTTTAAGGCTTGATTACCAAAACCAGGTTTGACCAAGCCAAGCCCCTATCTCCTAACAAAACAACTTTTTTCCTTCTCTTTGATGTGTGATTTGAAGATTTAGGTTAAAGATGCATTGAAGAGAAAGGTTGGAGAAAATTTTCAAGGTTTCAAAGTTTTCAAAGTTGTCACCTTGTTTACAAGATCATAGAAAATCATCTACAAAGAAAAAATTAGTATTTTAGATCTAAAAATGAAGTTGGGAAGGAATAGTAGAGATAGGAGAACATATTCAGATCTTGACCTTTTGAAAAAGAATAATGGGACTAATATGCCACTTGTGGCATGTGAGTCTTGGTATAACAATTTTTAGGATTTCAGAGGATTTAGAATTGTTACTATAAGATTCCAGTTACTACCTAAAACCCTAATTTGGGCCAAATTCACCTAGCTTGGTGTATGATTTCTAGTGAGCATTAAATGTCAAAATTTCATGATTGTAGACCCTATTTCAAGCCTCTTCGATTTCTAGGTGCACCTCTTCCCATTCTCAGCCTATTATTTTGATTTTTAGTTTCATAATCTAGGTCCTATAGTTAGGTTTTTCATATCATTTATATTCCTTGTCTTTCTAATCCATTGCTTGGTAGTAAACCCCCTTATTATATTTAATCACACCATAGGAAACCTTATTATAGATCTCTTTTCCTCATTTCCATCCTCAGATTTAGATCTCTAAGGTCTCCTTGAATGAAACTTGAGGAAATAGGTGGAAAGGTCCTGAAATCCTAACCTTTGTGAGCTCCATCTCCCAAAAGGTTGAAACCCCTATTTATTTGTGTTCAAATTTGTGAACTTGGTATTTAGAACACCTTATTTCTTATTTTGAGTGTATTGTAGTCATAGATCTATCTTACATTAACTTTGCAGTAGGTCTTTCATTAGTTAATTTGAATCTAGGGTCTCTAAATCTTGCATTAGTGAAAATGCATATAAGTTTCATTCTTGTATCTTGCATCATTGAAATCCACTTGAAATATGTAATTACACTTAGTCTAGACATCATAAAATAAAAAATATTAACAATTACTCTATTTTTGAAAAAAAATTATTTGAAAACCCTTGTCTCAGACTCATATGCCCCTCTAGGTGATTTAGTCTCATGTCGGACCTAAAACTGTATTTTATAGGATTAAAAACTCTACTTATATGTTTCGGTTGGTTGTTATTAAACTCCCGTTTTAGTTTACAAAGTTTCTATTTCATTCATTTTATTAGCTTAATTTCATTTAAATCAAAATTAGATAATATCATTTATCTCATGTTCATTGCATTTATCTTGCATTCATTGATTGTCCCTTGCATGAGCTTTACAACTTTGTATCCTATTGCTAATACTATAGCGAGATCAAGTTTGAGACTCATGGCATCACACATAATATCTCCTACCACTTTACCTGCCATAAGAATTCCATTCACTTCCCCCCTCAAACACATAAACACCTCCACCATATTTGCATCCATCTCAAAATAAAACCAATGACGCCATCCTTAACCAACTCTTGCAAAATGTTTCAACCCTTCAAAAGAAAAAATCCACCATAAACCAAATTCAAAATGCTCAACCTACATAGTATGTCAAAAGCAATCCCTTATCCTTGGAGATATTGAGAATTCCAATATCACAAGGTCTAGATATTCCTAGGCTTCAGAAATATGGAGGCAAATGAGATCCTTCTAACCATGTTTCCATTTATACCTCTTTATGTACTGATTTTGTCCTTGAAGATAATCTCTTTGCTAAGATTTTCCCTAGGTCCTTGAATAATACCACCTTAGAATTTTTTTTCTCATTACTTAATAACTCAATTAATTCATTCCGTAAAATTTTTGAGGCCTTTATAAACCATTTCCAAGTGCGCATGACTACTAAGATTACATTAGCTGATTTGATGAGATGTAAGTAAAATGATGATGAAATTTATTTCACATTACCAAATTCTTTATTCCCAAATCGATGTAAAGATTTTTGATACTCACCCTCAATGGATATTCATTGAGAAATTGCAAAATAAGATACAAGATAAGCTTGGTGGTCAAGCCCCAAAATATTTTTTCTGTTTCTACCATGAAAATTGTGAAAAACTTGGCTTGGTCCCTTGTTTCTAGTTTTAGGTCGTGTTCCTTGTCAATGTGATAGCATTTTACATTCACAAATTTCACAAAATTATGGCCTAAACCCTTGATCATTTTAATTTTACATTGACCTATCTTTCCTATTTCCAGTCACCTAAGTTATCACTTGTGCAATCAAAATCGTTAATGTACTGACCCCTAGTCATAGGTAAATGGTTGCTTCATGTATTTTTATATTTTAATAGTTGAAGGCTTAATCTAAGGAAATTTTGAAATCCTTAGCCTTCATAATGTGTCGGCACCTTATTCACCTAGTAATGCCCCCTTTCTATAAATAATTTTTATGGCATGTGCAGAATTATGCTTCGTATGAGCCATATGATCGAAGGAATCAATTGTGATTGTATCGTGTAGTTCCATGATGTTTCATCATTTCTTGTTTTATTTACACGGGCTGGCGAGCCTTGGCCACATGTCTGATATGATGGTGGACCTAGTATCCTTGGTAAGCATGGTTGGCTCTCATTTCAAAGATGATCAACAGTTGATTTATGGATGACATGGTCAAATCTTAACCGCTCCTCACCAACCCATCTTGTTTTGTTAAATAGTATTTTAAATACATTGGCTAGTGAGTGATGGCCATGTGGTATTTCTTTATGTTGGGGCATAAATCCTCATAGAGAAATGGATTTTTTTTTAGGGATTATCAACGATAGATTTTATTGCATGTGTTCTCATTAGGACCACTCCCCACATGCCCATATTTTTTCAGCATTAAGGAGTAATGGTCACACGGGTTAGAGGGTGAAACAACATCTATCATTTTTGATTAGTTTTTTGGACCTTGGGAAACCATGTTTTTCTTAGTATGAATTTAAAATCGATGGTCGATGGTGAGTGATGTGGATTAATTCTGACTAGTCCCTGCCATCTCGTCTGGGTCCCACCTATGTCCTACATTTTTTGATGGGCACATAGGTAAGTGCCACACCAATTACTTCTACAAAAGGAATATGTAGCTAGAGATAGTAGATGAGTTTTTTCCAAGGTAGAAACAATGCTAAAATTAGATATAGTTCTTAAACATGCTTGTGTGAATAGTAAATAATTTTAGGTCCGTCAAATATTTTAAAGGATGGTACATGTGGGAAGGAGAAATTGAAGTAAGGCATGGAACTGGAAAATATGTTGGAGAAAAATCATGATCGTTCCCTGTTGTCCTACTATGATGAAGTACAAGTGAGTTACTTTCTATGGGTAAGTGGGTAAATGTGACATGACATGTATGGTTGGAAAATTAAGCGTGTGATTAACGTAAAGAAATACTTAAGTCTCTTGATTTGAGATGAGTATCAAATTCATGTGCTTAATCTTTTCATCATTAATAAGCTAGATTTTCTGACTATTGATTTAGTTCAAAGTTTTGATCAACAGTTGAGAGATGAAAACAAGGTTAGTTGATTGATAATACTCTCACATAATCTCTCCTTGAGGTTTAATGTAGATACACAACATTTTCTCTATTTAATAAGGATCACTTACTTTATTTTCTCACTATCTAATTGAGAAATAATCTAAGGTTTATGTAAGCAAGTGATCTCGAGATAGCCATTTCAAGAGTGAATTGGTAATTCTATTTGGAGCAATTTTGTAGCAAAGTAGAAAACAGGGAAGATAAATGTAAATATCAGCCCAGTTCGCCATTCCAAGAGGCTCAATCCTTTAAAATTTTAGAACTATCCTTAGGATGGAAAGTATGGACCAGAGATACCAACAACTCCGATGAAGAAGACAAGAGCTACTAGAGGTTCAACACAAGGTGTTCTTAGGGATGCCTGCCACCTTAGGGGTTGAACCATCTTAGAGGAAATGATCAAAGGAAAGGGTAAAAAGGTTGATAGGCCACAAAGAGAAGCTACCAAGAGGAATCAATATCATCACACCTATATGGGACATCATCAGTCTCCCATTGAGGTCTTTGATGATCCTTCTGATAGTGGGGATGAAACTGATTCTAGCTATCACAGGTATCTTATGTCCATGAAGGATTGGGTCCATTCTGAGGATGAGGTAATGATGGATACTCCTCTCAAGATAAGGACACCGAGTGGGAACACCTATTCACCTAGTGACAAGGAAAAGTAATATCCTATTACTTTCCTTGTTAAGTGCTCAAAAATTTTGTCTTGTGTGACATTTTTTGTCTTGGGTTGCTAGGGCATGAAATGGTTTTCCTATCTTTTTGGATTTTTGTGTTGATTGGGATAATTTTCGGGGTGATATGGACCTACATATTTTTGATGCTACCATGGGGATAATTTTTTATGACATGCAATGTGGCTCTAATCAATGGTTCCTTGGTCTTTGTTTTATTTTTTATTTGAAGGCTGAATCCCTCAAAATTAGTTGGGAGCTATTTTCTTGTTCTTTGTTAAAATTCACTTTGAAATGAAAATGAAATGTAATTTCATCTATATTCTAGCCTGGTTCTTATTTCTCCCTTGGTATATAAAATGAATTCTAAGGTTGGATACAAGAGAGAGGTCAAGTAGGTCAAGGAGTCGACAAGGAAGTAAGTACTTATTTTCAATGAAAATAGATAAAACATGAGTAGTAAGTTCTATAGTAACATGTTTTAGAACTAAGTCAACCAATATATGTTTTGGATAAGCAATACAAATGATAAAGTGATATAGAATCTTTGTATAATTTCTCTCCTTCATGAAAGTTATATAAGCTATAAATACGATGATCAATGGTTATTTTGTTTATCTCGATTGAGTCCCAATGGATGCACTATTTTATTCTTGTTTGTTCATTCAAGGAATGCACGCAATTTCTTCAATTTAGTAGTAGGATTGCTATAATATTGGTATAAGGATGTTAGTAAGAAGTTAATTGCAGATATAATTGGTGGGAATATTCTAAGATAATATCTCTAAGGCCATGGGTATTTTCTCTAAAATCAAAAAAATGTTATCCAATCATGTAGTTTTAAGGTTTGACTCGGCTCCCTAGAATATGGTACTAGCTTGGTTTAGTATTCATTCTCTCTTTTGGCAGATAACTTGACTGGAGATCATACAACAATAATTAAATAGGTTTTTGAATGCTTCACTAGGTGTGTATGAATGTTAATGGGACCACACATTCTCTTGTTTTAGTTAATCATTATTGTGAAAGTTTTCCAAACTTTCAGGGTATGACGATTTTAAGAAAATAAGGAGAATTATCTATCTATTTTATGTTTTGATACTAGATACACTGATATCTTTGAACATAGTTATTTTGGGATTACCCTCCTTGGTCTGATAGAGCCTGAAGAGAAGTAGCTATCCAAGGGTTTCTACTTATGTGTTGGCCAATCATTACCCTTACTAATGATTGTTCCTTGCAAGTTCATAGGTTTGTGATGAGATTAAGTTTGGTTGTAAAAAAGTAACAAACACTTGGTATGATAAATTTTCCTTCATTTGTACACTTGTGTACTACTATTTATGATTTTCAAAACTTGGTTAGTAGTTGTGACATAAAATCCACCTCTAGCCATCCTGAAAAATATGAATCCACAAACTAAAACAATTACCAACATTTTAGAAAATATAATAAAGGCTTGCTTCAACTAAATCACCCTCAACCAACTCAACATGTAGATACCCAAGTGGTTGCTAGAAAGAAGACAACTCCTTTCACATTTAGGGATCTGACTAGGAAATCCACTCCCTTACTCAATACCCTCCATAACACAATGGTACAAATTTTAGAATAGAAAATGATCACTTTTCCTCTGGTGAAAACTCTTGATCCTAATAAACCTATACCTATGATATTTAGATCGAATTCTTACTGCCATTATCACTAAAAAATGAACATGACACAAAACATTGTAAGCATCTTAAACATATTTTGCAAGACCTCATATATTATGTTTGAATTCAAATTGGAGGTGTTAATGATCAATGAAATAAGTTTTTTGCCCCTCCCAAATAAAACTTGCAAATCTTTACCACCCTATGTCAAATAATAAAATTTCATTTGTCAAATCTAGTGAAACTACGAAGAATGATGTGATGAATATCAACACGGATGATGAAAACATGGACACTATTGAACAAGGTCCTATGGATGCTATTAAAGAAGGTCCTTTGGATACTATTAAAAAATCTTGTAAAAGGTTTGATTACATTGATTGAAACTCAACCTAGTAAGGGCTGAACTAAAAATCTTCTTGACATTGCTTTCTCCTCACAACATATACTTTAACATGCACTCGATGGTCATCTTTCCATAGACGATTAAATCTATAACAAGCCCACTAATGGGATATTAAATTATCCCACTTGTGGATAGAATCTGATCACTGAGTAATTCTTAGGTGTGTATGAACTCTATCAAGAAACATATGAAAAAAAAAAACATGGATAAAAACACATAATTGTTTCGCTTTCCCTATGATGGGATCGATCAACCTTCCTCTAAAAATTGGATCAAAACAAAATTAGATGTCTCATTCTCCATCATCTTTATATCAGACCAATTTTACGTGAAGCTTTGTTATCCATAACTATGCTCCAT
The DNA here is from genome assembly GCA_007115665.2 of Sequoiadendron giganteum. Taxonomy (NCBI): domain Eukaryota; kingdom Viridiplantae; phylum Streptophyta; class Pinopsida; order Cupressales; family Cupressaceae; genus Sequoiadendron; species Sequoiadendron giganteum. Next base: position 577,971,014 of record CM021104.1, read on the forward strand.
GGAAGTTGTCCCATCAATTGTACATAAATGCCTAAAGTTTTCCTTTGATAATGAAAGTTTCACTATGCACCATAGTGGTGTTAATGCTCTGTCTTCCCAAGGGAATTTATTATTGTATTTATTTTGTCTTGAGCCTATGGAACCTGTTAAACCTCGTGAACACTCTTATTTCAAATCATACCAATAGTTCAAGGTGAAATGCATAGCAAAACTATCCTTTAGAAACATGCCTCAACCTATGACTGAGCCTCCTATCCTTGATGAAACTATGATTGAACCTAAAGACACTCCAAATATCTATGAACAACCTATAAAAAATCATCCTACGAATTCTTATAAAATACCAAGAGACAACCAAACATGTCCCCTTGCACCTCCTAAAATAAAACAAGTCTACAAAGCTGAAACGAAAGTGGTTGAACAACCTCTTATGGTTCCTTTCGTTCCTCCCCATGGGGAAGAAAAAAAACCTATGGTTGATAAACCTTCTCCTGCACAGATGCAACTTGAAAACCATATTAAAAAAATAGAAATGATAGAGAGAATAGGAATAGACGTCGTGCTCTTTCTCAAATGAGGAAAATAATAAAGAAACTTGGCATTCAAACTTACCTGAAGCAATACATGATGAGTCTCCCTGTTCAATGCAACAAAAAGGATCCTATATCACAAAAGGAGATAAATCCTTATTTGAACATTATCATTCGGCCTCCCATTGTGATTAACTTGGATGACAATGATGAGGTTGCTAAAATTCATGAAGATGTATATAATGAATTGAATACATATTTTTCCTCTTCTATGAATTTAATTGACATTTTTCCTAGAAAGAGTGTTGAACTTTGTGATGACCCTAGTTCGGCACTTTCTATTATCCCTTTGGCTAGTTTTTTTCCTTTTTTATACAATGAATCAGATTGGAATGTAGATGACCTGCTATAGGTTGACTCACATGTCGCTTACTAGTCTTGTTTTTGTTTTATTTTTCATCTTATTGTGTGTGTGATTGTGTGTAATGTGATCCTTCATGCTTTTTTGTTTGATGTATCTTTCTCTCTTCATGCATTCATCTATGTTTACCTATGTAGTATTCTCTATTTTGTAAACCTTTATCTTTTCTTTATCTTATGTTTTCCTTTTTAGAATGACGCAAGGTGTAGAAACATAGGTATGTCTCTTTCATGTTAACCCAAAATACTTTCTTTGTTTTTTATCTCTTTGTGTCATTCTTCCTATTCCATGAGTATTTTTGGAATGATCATGTTTTCAAGCTCTATAAAAACATTATAGAAAATAGATATTGACCCTGAATTCGTGGATCCCTTATGTGCTAATTTGGGATTTCATTGTGGGCACAACCCATTTTCACGATGTAGCTTTATTTGGAAACATATAACTTGGAATAGGGCTTTCCATGTAAGCTCTCATGTCCTCTTTATTTTTAGCATTTATCATTTTCTACTTGAAAGTAGATTCTCACTTAATGGTGTTCAATAATTTCTTTAAAGTGGGGGCATACTTTGGCATTATTATTTTACATTTTACAACTCATATTTCATTTTTTATTCTTCTTACTTCATGTGATCATGCATATTTTTCTTTGTGCTGACATTGGGTGTGATGTAATTCAAGATCATGATATCTTTTAGCATAATTCATTCCTCTTAGTGGCTTGATGCAAAACATTGCATCCCATAAGTTGTGAATCTTCTATTCTTCGATTGGTCCTCTCTTGGAGATAATAGGCACAATGTTCCCTAAGTTAAGACCTTAATTGAACTAAGAAAAACTTTTTTGAATGTACCTTACATTACTTTTCATTTACAATAACTGTTATATGGCCACCTTCCATAACAAAGTTTGCTTTCCTATGGAGCCATCTTGTTTATTCATAGGTGTGAAGCATACAAATATTTTTTGCTTCATGAATTCCTATTGTTTATGTTGTGTGGAACCTTATCAAAGTTATTAGGAGTTATAACTTTGGTATGGTTGTACATATGAGATCCTAACATAGGAATAACTTTACCATAGCCACTTTCTTGTTTGTGTGAGAGTATATTGACCACATGCATATGTGTCTCGCTAGGGGCTCACCTAGTAGACTGCCCGAGGTTCCATTAGCCCTTGGGAGCATGCGTTTAGTTTTCATGGAGGACATCATGTTCTAATTGTAAAAAATCTTGGACAAACAACTTAGATCTATCCACAACTTTTGGATCAAAGGATCGAAGCATGATCAACCTCTTTTGTTTTTATTTTTCTTTCTCTTTGTCTTTGGCAATGTAAGCTTGTGCCTTGTTTTTTCTCCTTAAAACCTTTCACATGTGTGTTATTTTGTGCCTATATTGGTTTACCATAGGATATTGATCCTGGGGGCTTCTGAAACCCTCTTCATTGCTATCATCCTATCTCATGAGCATTGGTACACTTGGACACCTCTTGATGTGATTTTGTGTACGTTAGTGTGAGTTTGAAGGAAGTTCATCCTCTCGCTAAAGTCGAGGATAAATGTACTATAGGAAAATGTATCCCTCTACATTTTCACACTTTTTTGGGCCCTCTTTGCTAAAATTTGCTTCTTTATGCCTTAATTGGTCTTATTTTGTATCTGTAAGCATTAATTAATGCATCTTTCTAAGGATAATCCTGAAACATACCAAATGACAAATCATAATTAATGATTTTATTTTTTATGATCCAGATTTAGTGATCCTGGATTCATACACCACTTTGGGCATATGGGTCCAACATAAGTTTTGGGGCCTAAACCTGAATTTCACATTAAACTAAGCATTTCTTAAAAAATTTTGTCTCAAGCTTAGCCCACTATGAATCATATGCCCCAACTAGCCTATGAGTCCCACTTAGCTTAGACCTAATTTAAATTCAAATTATTGGTGAGATTTTATTCTCCTAGACGTGATGTTTGCTTGTAGTGTTGTAATTTCAATTTTTTTGGCATAAAAAAGTATAAATACAAGGTTATTTCACTCATTTTAACCTAACAAGACCTAGTAATTTTGAAGAAATATTATTCTAGCAAGTTTGAGTTTACAAGAGTATTTAAGATCTTTCATATGAATAAAATAAACAAAAGAAGTGATATAGTACTTAAATATTTTTGTTGATCCCATTTGTATGCTAAAATAGCATAGATGAATATGCGATAAATTGACCACATAACAAATTATATAAATATGATATAACCAATAAGGGAAGAAACAATTGGCCTAAAGGATAAATGGAAATAAAATTCCATGATATAAAACACTAATCTATCAAAACATGAGAAGTGTATGGCTCACAAGAGCACAAAATTAAGATGTAAAACCTATTAAGATGACTCAAGTGATTAACACCATTTATTTTAAATCAAAATATTAGCACCATTTATTTTAAATCAAGAAATTATTACCATTCATTTTAAAGAGGAAACTAATACCATCTATTTTAAATCAAAGAATTAATACTAGGTTAGATATAGTACATATGTAAAATGCAAAACCCTTTAATTCAAAAAAATGGGTAGATTCTATTAAAGCTAATATGTATGAATAAGTAAACCAAACCCTAAAATGAGAATGTATAAATGAAACACAACAATAAAAAGAAAGGGAAGATTTAAAAATAAGATAGGAAAAAATAAATAAAAGAAATCTAGAAACTATAATAGTGATATGGTAGTAGAAGAAATAAAGTGAAGAAAAGAATTATGTAATATCTTCTACTCCTTAGAAGAAGAATGAAACTAATTAGAATAATAAGGAAATGAATAAGATATGATAGAAGAAGAAAGAAAGTGAATAAAATAATGAATTTTCACCTCTTCCTTATCTAGATAGATCCTCTGGTAACTAGAAGACAATATTGTCTTAGGGGGAGTTGCAATTGAATTTTTTTTCAAACCCCTATAATGCATAGGATGTTGAAGTCTTTAGTATAATAGTTAATGGTGATTTGGATATGTCTAGTTAGTGATATTATGACATTTTCTAAAGGTTTGAGATCAAATACACTCTCTATGAAAGATTCTTGAATGATAATGGATCTTTGTGATATCATAGATCAATGAAAAATTTACTTGTGTCAAAAACAAAAAAACAAAAATTTAATGCGGAGCAACTAGGATAGGTGTAAAGAGTATTTGATCCCCTTAGCATGTGCAAGAACTAAGGAAGCGAATAATATTTTCAATGAATTTAAGTGAAAACCCTAACAACATTATTCAAAACTATTTCTCATATTTTCTCAAAAAATCCTATTTTCAAAAAGTGTTATCATGGCTACACCAATAGTTATTGATGTTGTTGAGAATCCAAGGCCAAAATTCAAGAAACATCCATACATATCTACTGTGACCAACAAGGATGAAATATTTTTTTACGTCTGATGAATGTGCTTCATAGTTAAGATGTCTACATCTTTAATCAGTCACAGCTAAATGAGTATAATTATTTGAATTTTGAAGAGTTCAAAAGAAATCATCTCTTGGTGACAATTTTTACCTCAAAATGAAGTATGCAAATGTAGAGTAAAATCATTTGGATGTGTTGAAGGGTTTCCCCAAATCATTTTACAAAGATGAATGGGTTAGAATCAGGATAGAAACCTAAACCAAGAACTTAAAATTTTCTTGTCCCTATTTCTGAATCTATCTAAATTTTTAACTTTCTTTGTGTGGTTTGAGAGTCTGATCCATGAAGATATATTTTGGCTTGATCAACCCTACTTGATCAAAAATGAAGCCATCAGGGTTGTGACTAGGTTTTTCTCCATTGAACTTGTGTTGGCACTGAAAGACATGAATAATGACGATGTTATAAAAGTTACAAGAGAAAAATTTGATAAAATAACCCTAACAGTGGATGACATCTCTTACCTAGGAGTATGGTATGCCATGATAGGAATCGGATACAAGATTTATTACATAAATAGGAAAGGGTCTACTACCACCACAACCATCTACACTTCTCATCAGATAGTGAAGGAAACGAATATGATCTTTATGAGCTCTTGCAGCAATAGTTGTTAGATAATTTGCACAAAACCAAGGATTCCCGCTACAATTTTTTGTATGACACTTTGATTATTTGTCATATGTTATATTTCATGAAGGAATTTCTTATTTGAAAAATGTGGTCCCGAAAAGGATATTCCTATTGCACATTAGATTAGGGACCACATGCATAGTTTTTCAAATATCAAACTATGTGATACAATGTTCTAGGGTTTCTTAAAAAAAAATCAAGATGAAATGCAAAAGAGGGATATGGTACCCTCACAATTTGTAGAGAGATACAATAATGATATCACTTTTTATGGTGGATAAAGATAATTTTATATGAAGACAATTGAACCAAGAACCTCATCGATAAAAAATATTCCCTATGAGGTCTTCGGACCTAACTAGATTGGATATGCTAAAATTTTGCTTTGTAAAACTAAGGATCCCACTATTGAGAGGTATGCCAGGTATGATGAGATAATCAACAAATTAATCAAGAAGAAGGTTGAGGAAAAGGTGGACAAGATGGCAAATGTTGAGAATATGGTGAGAAGGTTTGAAAAGATATTTGACACTCCTAAGGGTCTTTTTGGAACATCACAAACTACTTCTACCACTCCAGAAGCTCTTAGAAGCACAAGTGGGTCTTTCTCTACCACTTCTACTCCTAAAATATTCAAACCTGCCAAACCACCTCCTAGTAGGACGGCTGCTACTTCAATATGAATGCAAACTAAGACTGTAGAGAGGAAGAAACCAAGATCTAAGTAGTAGGGAAAAAGGGAAAATATTAATCCTCTAAATATGAATGATGATGATGATGATGAGTATGGAGAAGAAGAAATACAATCTTTATTTTGAGGAGAAGAGAGAATAGAACAAGACAAGGAGAAAGAAAAAATTCCTTCTACTACGAGCTTACACAAAAATGTTAAGGGGTAAAACTAACAGATGACGTTAGAAACACAAACAGACACGCCGCTTCATGTCAACCGACGCGCCGCTTCATGTGGAGGAATTGAGTTGCTATTTATCTTCTCACATCGGTGTCTCTCATTCATAACTTTCAATTGTCCGGACTTTGTATAGAGTTAAGTTTATATTTTCTACTTGTGGAGTTTTCTGGTGCAGGCAATAAGTTAGTGATGGCGGAGCAAGGCAAGGTTACATTAGTTACCTCAGACAAGAAGGTGATTGAGGTGGAGTATGAGGTCGTTATGCAGATGGAGATCATCAAAAGATTTGTAGAACTTTTAGGCACCCGCACTAATATACCTGTCTCCAATCTTTCCAGCACCATCTTAACAAAGGTTATTGAATACCTCAAATATCATTTGGAAGCCGAGAAATCTGGGCAGTCAGAGGAAGATATAAAAACTTGGGATAGGCAGTTTGTAGATGTTAGTCAACAAACACTTTACGATATTCTTATGGTATGTTTTTTAATTTTTTGTACACTCTTCACCTTGTACTTCTCTGTAAAATTCTCTTTTATATTTTAGAACTGATCTTGTAGTTTATGTGGAATGTGCAGGCTTCTAATTACTTAAAGATAAACAATCTTTTCGAATTCTTATGTGATACTGTAGCTCACATGATCAAAGATTTATCACCTGAGCAAATTCTGGAACTATTTGACATAAGAACCGATTATACTCCGGAAGAGCAGGAAGAAATTAGGCGTCAGATTTCATGGGCGTTTGATTGAAAACTTTATATTAGTTTTATAATATTCTGATTGGTTGATCGAAAATCCTTTTCATTGATTAAATTGTTGCTCGAAACAGTATTAATAGAGAACAGTTGATAAGGATGAAGGTTATAATTATATAAGTTATGACTTCAGTTGACAGACCCAGTATATTTGAATAAATTTAAGAGTTTACATCTTATGCATCTTTTCATGTTTGTTCACGTTAATATTAATATTAATTTAACGTAATCAATGATATTCAAATGTCAATTTGTTAGTTATTCTTAGTTTTGTATGATTTTGATGTTTAGTTTTTGCAAGGTCTACAAATCACGAGTGAATTTAATTTAGATATTAATTTTATGGTTATTAATCAATGATTTATGGATAAGTTTATATTGATTATTAAATATTTGAATTTCTGCTTCTTTTTCTATATTTAGTAAATTTGTTTTGTTATTAATATTTTTTTATATTATTTTTTAAATTTAGTATTTGAAACTTTGAATTTAGATAAAGGAGCTTTAATGTTATATTTTTAAAGTGAAATGCATATAATTTTTAATTGAAAAACATTAAATATGGTTTTCAATTACAAAGAGGTGAATAGTTTTGTATGCATGATGAAACAAATGAAATTGATAGGGCATCACATCATATCCTTTAAAAGGGTGTCATTTGAATGCTTTTGGTTCATCACCTTTTCCCTTCCCATGTGTATGGTTCACAGTTTTTAATTATGAATAAATTTGTGTGTTTGCTCAATGACTACACTCATATGGCCACGCTCACATGAATTCACATTTTTATTATGTTTCCATATGAATACCTAGCCATCGGGAAAACATAAAAATTTATTCATAATAAAAATTGTGAATTCATGTGACTTATTGTGGTCACAAATATATCACTAAAGTCACATGTAAAGAGTACTCAATGTTAACTTGGTTTGTATTTGATATTTAATAAAAAATACTTACATTGAACTAGCTTCATTCCATTATATAGTATATGATTTACAATAGAAAAATGGAAAGAGTAGGCTCGATGGATCCCACTCTCTTTGAAACTTCTATATGGTATGTGCCTTTTATCAACAAAATTAAATTTTCCAAAATTTTATCTAAACGAAAATGTGAAGAATGGATCCCCTTCAATTTTGTAAGTGGGTGGATTAAGTGGGTGGATTAAGTGAGTAGATTAGCATCCTAATCTCACTACTTAAAGAAAATTTGGTGCTCTCAATTTAGGGTTAAATTTTTATAGTCCTACTTCTATATGATATACGAAGAACAAAGTGTACAAAAACTCACTCACATAATGCTAGGGACCATTGATTTTTTTTTTGTTGCATCTTCTTTTGACAAGTTTTCTCTTCCTGGTTATTCTCTAAACATAAAAATTGAGCTTGAGCTTGACCTTACACACTTTTATTTGAAATTTTTTCACAGTATGGTTGAAATTGTGTGAGTTGTATGAGTGGATTACAACATAGTGGAAGAAGCACCTAGAAGTTAAAATATTTATTTACCCTTATGCTTGAGGTTTTTTTGCTTTCAAATTTGACTCCATTAAAGATAATTTTTCAATGCTATAATAGAGGGGTATTACAATAGTAGGTTTATCTTTAATGCTTTGATAGAGGTATGATCCAATCATGTAAATTTTATTATGTATTTTATTTATTTTTCTCAAATAATTCAGTGTAAATTTAAATGATATCCATCTTTAGTTTTATATTTTCTTCATGATTTTCATAAATGGTCAAAACTCTAGTTCAAGCACTACTTCTTAGGAATATGAAGACAAATAGTAGATTATTGAGGTAAATTTTTGACTCACTATAAGTATGTATTGAGCAATCCTAAGATTTGATATAGAAAAGGAAATTATGCACCAAGGAATGATGAACTAGGGTGGAATAGAAAAGGAAATTATGCACCAAGGTATGATGAACCAGGGTGGAAATATAACCTTTCCATGGACTTGACACTCAAGCAATGAGAAGCAAAAAATACAAGATAAAAATGTTGTTGTATTATACACTTGTTGTGACATACCAAGATATAGATAGATCAAGGTAGTGGTAAGTAGATGTACTCATGGATTAAAAGAAAATGATCAAAATGTGAATCAATGTAAAAGACTCACTTAAACACTTCAAGCAAAAAAAATATTTGTTGCTAAAGATTAGGTGATGATGATTCATTTTATTACACTAGGCTTGGATAATTGGCTAAGAAAGACTTTATTTTCCTTACTCAAACTTGGATAATTGCTTAAGCAAGGCTTTGATTAAGATGATGATTGATTGATTGAAAAAAGGATTGGATGATTGATTAATTTTTGATAACAAGGATTATGATATGATTTAAATTAAGGATTAATATCTTGGATGCAACATTTGGATTGATTTAATTTTAAATATCAAGAGCTTGAGATTTTAAATATTTGAATTTTTGATGTTTTGAGATGGGATATGTGTCACCAAAAGGTGTAGTCATTGGCACTTTTTCACTTATTTTGGCCTTTTCCCTTGGATTTTGGCATTTTTTTCCCTTGATTCAATCTTTAAAGCTTGCAATTCAACAATAATCTAATAGTGTTTTACTAAGGTGTTGTGAAGTGTTGTAACACATTTCTTCACTTTTCTAAAACCCTTTCAACATAATTCACCTAAACACCCTTTTACCCCTTTCCAAGCTTTGTGCCAAGGTATTGTAAAGTGTTGTAAGGAATTTTCACACCTTCATAGGCTTATCATCCATTAATTAACCCAGTTTCTATGTTAATTTGTCCCCTTTATGTACTTTTAGACTTGACTTAAGTGTGTTTCAGGAGACAAACCTAATAAAAATTGTTTAACATCATTTTATTGCCAACCACCACTTGAAATTTTCCAAGTGGAGTAGGTTTCCACCTCGGACGACCTAGTTCATTTTGGCATAAATTTCAAATTTGAGACAAAAACCTAACAGGAATTTTCCCCCAAAACCTAGTGTTGGCCTATCATGTTGCATTTTTAGGAAAATTAGGGTTTAGTATGTATAAGTAAGCGGTTTCATCTTCATTTTCCTCTCTTAGTCTCTCTTAAGCTCATTTTTACATCTCTTCACAAGTACTCTTGCACTAAAGACTCCCTAATCAAGCAATCAAGCACAAGGGTATGAAAAGAAACCTCTATTGGAGTTGTTCTTGCACGTTGCAAACTTCAACAAAAAAGGACTTGGTGAGAATTTATATTATTTATCATTCAAGCATCTCTCCTTCAATTTTTTTATCATTTGGGTTTAGTTACCATCAAAGGGGTTTGACTTAGGCAAACCCCTATTCCCTAACCCCAACATTTTTTTGGTCTTTGCATGTGCTTTACATGTTGTAACCAGATTTGGTGGGGTAAAAAGTGTTGGAGAAATTAAAAACATTCCATCCAAGTCGCATCAATGCATCAAACCCTAGAAAGAGTAAAAGGACAAGTTACAAGTCATTTTTAGGAGTTTAAAACACAGAATATTACACAGGAAAGCGCCAACTGGGACCCACAAAATAAGACCCTAAATATTTTGAAAGTACCAGGAAGACTAGGTCACCACTATTGGTGACCTTGTCCCTATGCTAAGCCTAAAAAAGGGTTTTTTCATTTTTTGGTACCCTTTTCCTCGAAACCCATTTCGACAAAGTTCCTTGATAGAAGGACTAGGTCACCCAAATTGGCATAAATGTCCCTTTGCTGATTCTAGATAATTTCTAGAATATGTTGTGGCCTCTCATCTACAAGTTTCCATTTCCAGGTGCACAAGTTCTAAACTTTATAGTTTCCTTTTCGTTTGCATACATTTAGGTCATTTTAGTTTAGGTGCATTTAGTTTACATTTCGTACATTAGATTAGTACCATTTCATTTCAGTTTTCAGCCACATATAACACACACATATCACAACCTTCATCAATCAATCCTTCCTTTGACATAATAACCTGGGAAATGTTGGATAAAAGACTACTACACATGGTGCATATTTCTAGGTTTTCACTATGTACTTATCCAAAGCACTACTAAAGTGGTAAATTCACCATTAGACAAATTATTTCTCTTTACTATTTTTAAATTTTTTCCTTTTTGATATTTTTGGATTTTCACGCTTTCCAGTTTTTTGGATTTTTTAATTTTTTGGTAGTTTTCATTTTTATTTGTATTCTTTGCATTTCTATATGAGACTTGATGATGATATAATCATTGTAAAAAATCTTTAATAGATGAATGATAAAGCATGATGGATGGATATGGATGCTATGATGATTTATGATATTTTATGTAGTAGATGGAGGAAGGTAAGGTATAATCCCTAATGTATGCACTATAAGGGCCATCATTCTTCACAAGAAAATGATTTTGGGTAACCTTTGGATTAAATCACGTCAAGGGGTCACCATCAAAGGTTTGTAAAGAGACGTTACCAAGGGGGATGAAGCGATGACACAGATGTATGGATACAAGAGGATTAGGTAAAGTGTGTGCTCCACAAATATGATGAGGATGAAGAGTTAAGATCAACAAGATCATTTCCTAATATTTTCTTTGATATATTTCACAATTTTTTTTAGAGGAAGGGGCATGATAGGAGATCAATTTTATTTTCTTTTACTTTTTACACTGATTTTTTGATTTGTTCAAAATATTTTAATTTTGATTTGGACTAGATGACTTTTCTTTTATTTTATTTTTTATTTTTATTTTGGAATTTCATTCAATTTAAAGGGTTTTTTATTTTTGTATTTTTGATCGATATCTTTGTTATTTTTGGTTCATGCTTGTTGTTCCAAGTTTAGGTGATGGATGGATGTGGATGAGTTGGATCTTTTAGATTAAATGGTAAGGATGTGATCCTTGAAGAGATTGGTGATATCTTTGATAGGTTCTTCATGATTGACCTCTTCAATATTTTAAATGTCAATAGAAGTTTTCACGTCCTTAATGAGTTGGAAATAAGAATTAGAAGAGGTAGCATTAGGAGATGCATAACCTAACCCAAGATGCTTGATATGGAATAATGGTAGCTCATGAGGTGGAGTGGAAGAGAGATTATTTTTGATGTCCATAATAGAATCATCATGAAAGAGTGGGCTATTATAGATAACATGATTAAAAATGGTTCATCATGAACATCAAGATATTGGGATAAAGTGGATGGTGGTTGTGGATCTTGGTATGCATGAGAATATATGTGGAAGTCATGTATCTCATATTTACAAATTTGAACGTCTTTCACCTTATCATTGATCTCTTATGGAGTGTGTGAGATAGGTAGTAATGAAGGGTTAATACAAAAAGGATGATGGTGATGTGGTGTTTTTATGGAAATATTGTGAAAGGAGGTGACTATTTTGTAAGTACTTACAATATTGGAATAGATATGGATCAACATATATAATAACTTTAGTTCCAATATGGGGGAACTTTATGCATTGGTGTAAATTGAATGGAATGGATTGTATGGAATGGATCAATGAGATTACAATATGGATATTATATGAGATATCAAAGTCTAGGATTTAGGAAGTGGTTTCAATTTTTGCGGGTCTAACCTTGATGGGTGGCTTGAAAGAGTCTTTGTATTGATGTGCAAATTCATCATATGCTTTGATGGTAAATCTAGTTTGGGGATCAAAACCATCATTATAATATCCAAGTTATTTTAATAGACTTAGGATGCAATGATGAAGTCTTTATCCACCATCTTATAGGACACATTTGAAGATGGTTTAATTGATGTATTCTTGAAGGTATAGTTGATAGTTATAAGATGGACTAATGTAAGGCATGCCTTTAGTGGAAAAATTGAGATATTTTAGAGATGATAAGTATCCTAAGGGGTTTCTAAAGGAGGTCCTTCTAGATGTGATATGTTTTAAATAGATCAAAGATAGATATTTATGATGGTTTTTTTAAAGTGCTCCCAAAGGTTGGGAAGAGGGGGATGGGGTGTTCCTTTAATAGTGGTTTGACCATGTTACGTATTGATTACATAATTAGTAATTTTTATAATTATGATGGATACATAGGAATTAATTTATTGAATACATCCAATGAAAAAATTTAAGGGCACATGATATACTAATGGGGGTGAACCAGTATATCAAATCTATTTAAAAATATTTAATTAAACATGAATTACTATTAGTAACTTCTCAAAACATAAATCAAAATAATTGGTATCAATAGAGAAACATAAATGCATACATTCACATAATGAACACAAAATATACTTTGAATCCTAGAATGGGAAAAAACCATGATGAGAAGAGCTACGTGGATCTACTGTCCAAATATAGCCTCATAAAAATGATGAATAAATTAAATCATGAAGTAGGAACCAATCTACCAAACACCAATCCCATGTTATATTTATAGGCACCAACCTACTTGAGACACCAATCAAAAATACATGGATCTAAGAATCAACTCACCAAGTAAGACAATAGTCCTACTAGATTACATAAATAAGGTTTGAGGATCTTCAATGTTTGCAAAAATAGACATGATATTATTTTCATTTAAATACTCTCTCAAATAGCTTATGATCTTTTGATGATGGTACATAATGATAGAGATGGAAATCCCATTGAATTACCTAAATTTACACTTGCTTGTACAATTGCTTTCACATCAAATTCATTTGGTTACATCTAAACTATGATGACTTGTGATTATATACATAACCTTGAATTAACATCATTACATGTTATATAGGAATCCCTTAACACCATCTATAATTAGCCAAGTCAGCTAAAGTGGATGTAAATTCAAATTTGCATGAAACGTGTAGCAGGTTATCCTAAATATTTTTTTTGCTACCAATAGAACATGGTGTTGTGTTATTAACTTAGGGACATTAACATGGACCTATTTCACTTTAACATACTATCTGCATAGATCACAAATAACAAGTTGTCGAATAGATCTGAAACATCAACTTGTTTAATTAATTAGCACAATGACCCTTTTTTCACTTCAAACTCTTTTCTTGATGAATATAAATTTTGAAAACTCTAGAATAAGATAAAAAATGTGTATAAATACACTCCTCTCAAAATATAGGACATAATTTTCATTTAGGAAGAAATGAAGATCAAAATAATGTTGCAAGAAAGAATTCTTTGCATTGGTGACTTCAAATATTTTGGTTCAAACTTGTAGATTACTTCTATCATCATGAACCAATGTAGTATGAAATTTCAAGAAAGTTATATTATTCATCTTTGTTCTCAAATTATTCAAATGATATTACATGACAAAAATACACCTTGATTTCAACAATATGATTACATTTAATTCTTATCGATTTCTTGGTATTACTCCTTTGTCATCAATGAGCACCTTCAACATCAAGGACAATACTATTTTTATATCAATGACATGTTAAACAAAAAATATATCAGATATTATTATTATATGTATTTAATTCATTTTTATATGTTGTGAAAGCTTTACCATTGTTACACTAAGGAAAAGGATTCGTGTACATACAAAAAATTTCACTAGGGGATGTGTGGCATTCATTAGAGATCACTTCTTGATTGATAAGGTCGTGGATGTAGATCCTCAGTTTTATGAATGAGGAGGTTATATGTCCATGAACCCTATGGTAATCATAAAATTCATACTATTTGTACTAATATATTTAAGCACATCAAGAACAAGGGGTATAATGTTTGTTAATTGGATGATATTGGCTTGGACGATTTTTTGAAGGATAGTTTCAATTGATTCAATCAAGGGGGTATATTCTCATTTAGTGTGTCATTTATGTTAAACTTTAGAGATAGCCATATGTTGTGGAGATAGATTATTTTGATATGATGATGGTGGAGATATTTAGTTATTTTATAGGTTTAGAATTAGTCACACCATCATTGACCACATTTATATTTTAATTCAAAAAATGGATTTTATACTAGATTAGGGATTGTTGTCTTTGCCTTATTTGCATTTCTTAAATAGGCCTTTGACGATAGTATTTTTTTATGGATAGTCATTCTTCTATGATCTCATAAAAAGAGCGAGCATATTGTGTATGCAAATGGAAGGCCAATTTACTGTTTAGGTTCTTGACAAATATTGTGACGATTTGTTTTTCAGCAATGGACTACAAAAAAATACTAGAAAGATGTCTCCATATTTGAAAGAACGAGGCAAAGGATTCACCATTATTTGTTTAGTGTTGGAAAGCTCCATTATGGTGATATCATTTTCTATGTTATTTAAAAAATGAGTGACAAATTTATTGGCTAGCTCAGAAAATGTTGTGATTGTCCCATGTGGAAGGTGAGTGAACCAATCAAGGGATTGTCCACCCAAGCTTCTAGGGAAGAGCTTGAAGAGGTAGGCATAAATATAGGAAACCTCTTTCCATGCAATGTACAAATATTTTAGGTGATCCCTATGATCTACCCTTCCCTTATACTTGTAAAATTTAGGAGTTTCATTTTTTTTGGGAAAGGGAATCGTTGTGATCGGCTTGTCAAAAGGATAAAAACATATTCATAGAAGGTGTCAAATTTCTTATGATATTGTAGTCGATGTCCCCTAAGGATTTCCTTTCTTCTTCTTTTTTCTTTGGCAAAAATTTTTGTGTTGAAAGGAGGTAATTGATAGTTGGATATGCTAGGTTAAGATGATGATATGTGTTGGTATTGATGAGATGATAAAGTGGGATATGATGTGTTAAGAGAGATGGTTGTTGAGATGTGAGGAGAAGGGATTGAAATTTTAGGTTATGTAATATGTGATGAAATTTTTTAGTTGTGAGAGGGGATTTAATATGTAAGTGGGATGTAGGATTAATGGTTTCAGATGAAATGGGAATATTAGAAGAGGATAGAAGATGTGATGGGTAAAGAGGATTAGATATATGATGATGGAAGATATGAAATGTTATGATGAATAGAAGGTGGGGGTGTAGAAATAGGTTGTTGGATGATTTGAGCTATATCAAAAATATAGGGTAATTGAGTATATTTTTTTCCTAGAATAAGGATATATTGATTAGATTATTTCATAATATATCTATGAATCAAGTATATGTATTGAGTATCTCTGGTAAAGTCCTCTAATGATGTTGGGGGTCTTGGTCACTTGAATAATGATGATATATAATATACGATGGGAATAATTTTATGTGGGGATTTGATGGAGTACCCCCTTGAGTAAGTGCAAAAAGATGAGGGGCAAAAAAGGCATTTTAAGTGCCCGCTTTTTTTGTAATTAGGAAATAATGACCTTAGATGAGAAATTGAGGATAGTTACACTCAAAATTTTAAGATGTAACAAATACAAGGGTCATAGTGCTCTAAGTCTACTTTCTAAAATACTATTTTTTTAAAATGGTAGTGTAATGCCCCACCACACAACCCTAGAGGAAGTTGCAAACAACTACTTCAACAGGCTAATTTTTTATTTTTTATTTTAAGTATAATTAATAAGCAAGTTCACTAACTAATGCCAACAACCTCTAAGGTTATAAGATAGAGGTTATATAGAACCTCAACAAAAAAAATGAATATAAACTATATCAATTCTTTAATCAAGAATTAAGCACACACATTCCAATTAAGATAATTTACATCAAAGCATAGAGATAACTTTCCATTTCATTAAAAAACGAGTTCACAACTCTCATTTCCCGAATGAGGTAAGTCCAATAAATAAGATTACATTTAAAACTTCCACCTCGATAATAAATGAGGGGTAATAAATCACAAGAAGAACTGAAATGAAATAAAGCACGAACTGAAACTGAAACCAATGAGCTCTCCATCTGGACATATCATCCACACGAACATGAAGAAAGAAACCAATGGATTTAGGTGCACGCCACCCAACCAAGTGGAACCCAAAGGCCCACCCCCCATGCTAGGAGATAGTAACAAGGAATCCTAGCCAAGATCATCTACTTCTAGACATGGGCTAACACAAAACTGATCCAAACTGAAATAACCAATGACATATACCACTCAAGTACAACACATGTACAACACAAGTGCATCACAAGTACAACTCAACATGGTTACATTGCTTCTAGATATAAAGCAGATCAAGTATGTTACGAGAACCATACACACGGAATCAAATACCAACTGTGGTCACATCAGGTATGTTACAGAAACCATACCCACAATAAACAAGTACCAATTGTTGTCCTAGATAGAGTGTCATCACACAGCTCGTCATGAGTTACCCACTACGGATCTTCCTAGGCTTCGGCCCCCATAATGGGTTATCCTGGTGGCCTCTACTGATCCTCGGCCCTCATACTTACTAATGCGGGATCAAATACCTATCATAAAGACCAGATAGATAACCTTTCCATTCTAGGCCTTCTCACTCACCCCAAGTCTAAACAAGCACTTGCGAATATGAGTGAGGCTAGAATTTATCTTGATTAGTGTGTAGTACCACCTAACCTCTAAGTACATTGAGTTAATTATCACTTGATTAACTACTTTCGAAGGTTACCCAATCCTACCTCTTCTGGGCTCTGGCCCCAAACGAAAGCCACTCTTCTACTTGACAATGCACACCATCTAATCACCGAGGGTACAAAGTGAAATAAACAAAATAACACAGCCACTCCTTTCTCATCAGGTGACACAAACTAAAACACACTCCAACACTGGAGGCAAAAAATCATATAACAAGGTCACTCCTTACAAGGAGACATGGATCCCATAATCCACTCCTTTCTCAGGAGACACAAAACGTCCCTGTTCGTAGAAATCAGGTAAACATTGACTAGACACCATGCACTACCCAAGGGAATCCATAACAGGTTGACATCACAAAACGACAACCCCCAACCTCTAGGGTCTTCTTGAAGACTTACATATTAAAAAATAAACCCATTTCCCAAACAGGAACATGAAGGAAATGTTCACTGAAGGCAATCGAAAGAAACTACCTTTGGATATTCTAAATCCATTTCCTCATTACATTGATTAATTTATTGCATCAATAAAAATGAGTTAAAAATACGTCTTTTCAGATAAGGGAGAAATTAACACTAATCATTTAATTTCCCTAATTTCTCTTAAATAATATTTACTTCATCAATTCAAAACTTGACATTTTAAACTAACTATTTCTCCTTTGCAAAATAAATCATTTTAAAGAAATCCAATAATCTTGCTAATAAATACATTACTTATTAATCCGATTATTGCCCTTTCAAATACATTATTCTAAAATAAATTTCATCAATTAAACTATTGTACATTAATCTAAAATTTCTCCAATATATTTAAAACATGCCATTGTTTAATCAATATTGTAATAACTCAACTATATATATATAAATTATTTAATGTCTATATATGTTAATATTTTTAAATTATATAATATAATATTAAATATTAATATATATATTCTAATAACCTATATATATATTAATATTTTATCATCATAAAACTATAATAATAAATATTAAAATGTATATATTTTATTTTATTTAAAAAAAAAACCCACTCGTTTCTCCCTCGGACCGCATGCTTATCTCGGGCCGCGCGCGCATGAGGGTTAGGGTCCGCCTGGTTTCTCTAGCCATGTGGTTTTCCATAGTGGGCGGCGGCGAGCTGGGCGGCAGTGTTGACACAATAATTTGCAGCCAAGAACACAATTTTCCTTGAAGAAATTTATTTTCAAAAAGAGATTTTGTTTTAATTTCCAATAATTTTTCACATGGGTTTCTCTTCGAATTTGACAAAGTTTATTTTCTTCTTTCAACTAGCATAGAAAATTTGTAAAACAACTCAAAATAAAATAAATCCAACTAAAGGAAAACTTGATTCTAGAAGCTTGAAGATTGACAAAGGTGCAAATCCTTCTCCTCAGATGCAAGCTCCTACCCAGAAAACCAACTGAGCTTTCGAAGAATCCAAATCCATACGCACAAAATTGAACAATTTCTTCCTCCTTGTAATTTAATCTTTTTTCCAAAATTCCATAAACATCCAAATTGTGAAGCAAAATTCAAACATAAGGAAAAACCCTAAAATTCCTACAACCACCCTCATCAATTTTTCAAAATAGAAATGCAAATATCTTCCTCTTTCAATTTTGAATTCAAATTTCCTAAATTGACTTTTAAAACATTTTATTTTATTTTCAATTTCCAAACCAAATATCCACCAATTTCCAAAATGAATAATCTAATTCATTTCAACACAAATAATTTAATTTAAAACAATATATTTTAATTAATTAATAAATAAATATTTATCCAAGATTAAATCATTTTATTAATCAAATCAAATTAATTAATAAATTAAACAACATCTCTAGTGTTATAACCCAATTAATTTAATCAATAACATTAAATACATAAAGCAATTAATTACCATTTTCTAACTTGGAATTAAACTGAAACAAGTTAAATTGAACAATGTAAAACAACTTAACCCGACTCACACCAGACAACACACTATGACTAGGGTGACGACTTGGCATGAAAAAACCTAGCTACTATCTCCCAATCGAATACCATTGGGCATTGGACACGCTCAACCCTATGAAACCAGGTGGAGTCGATGTCCTGTACCTGTCAACCTGCAAACAAAGAGTATATCCACATGTAATAATATGTCATAAATAAGGCACACCGTGAAGAGGAAATCTCGGAATCGTAGGGCGCTCGCAAGCGAGTGATGCGATGTCATCCCCTTCACCAATACAGTGTAACTAACTGACAAATCTAACATACTAATATAATCCAAAGCATAAACATCACTAATTCGAATATCCATTTATGTTAATTAAAAACATGCCATAATGATAACATCAATATAAAATGCCATCACATCAAAAGATAACATTAACGTCGCTTTATAGATAGCGATCAAATAACAACTGGGTACCATAGTCAAGGTACTAACAAAAAGTACAACATAAGAGAACAGAACACTATTTGATCAAAAGGACAAAACAAAGGGGTATTATAGGGAGAGATTAAGAGGTCCAAAAAAGGGAGCCACATAAATTTGTATTTTTCTTGTCAAAAAAGCATAACATAGCATATCAGGTGGTTCCCTCAAAAGGTTAGTTTTTTTTTACTATTTTAAAATTAATTTTTGTGAGAAATTAGCTAAAAGTTATGTTTGATTTTTCTAATTATTTTTTTATCAATTCATGATCTTTTTACTAATTCTGAAAGTGGGAACATCTTAGAAAATAGAAATTTAGTCATGATACCCCTATAATTTTTGAAAACTAACCAAAAATCATTTTTTTAATATGTTCAGAATGAACTCTAGGTTATAAAAATGTAATCTATTTGAAATTTTATTGATTTGTTAAAAATAAAGTTAAAAAATGGTTATTGACAAAAACCTAAGATGCAAACAAAGCAAATTAAAGATGAAAAGCCTTAACATAGTCAAAATGTGAAAACAAATGTATCATTAAATAGGTAAGAGGTTAACATTACCCAGGTGTTTGATTTAATTGACCTTGAAACACTTGCACACATGATGGTGAGCATGAATGAGATAATGTGAAATTTTGTCAAATATGCAAAAACACATTTTTGGACATTTGAAAGGCACTCCAAGCATTTGGGTTGGAAATCGAAAGAAAATCAATTCTAAAGGCTTGGAGATTCTTAAAGCATGGCATAATGTGAATGCATTATAACATGCTCGTGCTATAATGTGCTCATGTTATGTTACAATTTTGACATAACACAAGTGTGTTATAATACACTCGTGTTATACCTTGCTTTCTATTTTTGTGTGTGTTTGTATAATGTGTTTTTTGTGTAATCATGTTTGTATTTCACATAACTTGAGCACATTATAATGTTCAGGCATTATGAATCACTCTATGTTTGTGTTTATGCTTGTATAAATGTATGTTTTATGTATGTATGTTTGTATATATATCTTTGTATGTATGCTTGTATGTATGTATGTATATGTAATGTAAAAAATTGTACTCCATTCTAAGAAAAAGTACAATTTCACACAAAGTTTGGACCTAATTTAGTGACCTTGAATTTATGCATTTTCAACCTCATGAATGGGCCCCTAATACCCTTTATTATTCATCCCAAGGTCTATTTTATTTATTTCTTGACACTATAACCCACATTGAATAAGTGATAATAATTAACTTAAAAAGCCCTGAAATAATTTAGGTCCTGAGCTTTTAGGTCAAGACCCATTCACCCATGGGAAAATGGGTCCCCTTTAAGTTCATAAACCGAAGTTTAAACATGTTTTTGGTGGAATTTCAAGGTCTTAAATTCAAATTCTAAGTATCATCTTTGATGATCTAATAAATTGGAAATTAGAAAGGAAGCCTATAATGCTAAGCCTTTCAATCAATTTTTACTTTGCAAGCAAGAGATTCATATGAGATGACAAGGATTTACATTGAAGAGAAAGGAGAATTCAATCAAGCATTCAAAATTGAAGTCTTGGAGTACCATGTTCTATTTGTTTTTGTAGGTCTTCATGCTCATTTTGACAGAAAGATCAAGCATTACCAAATATTGATGATAGATACCCATCGAGGATCATGATGGATTATAAGTTTTAGGAGATGCACCAAGCCATTCAACCAAGCATAGTGGCTTGTTTCCTAATTGGTTCCATCTTCTATTTTCATTTTATTTTCTACCTAAAGGAAGATATATTCAGATTTGTTATCTATTAGGGTGATTTGATATCTCCCTATGTAGGTCCTTGTCATTTTTCATTGTTTCATTTAGGGATCCTATTCTAATACATTTGAGTAGGGTTTCTTTTCATTTGAGATATTATAATCTTATATAAAATTAAGATTAGGACTTGCACACACTCTCAATTTTTAAATCTTTAGTTTTCATCAAGGTCTAATTACCAAACTAGGGTTTTGACTGAGGAAAACCCCCATTCACCACAAAACAATAATTTTTGTTTTGTAGATTTGTCACAATTATAGACCTGGGAGCAAAGGTTCAAAGGTACTGGAGAGAAGTAAATGTTTAGGGCTTTAATCTTGGATTTAGAATTTCCCAAAATATGAGACCTAGACCCATTTACCCACGGGAAAATGAGTCCCTAACAAGCTTGTAGAAACAAAATTTTATGGTAGGTGCATAATGTTATGCTTTCCTAAATCTATCAGAATAGTTGTTGTTTCTTTTATTTTTATGCTTAATATACAAGATCCAAGTGGTAGCTTGCATTTTGAAGTTGATTTTCTATTTTTATTTTTTCTCCCAAAAGTTTTGTTTGACTTTTACCCCCATCCTTAAAACATAAGGAAACTTGAACATAACACATTGGGTTGATTCACTTAAGCATTGTTAATGAATTCATTTTGGGGATAGGGTCTATTTCACCCTTTGGACTTACCTTTCCATTTTTCGAAACCCTGTTTTTCTTCATTTCATTTTGGTGAACCTAACCTTGTAAAACTAAATTATAAATATTAGAGTCCATTTCAACCCTATATCTAAATTTTATACTAGTTTGCATTAGTTTCATTACATTTAGGGTTTTTTAAACTTGCATTAGTGAACATTGCATTTGAGGGTTGAATTTGCATGTTTGCATGACCTAAATTCATAAAAAAAAATAGAATAAATGCATTGGATTTGTATTAATTTTTCATTGTACTTGCATCAAGATCATCTTTCAAACATCTAAGTTCATATTTAGATTCAAATTGCATTTTAAAATAATCATTTAGATCATCATTTGACCTTATTTATACTTGTATTTAGACACCCTAATTTGGAAAAACCTATTATAGAAACCATTATTTTTAATAAAAAACAAAAATCACATAAGATAAACTTAGATCCTAAAAACTCAATTTTAAAAGAACCTAAGCAAGGACCCATTCGCCCATGGGCGAATGAGTCCCTGCACAAGAATCTTAGACAAGTTGGTAGGTGATTTTTAGCTTTTATTTTTATTTTTATTGTTATTTTAGACCTGAGAATTGGTTTCCTAAAATAGTTTTATTTTGAATTCAAGATTGTTACTTATTTAGTTAGATTTTGCAACATTGTGGAAAACATTTTTTGTATATTACATTTGAAGATACTATTGAATTTTTGTATTTTTATTTTATTTTTGGCATAATTTCATATCTTAGATATAGATTAGTTTACATAAAATCATTAGAAAAAAAAAAACACCAAAAGCATCAAACAAAGAAAACATAACTTAATGAAACCCTTGGAAAAAAAAATTGTAATTTTATTATGTCATATCTCTTTTTCTGAGTGAACATATCCCTCAAACCCTTTAGTAGTGATGACTTTCATATGCTAGATGAAGCCCTTGAGGATTTCATCTCACAAGGTTCATCAAGTAAGGCTTGTCATAATAAACAAAAATAAAGAGATGTTAATGTAATCAGACCCCAACTTATCCTTTACCCACCCTCGCATAAACCTCAAGTTCAAAACAAGCGAGTGCTCATCTTAGAACCACCTAAAAAGAAACTATTCAATCTCAGAGATATTTTAAACTTTATAAGGAAAATTGATAGTAAAATTTTTTCATAGAAACCATGTTACAATAGCATTGCTCACACATATAATACAAGGAAAAATAGACAAAGACAAAATACTCCTGTACCATTACCATTACTTCAAATTATCATGCCTAGAGGTCCTCATTTGTCTTTGCATAGTGGAAATGAGTATGATCTTGTTGAAAAAATTTAAAATACTCTTGCTAAGATATCCTTATGGGATCTTATTCAGTCCTCACCTAATTACCATAGTATGCTTCAACCAGATTTTCAACAAGTTGTGGTTTCTCCTAGTACAAATAAAAATTATGTAGCCGCCCTTATTCAAGGAATGAATTTGATTAATATAAACATTTTTTTCACCAAAGTGAGTTACCTTCCTTGGAAGTTCCAAAACAAAATGAATCTTTCCTGGTAGTATCTCTCACTAATAGGGTTGGGATAAATATAATCCTTGTTGAAAATGGCTTATCCCTTAATGTGTGTAGCATAAACCTCTTGGATAAGCTTGGAATGGATAAGAGAAATACTGAACTTGATTCTTTATCTATTCATGGGTTTGATGATGTAGGAAAATAGTCACTTGGTGTGATCACATTACCTATTATAGTTGGAAAGGAAACAATGTAAACTCATGTCCATGTTATGCCTCAATATATTTTATATCATATTCTTTTAGGAAGACCATGGATTCATGAAATGCAGGCAATGCTTTCACATCTTTATCATATAATGAAGTATGTGTATAAAAACCAAGTGTACACAATAAAACCCAACCTTGAACCAAAAGGTTTTTTACATGATAAGAAATATTAAGAAAGTCCTTTGAAAAAATTAATTTACAAACTTCAAAAGTAGAAATTATACAACAGGAAGAAAATAAAGGAAAAACCGAGGAAATCACAAGTCTATTTGCTGATGATTAGGGTTAAATTTAGATTTTACACATACATTTATGGGAGAGTATAAGATCAGAACAAAAAATTATGAAATTGGAAAAGAACTAGCAGTAATTTCAACTCAAAACTCGAAATAACCCTCACAAGCATCTACTTCATCTACTTTAGAAGAAGACTCAAGCTATACAACAAGCTTTGGTGAAGTTGACTATGAGCAACCATCGAATCTGAATGAAATGGAAAGGATTCATTGAAGAGGTTATGAACTCTTGAAATAACTTGGCTATAGTGGAAAAGGATGTGCCATGGAATAAAAAGGCACATGTATTCCTATAGAGGCTAACACATAAGAAACAAAGAATGGTCCTGGATATTATCCCTCTATAGTAATGGAAAAAGTATCCCTTTTCCTTACCTTATTCTTGAATGAATAATTAATAATTGAATGGACTTAATTATACATTATTTAGGGTTTTGTTAAGTATATCCTTACACTTTCACACTAATCTAGGGATTTATTAATTAATTAAGGTTAATTGAGCTTAATTTTCCCTTTAAATTTGATCCAGGCCTAATTTATTGAAAATTTTGAGGGAGTAAACATTACACTCTTAAATGATATTACACAACACTTAATTTTGCAAGGAATGTTTCCTACGCTAGTGACCTATAACCCATTGGCCACTTGGTGAATAGGTCCTCACTAGGTCCTAAGATACAATTTTGACATGACATTTCACATCCCCTGAAACATGTCCTAGTTAATTATGCTAGGACCCATTCACCCTATGGTGAATGTTTCCTCACATAACTTAGGAAACCCTCCTTTGGATATGTTTTTGGTGGTATTCTTATAATTTCAAATCCTAGATCTAATGTTGGCTTGTGCCATTCAAATTTGTTAGTTTGAAAGGGTTACTTTATCTAACTAGTTCATTCTTAGCTAGTTTTCCACTAAATTCCTCTTCATACTAGCTTAACTTTACATAGGGACAAGGTGGTTGATACTTTAATAAAATGAGTTGTTGCACCTCATAGGATGTCAATAATTGTCATAATATAGTTGCATCTATCTCTCCCCTTGGCCTATATAACCAAGACATTTACTTTGTAATCCCAATTCTCAAGCTGAATATAGCTTTGCATTTTTCAGAGGAATACAGTTTATTCCTCCTCATATTTCTGGTTTTTCTTTCCTTCAATCATTAGATTCTTTAGTTAGCAAATCTCACATGGTATCAGAGCCAAATTTGAGTTGTGCGTTAGCAATCCTTTAGAAAATCTAAGAGTGTTGAGCCTTTTTTTTTTTTCAAAAACTAAGTATGCTCTTCTCTTGCATCTTAGGATGATCTAGAGAATTAGAAAGGTGTGGACAAAAAATAGTTTTTGGGGGGTTCATATTTTGACTTGTTAATTGCAAGTTTTTTCGGAGCTTCCTAGAGACTTTCTGAGCTCAAATCTAACAATCAACTTGCATATTATGTATTCTAATCAATATTGCAAGTTATAGAATGTCTTTTCTTGTCTTAGATGGATGATTCAGCCTTTACATGCCATTTTTTCATTTCTCTTCTCATTTTTTTACTGCGAAAAGCATTTTTTTTACTAGAGCTACATTTTTTGACATAAAAACAAAAAATTGTCTTCTAGGTTTTGTTCATAGTATCAAAAATCCATCTAGGTATCTCTTAGTTATTGCATGCAACTTATATATTTTGTAGAAATGAAATAAAAAAGCTATAGCTAACCCCCTCTCCGTTGTTATTTTTGAAATTGCAGTTCAACTTTTGGAGGCCATAACTCAGGCTCCTGACCTCCAATTTGCAAGATTTTTTTATTTTATTTTAGCTCATTTTTTGTGCTCTACATGCTTGTGCAATTTTTATTTTATTTCAATGCATAGATTTCTCAAAATAATTATATTATCACATGTGATTTTGCATAGTTCTCATTTTGGGACTTTCAAAGGCTTATAAATTTTGCATATGGCCTCAAATCAAGGCGATTAGTTTTTTGAAAGTGCATGTTTTTTCATGTAATTCATAGTGGTGCTGGTAATTTAACTTGTTTCTGTACCAAAAGTGTAATTTCAATATATGCTCATTTTGTGAGAACTTGTAAAAAATATTGAAATCAAGTTCACTCGGTGTTCTCTTGCTAGTGTCCATTGTAACTGCACTACTTATAAAGTGTCATATAATCTTTTTTTCTAAGGGGGGGTCTCTTGTTGTCTTTGTGCTTGAACATCTCTCATACTTTGTGCTATGTTTTTCCTTCACTATGGGTACATTTAATTTTCTATTGCAAATGACATACAGCTACAAAACATGGAATCAAAATGCATGGAATGCCTTAATGAAACTAGGATATACACCTTATGTTGAAAAGAAGGTAACTCAACCCACAAATGATAAGGAAAAATTACTTTGGATGTTTGAACATACAAAATCTCTTAATTTTCTAAGGATTTTAGTTTCTCTAGATATAATGTTTCAGATTGAAGAATGTAAAGATTCACATGATGCATGGGACAAATTAAAAACTTTGTATGGTAAAACTAATGAAGTTCATGGTTATCAAATTGATAACGAGCTAATGAGTCTTGATCCAAAGTATCTTGATAACATTCAATATTATGTAAAAAATGTCAATGACCTTAGATCACAATGTAAATCATGTGGCTTAGAGAAGAAATACATTCAACTTGTCTATAACACTCTAAACAAACTTGGACCTAAATTTATAGCTTTTGTTTCTAGCTTTCACACTCATAGGTTAACAATGGGATCTACATTCACTACACCTTCTTTGGCTTCATTTTCTATGATGTTAATAGAAGAATAAGGCAAGCTTCTTTCAATGGGTTTTCTTAAGCCTTCACATTCACAAGCTTTGATGGATGGTCAACCAAAGGGTCAAAAAGGATCAAGGAAATTTGAAAACAAAAAAAAGTAGTCCAAGGAGAAGTCAAAAATAAATTGAGCACAATCATCTTCTACAATAAATGTCTACTTTAACTCCTCCTCTTCATAGAGGAATTTTCAAAAGAAGGAAGCACCCATTTGTAGCTACTGCATGAAACCTGATCATGAAGAACATTCTTGTCATAAGAAGTAGATCAATGAGTTGAATCATCTTCTTCAAAATAAAAATATTAATCTACCTTCTTTTGTTTCTCATGAATCCTTTACTCCTTCCAAATCAGGTAAAGGGAAAGAAACTGCACTTTTTGCTACTGTCAATTCTTCACAATAGTGGATTCTTGGCTTGAGTGCATCACATAACATGGGTTCTATTAAAGAATAGTTTTCTTTGTTGGAGCCTCGTGCTATGATCCACATTCTCATCAGGGATGATTCTCTAGTATATGTAATTAGGAAGGGTTCAATAGATATTGGCAATGGTACATTTGAGGATTTCCTCTATGTGCCTGATCTATTAGCCAACCTTCTCTTTTTCTACCAAATCACTCAAAATGGTAGAAAAGTTGAGTTCATTCTAGATTCACCCAACATTAAAAATATTCAAGATAATGCACTTCTTATAGTTGGTAAGGACAATCATGAGTATCAATTGTATGCTTTATCTTATTTTATACCTCAGTCACATTCAACTGTGTTGTTCACCCATTCTAATGTTATGATAAAACTATGACATGAGCAGTTTGGGAATCTCAACTAATGCTATCTTCATTAACTCAAAAAAAAGAATATGGTCATGGGTCTTCCTAAAATAATTTTTTTTTATGGTGCATGTCTGGGTTGTTTCTTGGGAAATCATCCTGAAGAAAGGTTCGACAAAGGGAAGGCTTGCAGGGCTTCAAAAGTCCTCAAATTTGTTTACCGTGACTTGGTGGGTCCTTTTCCATCATTATATTTTAGTAAGGCTTGTTATTTGTTCACCTTCATTGATGAATATTCCAAATTCACATGGGTCTTCTTTCTACAAACAAAGGATAAGTATTTGATAGATTTAAAGAGTTGAAGACTCGTGCAGAGAAGCAATTTGGAAATTGTGTCAAAATTGTCCACATTGATAATGGAAAATAATATGTGAGCCATCAATTTGAGAAATTTTGTACTCTTGAAGGGATTGATCTTCAACATACTATTTCCTAAACAACACAACAAAATGGTGTGGCTGAGATGAAAAATAGGTCCCTGAAAGAGATGGTTGGTTGCATGATCCATGCTCGCTCTCATGCACCTTCATATTGGGAAGAAGATATCAACTATAATAATCACATCTAGAATAGAGTTCAACATAAGGTATTAAAGGGTATCACTCGGGTATGTGCAGGATCATCATGGAAAAAATGGGCCCTTAAGTGGCAATAAAAAGATAAAAAATCAGAGTTAGACAACTTGACGTAAAAATTTGAATAAGTTGTCTATATTATTTCAAAAAAATGTAAAAATAGAATCTGTAGAAAATTGAATTTAGTTTCTAAACTACTAGACCTTTATTTAAAAAAATAAAATTATTTGGTGAAAATTTGAAATTTCAATGCAGTAGTATTTAAATTTCAGGGTAAAAATAAGAAGTAGGTGTCTGTCTAACCACCCTAGCCACAATAAAATGATAATATTTTTTTATAAGCTTCTATATATAAGTAGAGAACTCATGTCCCGATGTGATGCATATTTTTTTATAATTTTTTTCCATGTAAATAGTTAATTATGAATCTTTTATTACAACTTTTAAAAAATATAGAAGCTCATCTGTCCAACCACCTTAACCTGGTCAAAAATTCATGAAATTCATTTTTTTTTTTAATCCTATTGTATCCAAAGCATAGAATGTGATGCATGTTTCGGATTTAAAAAATGTGATACCATTTGAAGGTTATAGAGGTTTTTCAATCAGCCTATCAATCAAAACTTTATTCGTAATTCTAATAGAAAATGAATAATAATTATTTATTATTCAAAGTAAAGCATAATTTATATTGGTGGAAAGTTGAGAATCTCCTCTAAAAACCCTTTTCATTTCATTAATTTTGGGTAAAAAAATAGTCATCGGCCACATGGGCCATCATATGGCTTACATATCGCCACTTTTTGGCCCATCATGATCTTGCACATACCCACTCCCTTTGAAGCTTGGTGTGGTAGATATTTTTTTGTGGTACACCTTAGAGTTTTTGGCTCCCCAACATGGGCACATATTCCTTAAGAGAAGCGCAAAGCCTTGGAGCCTCAGAGTTGGCCTTGTATCTTTGTTGATTACCTTGATGGTGTCAAATGATATTGGCTACTAGATCTTGAAACACATGAGATATTCATTGAGCACAGTGTGCAATTTGAGGAAAGATCTTCTAGATCATCCTCTACTCTTCCTTCTTCCATAGTGGATTGTGACAATTCTTACATGGAGGATTTTCCTCAAGCTTCCTCTAGTCATCAAGTTGATCATGAGATTTCATCTTCCTCTTCAAAGAGTTTGGAATGTTCTCCTCCATCCCCTATAATGCCTTGTTGGGCTTGAAAAACACTTGATTCTATAGGCACTCTAGTTGGGTATCCTTCAAATACATAAAGGACTCAATCACAATATCACAACATTACACATTCCTACATCGCCACAACTTTAGATCCACAATCATTTTGTGAAGCTTCTAGTATTATTGAGTGGGATTCTGCAATGGAGGAAGAGTACAACTCTTTAATGTGGAAAAAAATAGGGGATCTTGTTCCACTTCCTAAGGGAATATAATTGGTTTGGTGTAACTGGATCTATCGAACCAATTTTGTAGAAGATGGCTGAATTGAATAGTATAAATCATGACTTGTGGCCAACAATTTTATCTGAAGTGCTAGGTATTGTCTACACTAAGACCTTTTCTCATGTTACCAAAACGAACTTCATTAACTTTCAACTTGCTATTTTTTCAACTCATAGTTGGGTTGGACACAAAATGGACATGAAGAGTGAATTTCTTCATGAAGATCTACATGAATAAATTTATATGGAGCAGCCACAAGGATTCATTCAAAATCACTTCTTATTTTATATGCTAAGGAAGTCTATCTCTATGGCATCAAAAAATATCCACGAGCTTGGTATTCCAAAATGGACTCCTTTCTTCTCTCCATTGGGATCTCCAAATGTCACTCAAATCCAAATGTCTATATCATGTGGTAGGAAGATTCTCTTCTCTTCTTAGCTCTTTATGTTGATGACTTAATTTTCACTAGGAGCACTTCATCCATCATTACAACTATGAAGAGTGCTTTGCATGACATATTTTACATTACTAACTTGGGTCTCTTACACTACTTTCTCAAAATTGAGATTACATAGACCTCTTTTGGGATATCACTTTCGTAGCCCAAGTATGCTCTTAATCTTTTGTCGAATTTTATATGGTTAATTGTAAGCCTGCATTGACTCCCTTTCTATCTAGAGTTAAGCTTGAGGAAAAATGTTCCACACCACTAGCCAATGCTACTTTATATTGTCAACTTGTTGGTAGCCTCACCTACTTGAATCATACTTGCCCTGACATTTCCTTCGTAGTTGGAATTGTTTCACACTTCATGACGGAACCACATGAGCATCATTGGAAAGATACCAAATGCATCTTACACTATATCTAGGGCACTCATTAGTATGGGATTCACTATATGTAGTAGAAACAACTTTAGAATTACTGTGATACATAGATTCTAATTGGGCTAGTGATATTGGTGCTCACAAGTCCACGTCTAGCTATAGTTTTCACTATGATTTTGGCCCCATTTTTTGGCAGAGCAAGAAGAAGCATGCCATTTCTCTTTCTTCAATTGAGCCTCAGTATCAGGGGGCTATTAATGTTGCCAATAAGATAGTTATTTGGATTCAAAATATCCTCACTAAACTTGGCATCACCCTTCAAAATCCATCATTCATCTATTGTGACAACCAAAGTTCCATCCAAATCTTGAAGAACCCAGTCCATCATCAATGAACAAAACACATCGAGATCCATATGCATTTTCTTTGGGAGATGATTCAGGAGAAATTCATTGATTTGTGATACTATCCTACAAAAGCTCAGGTTGCAGATATATTCAACAAAATCTTCACTAAGAGAAAGTATATTCATCTTCAGTCTCTCTCAGGGGTAAGGGAAATCTCTTCTAAGGGGGTCACTTAAACCTACTCCATTCACCTCTCATGGGACGAAGTTTTTTCCCACTGGCTTTTCTCATTCTTTATCATTGAGAGGTTATTATGTCCATGGGTACCTCATCCGACCTAGTATCCGAGACCCATATTTTCATCTTTGTATTGTATACTTCTCCCTAAGTTGCACTTAAGGAGGGGTATTTTTGTGAAACTAGAACTTTATCTAACTATTTCATTCTTAGCTAGTTCTCCACTAAAATCCTCTTCACACTAGCTTAACATTACATAGGGATAAGGTTGTTGAGCCTTTAATGACATGATTTTTCACACCTCATACCATGCCAACACTTTTCATAATCTAGTTGCATCTATCTCTCCCCTTGTCCTATATAACCAAGGCATTTCCTTTGTAATATCAATTCTCAAGATAAATATAGCTTTGCTTTCTTGAGAGGAATGTAGTTTATTCCTCCTCATATTTCTGGTTTTGCTCCTAGGTAGGCTAGTTAGAAAATCTTATAGAATTTTTAAATTTAATCATAAGTTATGTATAAATATAGGGTTATTTCACCACGTTTTCACCTAAGACTTTTATGAGAGTAATAAATTTTCACAAGAGCATTATAGAGCATTCAAGAGAATTCAAGAAGGCATTCAAATGAAGATTTATTAATCTTATTGCAGCAATCAAGGATCTATATCATCATGTCAAATGCATAAGTGCATCATGCATGTTGTTGAGATAATGTGTTGATGTAGCATTGAAGATCCAATTCAAGCATATTCAAGGTGTTGTTTCTAATCAAGTGTTGTGATCAAGATCTACAATCCTTAAAGCCACTTCATCCATGATTGTTTATTTTTACTCCAATGTTCAATTCAGTATTAGTGAGTTATAGCATTCCATTGTTAATTCATCTTTCCTTTTATGCATTATTTCAATTCAAGGTTTAATTACCAAAATGGGGTTTGACCAAGGAAAACCCATATTCCCTTACAAAATAAAAAATTTCTTCTCCTTTGAAGTATGATTGTATGTTTAAGGTTTAAGATCAACTGGAGAGAAAAGTTGCCAAAGTTGTCACCTTTCTTGCAAGATCACATAAAGTCTTCTAAATAGTTTATTTCTTAATTTCGGGAGCTGAACACCTAGGATTTGAGAGTGTGTATATTGAAGAACGAAACCCCGAAACTAATTTTCTAGAACTTTAGTAGGGACCCATTCGCCACTCGGTGAATGATTCCTTAGTGAAGCCCGAAAAAGAACTTTTTTTATCAAGTGCATAACATTTTACCATCTTAAACATACCTTTAACTATTATATCAGTTAGTTTTATTTTCTAATTGTTGTTTATGCATTATACCTCTCATAATTAAGTTAAACAACTAGTCATAAATTAGGTTTACCCATTTGTTAATCTCATTTATGGTGCACCTACAAATTTTTCTTTGTTTCTTTTTGATGAACCTTACTTTTTGAGCATTATAGTTTTCTGATTTTAGGAGTTATTTTAATCCTAGATTAGATCTTACATTCATTTACATTCATTTTCATTGAACTAGATCTCATTTAGGGTGTCTAGTTTCCATTCAAATTTGCATCTCATATAGGGTTTTTAGGATTGCATTATTTGGATTCTTTAAATCTGAAAAAATGAAATAAATCAGTCATCATGCATATCATTTAGATCACATAAAATTTCATTTGAAAAAAAAAATCATATCAAACTAGGTGTTTTAGGTGATCATTTCATCATAATTTACACTCAAATTTCATATTGCATTTATATTAAATTAAACCTACAACTTATTGTAGTAGACCTTAATCTAAAAATCATTAGAAAAGACCTGAAAAATCTATAAAAATCAATTTAAAAACTCTATTCTGGGACCAATTTTCCCTAGGGTGAATGTCCCTGATTAGGCATAAATCTACATTTTAAGAATTTAAAAAATTGAGTTTTGTGCTTTTATTTGCTATTATCATATCTCTGTTAGAGTTTCCTAATTTTTTGTTTCATTCATTTCAGCATATATAGCTTAATTTGGTACATTTGGTGCATGTCTTAATTCCAAAACTGCATTTATAACATTTCATTTTCATATTGTTTCATAGTGTAATCAACAAGTTACCTTTTTTAAGTCTGAAAATCTGAAAATGGACAAATGTTTTAGCAATGTGTGGAAGTCCTTGTTCTCTTTCGTTGATGTTTCAAGTTGTATTTTTGGAAATGATCCTAATCCAATTAAACATAATCATGCTCACCTAGCTCCTAATTAGTTTCCTCATGAAGTTAACATCATTAGAGAAGATGATTCTAGCATGCATGAATTCATAGATGATTTCCTTAACAATCTTAAGAATAATGCAGATTTCTATCCTTCCATGAAACAACCAACACAACTTGAGATGTTTAGAATTTTGCATCCTAAAATTGAGTCACAAACTAAGCCTAAACTTCCAAAAATGACTGAAACTAGTTCCTTTTATTAAGTGGATAATCATCCATCTGATGTTAAGAAAGTGACCAATGCTCCCATCAACCTAAAAGAGACTTAAGCTGAAGGCTTTAATATTTTAACCAACCAAGGATGTGACATAACTAATGAGCATGAAATCTATTAAATTTTAGAGAAAATTCCCATTGAACAAATAAAAGGAATAGGATATCAAGATCCTCCTTCCTAAAGAACAACCAATGCCTCATAAAGGATGATAGGATCATATTAGGTCATCCTTCTCAACAAGTTGGTGAATCAAGCAAGAAACAAAAGCTTTACAAACTCAAGAAACTCAAATTTCCATATCCCATGTCTGAAAATGAAAGAACCTTACACATAGTTCTATAGGAGGGGCATAACATTACCACCCATTAGATAAAATCTACATCCAAATCCTAAAAACACAAACAAGTATCATTATTAATATCATAGAAGAATTGAGCATAGTTCTAATGAGTGTCACACTTTAAGGAGAGTCTTTAAATAATGTGATATCATAAGAATAGTCCCTTAAAGCATGCATCTCACTCATTCCTAGGTAATAGTTGTAGGATCATAACATTCTCACCATTACATGTTATAAATTAATTGAAAATTACTCTCTTTATAGCAAGGAGCTCATTCTCATCACTTATCTTGGCTTGTCCTTTTCCTGCACTTAGTGGGGGCAAGGTTTTAGTTAGACTTGTCCTAGTTTTAGTACTTGATGTTGTCCCTTTGGCTAGTTGTCCTTCCATTTATATTGATCAAGATAGGGGTGAGTATGACCTCCTATAGGTTGACTCGTATGTGCCTTATTAGTCCTTTTCTTTTTATTTATTTATTTATGTTATTGCATGTGCGTAATGTGATCCCCCATGATGTATCGTTTGATGTAATCCTCACTCTTTTTATGCATTCCTCTACTTGTACCTACATTCTTCTTTATGTCATAAAAATTTTATGTTTTATTTGTCTTGTGTTTTCCTTTTGGGGATGACACAAGGTGTAAATAAATTTAGGTCTCTTCCATGTTGACCCAAAGGATTTTTCTTTTTTTCGATCTTCATGTGTCATTCATCCAATTCTATGAGTATTTGGGTCATTGTGATAGTTTTGAACACTCTATGACAACATTGTAAGTAGAGACATATTGACCCTGGATCCATAGATTCCTTATGTATTTTTGGGGGCAAACCCTCCTTCCCTTTTCACGACGTAGCTCTATTTCAAAAATATATGACTTGGAATAAGGCTTTCTGAGTAAGCTCTCATATCTTGGGATGGAACACTGGCTACTTTAAATAAATTTCTCACAATAATGGTGTTAGCAACTGCCTTAAAGTGGGGGAATACATCACTGATATCTTTCAACATTTTGTGTATTTCACAAAGTGATTTTGTTTTTGTTGTGATGTGTCCTCTTGGTGGTGTCATTGGATTTGATGTCCTCCAAGAGTGTAATATTTCCAAGTGTATAACTTCCCCTTAGTTGATTGATGTGAAGTGATGTATCCCATAAGTGGCAATCTATTACTCTTGACTTGTCCTCTATTGGAGACATTAGACACAATGGTCTCTAATAAGAAGAAGTTACACAAATGAGGCAAAATCCCCTTGAAAAAAAACCTATATATACAAAAAATTTATAAGTATTAGGTGTAACATAACTCACTGACCTTATGAACCTCAAATGCAACCCTAATTCAAGGCCTTCTAGCATAGCACAACTTGCTTGCCTATGGAGCCTTTCCATGTGCATTGGTGGTTAGAATAATGTAGCTTGTTAAGAACAAACAAGAATGTGAGTAACACCCTATCAGAGTTATCAAAGGGATAGATCTGGTATGGTCAGTATAGAGAGAGTCAACATATATGCATTAATTTCTCACTAATCCACCTTCCTGGAGGGATAATCACCTAGTTGGATGCCTTAGGTTCCACTACCCTAGAGTGAGTGAAAAACTGATAGTCTAGATGTGTTCCACATCATGTTGGACCATTTAGGCCTGACCCTTTTTTGTCTTTGATAGTGTATAATTGTGTATCTATGTTATTTCTACATACATATGTGTCTTTAATGTCTACTTTAGTGTGAGTTTGACATGGGGTCATACTCTCACTAAATTGGGGGCAAAATGTAGTAACAAAAAATGAATCCCTTTTCCTTACCTAATTTTGAAATGAGTAATTAATAATTAAATATACTGAATTGTTCCTTACTTAGGGTTTTGGAAAGTATATCCTTACACTTTCACACTAATCTATGGATTTATTAATTAATGAAGGGTAATTAATCTTACTTGGGCCCTCAAGTTCAAATCCAAGCCTTATTTATTACAAATTTTGAGGAAGAAAACCCAACACTCTTAAATGATATTACACAAAACTTAATTTTGTAAGGAATGTGTCCTAGCCTAGTGACCTAGGACCCATTCGCCACCTAGCAAATGGGTCCTCACTTGGTGTTTGGACCCCCTTTTGACATTAAATTTCACATCCCCCAAAACATGTCTTAGTTAAGTATGCTAGTACCCATTCACCCTATGGAGAATGGGACCTCACTTAACTTAGGACAACCCCCTTGGGATTATTTTTTGGCAGTATTCTAATAATTTCAAATCCTAGATCTGATGTCAACTTTTTTCATTTGAAGTTTGGGATTTAATCTTAAGTTACATATAAATATAAGGTTATTTCAGTATTTTTTCACCTAAGACTTTCATGAGATCATGTAATTTTTATAAGATAATTATAGAGAATTAAAGAGCATTCAAGAATTCATTCAAAGGAATATTTATAAAGCTTATTGTAGCAATCAAAGATCTAAATCATCATCTTAGAGGCATAGTGCATCATGCATGTTTTTGAGCTAACGTGTTGATGTAGCATTGAAGATACAATTCAAGCATATTCAAGGTGTTGTTTCTAATCAAGTGTTGTTATCAATATCTACATTCCTTAAAGCCACTTCATGCTAGATTGTTGATTTTTACTCCAAGGTTCAATTTAGGATTGGTGAGTTGTAGTATTCCATTTTTCATTCATCTTTCCTTTTATACTTTATTTCAATTCAAGGTTTAATTAACAAGACAGGGTTTGACCTAAGAAAACCCCTATTCCTTAACAAAACAATATTCTTCTTCTCCTTTTATGTGTGATTGAAAGTTTAAGGTTGAAGATCAAGTGGAGGGAAAATTTGCAAAAGTTATCAAAGTTGAAATTTTTTCAAAGTTGTCACCTCTCTTGCAAGATCACAAACATTCTTTGACATAATTTATTTCTGACTTTTAGGAGGTGAACACCTAGGATCTAGGAGTGTAAATAATGGAGAACAAGACCCTAAAACTTCTTTTCTATAACCCGAGTAGGGACCCATTTTCCACTAGGCGAATGAGTCCTTAGTGAGGCCTAAAAAGGTACTTTTTCCATCAGGTACATAGCATTTTACTATCTTAAAATTTACCTTTTTACTATTATATCAGTGAGGTTTTTTTTTTGGTTGTTTCTTATGCATTATACCTCTCATAATGGAGTGAAAAAACTAGTCAAAAATTAGGTGTACCCATTTGTTAATCTCATTTGTGGTGCACCTACATTTTTAATTTTTTCACCTTCTAAGATAAAAGAAAGAAACATAAAGACCTTCACTCAATATATATACCATCATGTGCAATCCTTCTAAGATAACTCCCACTTTAAATCATCATTATTTGATTGATACAACATGTGATGGATCACTAGAATAATTTGAAGATGATGAGACCTTGAAAGAAATGTTAGGATTTTATGATAAGTCACCAAATCCCCCTAAAAAATAATGGAGTCACTTGTGTTATGGTTAGTACTAAACAAGTGGGTGAAGAAAAGGAAATTATTAATGTTGACTAACATGGAAAAGAACATTCCATTGAAGTTTCAAGACAAAATGCAGTACCTATAAGAGATACAATCAACATATCGATGGAAAAATATAATGAAGAAAGAGTGATTCAAATAGTAAAATGTCTTAATGAGGATGGATAAGAATATCATGCAAAATTATTACATGAATTTCATGAACTCTTTTCTTGGACATATTCAAACATATTAGGTATTGATGATAAGATAGTGATACATAACATAATCCTTGAACAAGATGTTAAACTAGTAAGATAGAAGATACGAGAGATGAATCCTAAGATAGCTTTATTTGTTAAAGATAATATTGAAAAAATCCTCAAATCCTCCTTTATTCATCCTATTAACTATTCTCCATGGATCTCAAAATTTATCATAGTTGAAAAAATTGATAATCATATTAGGATGTGTATAGATTTTGTGACCTTAATAAAGTGTTGATTATCAAAGCTTGTGCCTCTCCAGTAGCCTTATGGGAAATTTAGTGAGTGGGGTACCAATTTGTGCCTCACTAAATACCTCTAAGATTTTTATATAAAGTTGGCTCTTCTCTGAGTTTGGGAAAAGGGGTGGAAGAAAATGTAAATATAAAACATGAAAATGGTGATGCATCAACACTTTTAGAACATTTCAAAAGCTAAATTCTCTTCTATGAATGATATATTAGACACATAATGCGACAGCCCTTCATTGTTAGGAAGAGAACAAGCAACAAAGGCTAGATACAAGCATAGTCCAGTCTTTCAAATCTCCCCACGAGAAGATTTCATTAAGGTCTAATCAAGCATAAAATTTCCAAGAGTTAATAGAAAATATTCAAAAAGTTGCATAAACCCTTCCTTGAAATACAAAATAAAATTAAGAAATAATAACCTTTGAAGAAAATAGAGAATTTCAAAGACATAATCCATTTTCTACAGGTTAATACTTTATCATATAATATTATAGCATGAAAATCAACTAATCAAACTATTCAAATTAAGCTAGAAACTATTTTTTATTCTAAACAAAAATATAAAGAAGGAAACATTGACAAAGGCCATATCATGCATAGTTTCAAATATTTCTCTCAAATAGTTTATACTCAGATATCAAATAAACTTTGAAACAAAGGTTGGATGTTAATTCGAAAATAATTTAAGTTAAAACAATATAACTTGCCAGAGAGAAGCAATGTTTTGTAAAATTTTAATGAAAATAATCCTATAACTAACGAAACTAAAGAATTTCCTTCCAAAAGGGAAAACTTCAGGGACCCTTTTATTCCATAGCAACCTTCAATTTATAGCTAAAAAGAAAGAGAAACATGATCACCACCTAGAATTAATTACTATCATATGTCTACACGTGATAGCTCACAATATTATTATAGATCTTTAATTAGGTCACGAAAATCTTTGCTCATCAATTCTTAACTGTTGCATTAACTTCCCTTAGATATTTAGAAATTATTGCCGTCCATAAATGCTTGGATCCTAAAAATTAGTCTAGCAAAAGTCTTGTTGACCAATAATGTGGCTCGGTGGTGCCGACTCAAAGCTTCATCCTGAAAACCAAAGAGAACACCATGCTCCAAAAAAATCCAAAGAAAAAGCTCCTTAAAAGCACAACCCATGTGAAAGAAGAGATGGCATGTTGAGTGGACGGGTATTCTCAGATGTTTGAAAGTCATCCTTAAGAAAACATCCACTAAGCTGACACATGGCCCAACTTTCTCGCAAAATGAAATTGATAAAATAAAAACATGCAACCACCACGTGGCGCATTGTGCACTTTTCAAAAACAATTTTTCCTTTTTTGGTGAATCATCCCAAAGAAAAAATGTATAGAGACAAAAATCAAAAGAGACTAAGGAAAAAATTGCTTCATAGTTTTGGGGACTCATAAGGGGCCTTTTCTTGTAGAGGAATGAACCTAGACCTCTAGAAATTCTTGGAGTTTGAGGAAAGTGGAATGTTGTGTCTCCCAATCCACATTAATTCGTCAGACAAGATTACAAATGACTTTATATGCTTGATCTAGCTTGAAGACTTCTTTGAAGGAGAAAAATCCCCATCTTGCTAAAATAGCTCCAAGGGTATAATAAATATGAGAAAGTGGAAGGATCTCATGCTCTATGTCATCAATGGTGGGCATTTCACTTGAACCTGGGTTTTTTCTAGAAGTCCAAACCTTATGTCAGATTGCTTCTATAATATGCTCAAATAATAGCATATCTCTATCTTGTGAAAGAAAGGGAGGAAATTTTAAGGTATGCAAGACATTGAAATCATTATTTATTTCATTGACCTTCTTGTCAAACACTACCAAGTGTTCTTTGCTTCTTGTTGTGACCTTGTGGCAGTTGACAAATTTTCTTGCTTTGCTGGAGGCAACCATTTGATCTAGAATTATTGCACTTCTTAGGGCCTCATTAGTGGTCACACACAATCTGGAAACCAAACTTTGAGACTTTGCTACTCAAGGAGCATACACCTTTAGAATTTGGTTGACTAGTGGGCTAACCTTTTCATTGAATTCCCTAGCATCACTCAAAAACTGTAGAGTTTGTTTGAGGATAGTGAGCGCAACTATGATTCCTTCCTAGTGAATGGATATCACTTTTTTCAATATTGGAAAGGTCCTAGACCCTTGTGCAATTGTTACATCTTGTCATAACTAAGTATCCTTTCCTCTTGCCTTCTCCTCAATTTGATTCTTCTCTTGGACAACATTTTCTAGCTCATAGCTTAATTTTTTGATCTCTTGATCACGAGCCTATTGAGCAGACTCGACTTCCTATTTTTCATGCCTTAACTTTTCCTCTTATGCCTAGGCCTTAACTTCCTATTTTTTATGTGGTTTGGAATGTTTCTAAATGTTATAATCTAATGAAATGAAGCTATCTAATGCATGGAAACTAATGAAATATTAGAGTATTGAAAACATTATGTAAAACAACTCATAATGCATGAAAACTATAATAAAACTTAGAGAGGTAGAAGTGGTGCAACTAGAATCTGAAGGTTGATGAAGAGGAGCTATAGAATCCTCTAGAATCTGTTGTTGAAGGTCACTGGGACACTTATGCCAAGGTGGGTGACTTAGTCCTGCTTCAGGGAAACTTTGGCAGGACACATTTAAGGGAAATGGGTGTCCAAATCTGTAGAGATCCTTTTTTAGGCCTTGTAGTGGGACTGATTCACCAATGATGGCGACTTAGTACACTTGTAACTTACGGGAATCTTGAGACTGGAATATTTAGCTATCAACTTGTACTTCTATTTTTGACAGAAATCTATATCCAAATCTTCAGATGTTGATGTGCAAATTGTCTTCAAGCTCCTTTTAGGGTTTTTTCACTTGGAATGATGTGGATGAAAACAATTCACCTTTTAGCACCTTACTCTTTGACTAATTTGCATAAAAATTCTACAAAACACATATGCAAAGAGGGGGAAAGGGGTTAGGGTTAGAGAATAGGGGTTTTCCTTAGTCAAACCTCACTTTGGTAATCAAACCCTACATAATTAAATGAGATGTAAAGGGAAATATGATTGAATAAAATGCAAGTACCATAACTCACCAAACCCTTGTTGAAGAAGTCTTAATATATGCAAGTGATCAACTTGAATGGATTGTGCTTGAAGCGCTTAGAGTGCTTGAATTATTGATGATTTCTTGAGAAGAAATATTTCTTGATTGGTTGTGAAGATGGAGAGATATGAGATGTAGAAGATGAAAAATGAGGGAAAAACCCTTTATTTATACATGTGCCCTAATTTCTCAAAAATAACACATCACAAGCCGACCTTAGGGTTTAGGATACAATATCCCACTAGAATTTTGGATTGAATTTAATTTCTATGCCACATGGGACTAAGTCACCCAAGGTGGCGACTTAGTCCACCCGGGAAAGTTTAAGTGGATGTTGGGAAATAAAGTGTGATTATTGTTGTTTAATGGGATTGTATTCTGAAACACTCTTAAGTAGGAACTATAAGTGTATTAAGGGGTCATTTTATCATAAGAAAGTGTCAATTTTTTGATGACATGCCTAGGAAAGTGTGAGAGTTTGTTACAAATCTTTACAACACTCTGAAATAAGACTTGGTTATTAATAAAAAGAGTTTGTTTAGGTGAATTATGATGGAAAAGTCCTAGAAAAGTGGGAAAATGTATTAGAACACTTCACAACACCTTTGTAAGACATCATTAGGATTTTATTAATTTACAAGAATTGAAGGCCTAATCTGAATGTGTTTACCACATTAAAATATTAAATCTAGGCAAAATCAAGCTAAAATCCATAAGAAAAGGCCCAAATGACAGTGAAAAAAGATACATTTTTTTTCATTACAATGGGAAACATGGATGATTCAACTTTTTCAATAGAGGCCCTAGATAGGTTGATTAAGCAATCAATAGCAGCCAAAGCGAATTTTACTCGCTTAGCATGTAAGGGTACTTCATCGGAGATATTGCTAAAAATGGCTAGGGGTTCATTAAGGACCAAAAGCTTAGGGTTCGTTGACAGAAGATCATTCTCTACAGATGGGGGAAAAGGAGTAACCAAAGATGTAGATGAAGAAGAGAGGGAATAAAACTTACCTAGATTACGTTGATCAAATCATTTAATAGAACATAATCCACTTCTTCTTCTCCTCAAGATGATGCATTGGGTGCACCCAAATCCTAGACTTGCCTTCTCTTTGCACGATTGGAACT
The DNA here is from genome assembly GCA_007115665.2 of Sequoiadendron giganteum. Lineage (NCBI taxonomy): Eukaryota > Viridiplantae > Streptophyta > Pinopsida > Cupressales > Cupressaceae > Sequoiadendron > Sequoiadendron giganteum. The sequence continues at coordinate 578,013,330 of CM021104.1, forward strand.
GGTACATTCTGATCCTTTAGCAGATGATCCCACCAAAACTTGTCCTTCGTCAACTGTAGCGAACCTCCATGGGGACCTTCAGGCTTTTTTTCCTTTTCTTTGGGAACTAGTGGATGACATGGCTTGTGAGTCTATTTTCCTTAAACTTCTTCTTATGTTGGATTCTTGGGGACGATAATTATGGTGTGATATTTTCCCCTCTTAAATCTCATGACTTGTCTTTGGATTTCTATTGTCAATATCAGCCTCTTGCTCGTAAATCTCTTCAAAATTTTCATCATATGGATGAAACTCTCTAAGCAACTTAGGGAGAAACCTCGTCTCTTGTTGGAACCTCTAGAAATTTATCTTATTTATTTTTTACCATCCCTTACATTTCAATTTCATGTTGAGGTATTTAATTATCTAGAAATTCCTCTGATGCTCCACTCGTGGTGTATAGAAACTTAGTAATTTTTCTCATTTGAATGGTATGCGAGCTAAGTCAATATATACTTCTACTCTTTCCTTAGTCAAATTCCTCCTAGACTCGAAATACTCCCATCTCTCATGTTTCAGAGTGAAGTGACTTGTAATATTATAGTCCCATGTGTCATAGATGAGGAGTGAGCCTAGAGAAGCCAGTAGATTTGTAAGTTCACCCTCCACCTTCCACCTTTCAACTATAACCTAGCTATTGGAAATGTAGAGGGAAAGTGGGTATAGCCTTTTGTTGATCCTTCCAGCACCATAGGCATTATTGGAAAGGGTTTCCTAATGACATGCCTCTAATGCAAAAACTCTATCTGTTACAAATTTGGGGAGTCGAAAATGATCTCCGATGAACCATGGAATTTTATAAATGTGAGATATTCTACTAGGAAAAATTCAATTGGGGTCAATGGAGTTTCCATCTATTGTGAGACCTCGGGAGAAAAACAACCCAAAGGACATGGCAACAAATCTTGAAGCATGAGCCTCGGAAAATGGTCCATAAACCAATAGTAATTGCATGTTCTTGAAAATACATAAGTCCACATAGAAACCGAGTGATAAAAACCATTTACATCAAGCCTAGACATTGGAAAAAGTCTCTCTAGAAACTTATAATTTTGATGCAAAATCAAGTGAGCCAAGAAAGAAGAATACTTGAATTTATACTCGAGATTATAATATTTTAATTGCTCTACCATCCCTTTGACTACTGTATCAAAAAAATCATATTATTTTTGAGTCTTCTCCCTTTTGAGCATTAAGGCTAGGCCAATCTAGTAAGACTCAACTTTCTCATCATCATCAAGGCTATAAATCTAGCCCATCATTGATAAGATAGTCTATGTGTTGTTCTTTAATTTCCTCCACGTAAGAGGAAAAACAAAATGGCATCTCACTGGTCTTTCCTTCATCTCACCCTCATAAATACTTTCTCTCTCATTTGTTCCTTCCTAGAAATTTTTCATCATTTCCTCATCAAACTATTCAGTGCCCCAAGTGGTATGGATACACAACATATCTTGTTTGGCTTCGACATAAATTGTGACCTTGATCTTGTTGCCCACAATGGCTCTTGTCTAGTTGTTAAATCTTCTGGCACACACATCTACCATCTTTGAGCATGGGTATATGATAGGAAACATAAGCTATCATAGCCCATAATTTTAGAGTTGATATGAAAAACCCTCAGTCAACCCATGATCTATCATTCTTTAGGAACCTCCTTCCCTAAAGTATTTAGGGTTAGCTGCCAATTTTGGGTCAATAATATTGTCAGAAACATCTTCCATCGGCTCTCTCCCAACACTTTTATCTATTTTCACCTTTTTAAAAAATTCAAACAGTTGCTCCTCAAGCACTAGGGTGTTAGCGAATGGGTTTTACCAAAATATGTTAGCATAACAATGCCTTTTAGATGATTTTTTTACCCTCCTACCAGATGTTGATGGCTTCACTATAGATGCTTTGAAAAGTTGTAAAGATTTTCTTTAATGAAAACATCAACTTTCCTTTTGTTACTTAGATTAATATACCTTTTGCTGTAGTTAATTCCCTTAGCATTTACATGCAGTGAAGGCTACACCATTACCATTGGTCCATTGAATTCTTCCAATAAGGTGATACATGTGGATTTGAGATCTATATCCCTTGAGAATTCCAAAAATGCAGTGAGAATGGAATTAGTACATTCCCCTTGCCACCTCTTTTCATAAATAATCTCGTTGCCTTAGAGTGCATGCTTTTAGCTATGGAAAACATGCTTCGGTGATGCAAGGTACCTTTGAAAGTATGCACCCATTTAATTTGTCAGATTTTAGCGCATTAATCCATGTGTTTTCACATAAGTGAGCTAGCTAGTGTTGATGATAGAAAAGGACACATGTCGATGATCGACCTATGTGAAAATTTACTCCCAACACCCAAATTTAATTTTCAGGACCTTATGTTTGATCCTCCATATGATTTATCTCCTACCCTCCAACTACTTGATGTTTTTCCTATTGCCATCTGGCCAAAAATAGACTTTTCACTGATTGGGTTTGCTCGAACCTCATTTCTATAAATATCTATACCACCTTATTCTAATATGCATTCAAAAAATTAGTTTCTTAAGTTTAGCAACCTTTTTCACTATTTCTATTTTGCCTTTTTCTCTATTTCTATTGGCTATTTTGGTTGGCCTTGGGACTCCCATTCGTTTGCTACCATGAAGGCCACAATATTCCTTTGTAAGGGAGGTCACTCCTTAAATAATTAAACATTTATTGAAGAAATGTGACCACCTTGGTGTAATTTTTTTATGGTGGGTAGTCAGCTAGGGCTTTATTAAGGACAAGAACCAGATGAGAATCAACTGTAACATAGTTTCTTGCTTTTTGGCCTCCCTCCTGGACTTGAATGTTTCTAAACCCATAATAGTTGACTTGTGTTGTCGAATGTTAAAACTTCACTACTGAAAGGACTTGGCAAAATTGTGCAAGTATCTATCCTCGGTGTTGTTATTTTGACTGGAATTGACATCTATAGGCATCTCGACCATAGGATAAACGTGCCCTAGTTACCCTTTCTCACTAAATTCTACACCATGGACCTTGACAGTCACCTCTCACTATCTCTACCAATGGCCACCTATTTCCTATGATATTATGGCATAGAACGCATTCCTGGGCTCGACTGGAGGAAGCACTTTAAGTTCTGGCATATAACCGTGGAGACTAGAGACTAAGGTCCATGTAGTGCTATGTTTTGTTTTGGCCCCTTTCCCCTATCAAAGAATAAAAAGAAGAAAATAAAAAGAAGAAGAAATTGATTACAAGTAGCTTGCCTGCATAGCCATGACTGGAGGCCTAATCTTCACCGTTGTTTGCACTTTGCCTCCATTTTACTTCTTTTTGCTTTATGACTCGTTTTGGGTTTTCCTCGAGAGAGCTTTAAGTTTAAAATTTGAGCCTCAAGTTGTATTACACTTTTAAATTTTTGATGAATATATATAATATAGTAATTTTCTAATTCTTCAGTTCTTTTCTGATGGCCTATTCTTAAAACTAAAATTTATTTACAAAAAAAATTACATATGGTACGACTATTAATTTTTTTTAAAGAACAACATATTTTAATTTAATTTTTTTAGATAAATACCATTTAACGATATACCAAAAAGTTTCCTTCTGTATCTTTTAGTTCATACACATTATTTTCTTTGTGCGTTCTAATTAAAAAGGTTCCCTTCCATAGTGCTTCAAATTTGGTATGTTTCCCCAGCTTCGCGATGCGCTCATTGTACTTTAGCACTAGGCTCCTCTCCCTGAAATTTGGGTTGGAGGTCTTTTTATCAAACCACTACTTAACCATCCGTTGTCAATCGATCATAGCTCTAGAGGCCATTTCTCTATCTTCCTCAAGTTTGAGGAGCTTCGCTAACTATACCTTCATTCCACCACTTTCTTCAATTTCCAAGACTCTCAGTAGTTGCAAAGGAAGGATTTCTACATAAACAAGTAACACTACCTCTTTTTCGTATACTAGTTTGTAAGGAGAGGCCTTTATGATCTTATTTGGTGTAATCTAATCTGTCAATGGATCATATCACAAGTTATTGTGCCAATCCCTTTGTCTCTCTGAACCAATGCACGCGATTCACCTAATTAGGTTTTTGTTAGTTGACTCTGCTAGCCCATTTCCTTGTGGGTAATAGTTTGATGATGTCTTAAGGTAAATCTTGTTTTTGATAGAAAAATCTAACATCCCCAAACCTATAAAGGCTTGAGCATTATAAGATATGATGGTTTTTGGTGAACCAAATTGGGTTACCAACTCTTCAAGGAAATTGGAAATCTCGCCCTCTATAGCATTCTAAAGGATGATGGCTTTTGTCCACCTTGTGAAATAATCATTCATTGTAAGGATCCACTTGTGTCCAACACTAGACATGAGATTTATCATTCTGACAAAATCCAAACCCCATTGAGTAAACAACTCTTTAGTTACAATTGGACTCAAGGGAAAGGTAGAATTCCTTCTTTTTTCAACAAAGAATTGGCACTGAGTAAATATTTTCACTAGGTGGTGTGCTTTAGAAAACATAAAGGACTAATAGTATCCTACTCACATGATTTTGAAGGTGATAGTCGAGGTAGAGAAATGTTGACCTTCAGGACTACTATTGAATTTATTGAAAACTCTTTCCGCCTGTGACTTACCTAAGCATCAAACCAAGACACCATCATAATTTCTCTTAAATAAAATCCCTTCAATCAATACATACCTAGTGCCTTGCACTTGGTAGTATCGTCTTTTGTGGAACAAAATCCTAGTTGGGTATGCCCCTTTTTCATATATTGCATTTGATTTGCCACCTAGGACTCGTTAGACTCAGATTAATTTGAGTAGACTTGGTCGATCTGCTTCTCAACTTCGTAACTTAATTCTTGGCAAGATATTTGCACAGATCTCTTCCCTGAAGTAGCTTGGTTGGTATAATGTCCACATCATACTCTAAGATATTAGTGATCCAATTGGCCCTCTTCTCAGTTATCTCACCTTCAATGATATACTCCTGCATACTAGGATGAGAAACCAGGATGATGAATCTATTGGCCAACACCAATTTTCAGTCCTTATTTAGGCTTTTAACAATGGCAAAAGCTTGATTTTTAACAAATTTATACCTGATTTCATAACCCTTAATATTTCTCAAGTGAAATGCAATAGGATTCTCTTTGTTATTCTCCTCATCCTTTTGAGTGAGTACACAATCTATGCGATGTTGGCTATTATATACATAGAAGAACAAATATTTAGAAAAAATTGGATTAACCAATAACAGAGTAGTCGAGATAGCTATCTTTATTTGCTAAAAAATTTGTTTTCTCTCAGGGGTCCACTTGAACATTATTTTTCTTAACTATCAATGTGATAGGTCTCATGATGCTTGCAAAGTCTGAAATGAACTTACTGACAAAGTTAATATTTCCTAGGAAAGATCACAGCCCTTTTTGATTCACTGATAGGGGTAATTCCATTATAGATCTCATCCTTTCTAGATCTATTGCTATTTCCTCTTTGCATACTACAAAACCAAGTAACTTACCTTGGGGTACTCCAAAAACACATTTTTTGGGATTTAAAGAAATCCTAAACTACTAAAACTTCTAGAAAACCTTCTCTAGATGATCAAAATTATAATCTTTTGACTTTGAAAGGACCGTTAGGTTATCCAAATAAATAAGAATGATCAAATTGATCAAATCTTCTAAAACCAATATCCATTTCTTTCTAAAAATTTGCACCAACATTTGAAAGTAAAAAGGGAATATTTTCAAATGTGAATGTTCCCCACTGGGTTGTAAACGTAATTTTATGTTGGTCACCTTCCTGCACATATACCTAGTTGTACCTTGAGAAACCATCAAGCAATGGAAACATCTTCAATCTAGCTACGATCTGTAAGATGTTCTCCATTGACAAAAAAGGGTAGTGGTCTTTCAGTGAAGCTTTATTAAGATCTCAGAAATCAACAGAAAGCCTAATGTCACATTCTTCTTCTAAATGAATACCAGATTAGACACCCAGGTGGAGTTTTTAATTGGATATATGTGTTAGAAGAATGAAGAAGAACACATCTCTTGATATAGTTTTTGTTTTCATTTATGTCACCATGGTATATGAATTGCAAATGCAAGATTCAAAGACATGTTGATCCAGTATCCTGAACCGATAATGCAGATTTGTGCTTCGGTATTTTTCTCTAGATTTCCCCTCCAGTGATAGTTGCTACTTCAAATTTTAGGAAAAAAAAATTGTTGATAAATGCATGCATGGATATGATCTCGTTCATTTATATGCTCATGGTTGTCATCGAAATCATTTTGTTGTTTACATTTTGTTCTTATTAGGTCTATTGTTAGCTTACCTAATAAGCAATTAAAGGTGAAATGGATTAAATCTTGTTTGTACAATCCATGCCAACATGTAATTGCACACCAGACATTTCAATTACTTTTGATAATTCTTTGTGTTTACCTAGAGATGACCTAAATGTTACTTATGGGTAAATCAAATATTTATAGAGAATATCTTTGGAGATAGAAGTGTGAATTATGAATACAAATGTTTGAATATTACGTGTTGATGCAAAAAGAGCAAAGAGTGATCTGCTGACATGAAAATTTCTTGAGATTCAAAGGAATTGACTCTACACTCTAAGGTGTACTTACATCAGTTCATTCTCTCGTTGTAAGACATTTTTGTTTCTATATTTTGTAGGAAGTGAGCCTCCATTTTGGACAGTTATTCCTTGTAGTGAGCCACCCTTTTGTAATATCTTATAGCTATTTATACTATATTGTGAGTTAATCCTCACCATGGGTTTTCCATGTAAAAATCTTGGTTTTTGTTTATTATGTGCTTCATGTTCAGTTAATGCTTCTTCTAATCTTAATTATCTTATGCATTGGATTAATTGGATGGTATTTGTTCAATAATTTTAAGAAGATGATGATTCAACCACCATCCCAATATCTTGGATATTTAATAATTGGTATCAGAGCTTGGTTCCTTTAGAGAAGCCTCATATCTTGAGGGAGATCTTGAATATTGAACAAATCGATGATAATGCAAAACTCTAGACTACCCTTGATGACCTTGAAAAATTTGGAAATGAAAATAGAGATCTAAAAGAAAATCTTGATGAAGTAAATGAATGCATCTGAAAGTTGAAAGAGAAATTAAAGAAATTCAAAGAGAGACATAGAGAAGTTAGTGATCAATTGAAACAAGGAAATGATGATGTTATCGAACTAAAGTTTCAAGTGGAACAAAAGAAGAGAATTAAAGAATGCTTGAATGCAAAAGTGAAGAGAAAGTGTGATGAATTTTCTAGGCTTGAAAAAGAAGTGGTGAGCCTAAGAGCAGAACTAGAAAAATAAAAATTTTGTGAAGATAGTTTCAGACAAGATCTACCATATTTGATGAACTAATTGTAGGTCAAAAACCCTCTAAAGACAAAGGTGGACTAGGATTAGAAGCATTTGAAAGATCAAAAGTTGTAAAAGATCAAAAGACTCAAGATAAAGGGAAGAAAAAAATAAATCCTAGAAGGAGATCCCCTATCAGACAACCAAATGTACAAAGGTATCCATCTTTCAAGGGAACTTATTTTTCATGCAAAAAGTTTGGTCATTTAGGGAAACTGAATGCAAAAGTAGGATGAATTAGTTCTCTGGGTCATTCTCTAAATAATGATATACTTTTAATAAGAATGGATATAGATCTAGTGAATGTATAACTCAGATGATGTACTGGTTTAATGGAGGAAGAATGAATCGATCCTTTTCTCATTATTTTTATACTTGAAAAAAGTATGGGCCTAAAGAGAATTAGTGAAAATCAAGGTTTAATGGAAGTCAAAAAAATCAAGGAAATGTTGTATGTTATAAGTAAAACAAGGGTGATCCCACAATAATGGGTTACACTTTTTGCCTAAAATTGACATTGAAATCAACATTTTTCACTAGATCTTCCCTTTCGTACGCCTATAGAAGCTAGACCATTAAGAATTTGAAGATGAAGCAAACTGGTGATTTGTGATATTTTGTGTTGAGAATATAATTATATTTTTTTAAAAAATTAAAAAATAAATTGTGAATTATTTTATGTAGTTTTTATTAACTTATATTTTTTACTAAACATCATTTTCAAAAAATGATGCCTACTTTCAACTGCATAACTTTTTTTATAGAAAGCATAAAATTCTATTTTTTTAAATATAGTTTTTTCACACCATTATCTAGTGGATGGATATTTTTTCATAATTTTTTGTTGCATATATATTTTTTAATTAATTTTATAATTCAGAGTAATTATAATTTGGATATATTATACTTTCAGTTGCATAACGTTATTTGTATTCATTTGAATTAACTTGTTCTTTTTTTGTTGGAATAAGGACATCAATAGCTAGTGTAAATGAATTTTTAAGAATTTTTTTTCTCTCTTTTCCTATTTTTCCGTATGTGTGAAATAAAGACCTCGATGTTCACTAAAAAACCTACATTCACAATAAATAAATATTAAATATAATAATAAAATTAAATATATTTAAAATTATACTTTTTGGGAAGCTTATAATAAGGACTACATGTTTACACAAAATTAATTTTAAATAAATTAATTTGATCCCCGAAAAGGTAAATCAAAAGTGGTTTTTTATCAACATTTTGATAGGTGTAGAGGAGACTCTATTATAGGTATGGTTTAAAACTAGCAACTTTCTATCCAAGGGGGTTTGATATAAGTGGGTTTGATCAAAACCTTTTCAATTAAAACCCTTAAAATGGAACCTTTTTAAGGCTTAAATTATTATATTTCCTAAAAATATGTGATTTCAGAAAAAATCAAGATGTCCCAAAAAGTGTAACCCATTATTGTGGCAGAACCCACAAACCAATACATATTTCAAAGGTATGTAGAAGTAAGAATGGAAATTAATTTGCTCTGGTAAAGAACAATGAATTTGTGAAGAAATTTGAGAAAGAGGAAGTTAAAAAATAAATGAGAAAGATATGGAAAAATAAAGAAGAATTAGAATCTTTTGATGCATCTATTTTCTCAGTAGGTATAGACAATTCCTTCGAGACCTAGAGGAAGCATGGTCTTAGGGGGAGATTTAGCAAAAAATCTTCAGAACCCCCTAATTTTGGGTGTGCCAGCCTTTGGCACGAGGATATGTTGTAAAATATGAATAGTCAAACTTTTTTAAAAAGAAACCAGAAGAAAAGGTGCATCTATTCTCACTTGTGGAAGATTTAGGGTTTTTCAATGCAGTTGAAGGGTTTTTGCCAACTTTTAAAATTTCATCGCATTTAATGAAAATTAGGGCATAACATTGGTCTATAAAGTGAAATCTTAAAAGAATTTCAATCACTTGTGAATTTGAAGAAGGAGAAGAGAAATTTAGAGTGATTTGGAGCAAATTGTAGTGTGACATGTGCAAACCCTAGTTTTAGCTATTCATGAAAGAAAGAGGTATTTTTCGATTCAATACCATTGTGAGATTGTAAAAATTCTCTTTCCTAATCCTTTAAGAGCTTGGTATATAGATAATGGAAACCACTATAGTCATAAATACAATAGAAAGACCTATACCATCCTATAGGTAATACTCAATGAAGCTTTTCGAAGATGAACCTATGGGTGCTTTCTCTTCGATTCTACATAGCGTCATGTCGACAAAGGATACAAGAATGTACATTAAGGTCAAGACTAAAGAATTAAATCACACTAAATTTATTGAGATTTGGTTGAATGAACTCGCTAGAGGTAATTTTATCATGAAACCTGAGTACTTGGATCTTGTGACAAAGAAATTGGATTTTTAGAATAAATTCCTTAATTTGTGTTCCACAGTGGATGATCAATATGTAAATCTAGTCTTTATCATAATTAATGACTAGTTCTTATGGACCAATTAGCCACATTTGATAACTAAGGAAGTGATCAGAGATGTCACCAAAATTTGTGACACCGGACCGGTATCAGTGTTGAAAGCAGTGAAAAATGAAGTAGTGATGGATCTCACTGGTGCAACATATGATAAGAGGGATTTTGCAAAAAATCCAGTCACTAATCCATCCATGAAGTATGCATCCATAATGATAGGACATAAAATATACTTCACCAATAGAGAGAACTATGTGTTTTCCACAACAATATATAATGGTTTTGACATGGCTGCAAATGGTGTAGATTATGATCAATGTGAGCTTCTTAGACAATAGCTACTTGAGAACCTAAGAATGTCAAAGGAGAAGAAGTATCCTTTCAAGTTTGTTTCTCTAATTGTTTTCATGTTATTCTATTTTCTCATAATGCTTTCGAGAAAATCTGAAACAGTGTTTTGGGACCCATCTTGATTGATTGCTCATCAAATTTTTGATCATATGCATAAGTTGGGTGATGTGAAGAACACAAAAAATACCTTGATGATTTTTTTTTGTATTGAAGAAAAATATGAATGAGTGAGATATAATTATGAGGAATATTGTTGTAAAGTATAAGAATGACATCATATTCATGTTACTTCTAATGAGTGCATGGTTGAAGCGGTTGAACCCTAGACTATTTGGATTCGACCATTGGGATATGAAATCATAGAAGAAGAAGCTCAAGGTTATGTGACACTGTACTGAAGATTCCAAAGGATGAAAATGAACCCTAGATTGGTACATATGTATAAAAATCCATGGAAGTTCATTTGGAGCACAACAAATCTACAAGGAAGAAAAGTGTAACTGAAATGCTCAGAAAATTCGGTTTCACAGATGAAGAGATAGCACAACAAAGAGCCCATGGAGAATAGAAGTCTATAGAATCACCTAGTGTAAGGAGATCTGGCAAGATCGCTCCTTCCAAACCAGATTTTGGATCGACTTCAACAAAGATTAAGCCTAGAACCTCTGATAAAGGAAAAGGCTCAACCCCTTTCACACCCACTACCAGATTAGGAAAAAGAAAAGGTGTTCCTTTGGTAGTGCCTGCTAAATCAAGAAGAAAAGAAAAGGATACAAGGGAGAAGAATCTTAGTGTCACTAAGGACCAGGAAGAAGGGGAAGAAGACCCAAATTATAAGCTGACAAATAAAATAAGGGTAATCATTTGCTCTAGTGAAGGTGCATCTCAAGAAATCAACGTTGGATTGAAGAAATTTTACCATGTATTTTCCTCAGAAGATGTTGATGAACATGATTCTAGTGATCATGAAGTTGATGCAAATAAGGATAGAGTTTTAGAAGAGGTTTCATTTGACAAGGTGGAACAAAATGTCTCTCTGATAAGACCTTTTACCCCTCTCAAACTAGAAGCCTTGGTGAATAATCTAGTACATCACAAAAATATGATGAAACCCACAAAAAAAGTCTAGAATTTAGTAGGTGAAGAAGATAAGGAAACAATAAAAATGACCATCATTAAATATGTTATTATATTGGAAGCTAAGTGGGATAATGTTAAGTTTGATGTACCCAAAAAAATTTGGGAAGTAATGATGAAGAGAAGAGTAGAGGCGGTTGAGATGGAAGAGAAAATAAGAGCTAAGGAATATAAGGATATTGCATCCTCTCTGTCTCTAGGTGATCTAGAAACTTTGAAGAAGATTTGTGCTAACATGTTCTAGATGAAGAAGATAGTTAATACTCTGATGGCCATAGATAATAAGGAAATTAAAAGGATAAGGAAGGAGACAATAAATACTATTAGGAATACATCAAAAAAGTTCGGTATGCTTGGTGCATCTAATATGACACCTAAATCAAGAAAATAAACTTCTAGAAAATTCAAGGAATATCCTCCTCTCGGTACTGCTAATGAAAACATACCTCTTGAAATAAATGACTGATATCCCTCTGAAAATAGGTAGTATAGATGTTCTACTAGATATTAATGATGCTAATGAGGCTCCGAAAATTGAAAGACAGGTTGAAGAAATTGTTGGAGTAGAGATTTGTGATGTTACCCCTTCAATACACTCTGAAGAAGAAGAAATAGATAAAGCAGAAGAAGAGAGGAGAGAAGATGAAAAGGAAGAATAAAAATAAGAAGAAAACATAGAAGAGGAAAATTTAGAAGAATAGAGAGTAGAGGAAGAGAAGGCTGAAGAAGAAGAGCGAAATAAGGAATCAGGTGAAGTTGGCTGAAAGAATGAAGAAGTATCTCAACAGGTTTTGGAATCACAAAAGTCTACTGGAGAATCCTCCTTCGGTGATGATGTCTTAAAGGTCCTGCTATCTAAGTAGATTAGATTCTAGCTGGTAATTCCTCTGGAACTCCTACAAATTCTCATGAATCAAGGCTATACAGGTCTGAAAAAGAGTTCTCCTATACATAAAATGTTGCTAGGAGATGTATTTCATACATTTGACAGAAAATAAATCTTAGAAATGCATCAGAAGGGAATTGAGCTTATCGAAGATTCTATTAAGGATTTAGAAGATATCACATTTGATACCTTAGTGGACACATCTCTTACTCTGGTTAAAAAATTGAAGCTTCTATTGGACTCCTTAAAGGAGTATGCCATTGGACTTGGTGAGAAAACAAAACAGGAAATTGAAGAGAAACTAACTAAGAAAAGGCTATTGATCCTCCATGACAAGTGTGCTTTGGCGCATACCAATGTATAAAAGAGACTTAAATTTGAATCTGAGGCTAATTTTGTGTTTTCCTACTATATAAGGTGGCCTGATGCCACACAAAGTATAAAATATCTCATGGAATCCATTGAGTCCCAGTTGATAGCTATTTCTGGTACTTATAATGTATACATGGACAAAGAGAGATCAACCTGGAATGCCATCTTTGCACATAGAAAAAAATTATTCATGTTATAGAAGTAGAAGGAAGGGATAATCAGAAAATTTGGCCTACTTGGTGACAATGTAAGGATGGAGTACACTCCGGTAGCCAATGATTTGGCTAATGCTGATAAATTGGATAAGACCAATCTTACCCTAGATACTCTGGATGAGGTTGTGTAGACACATAAAAATGGCCTAGACCCGCAAACCACATTCTTCTATATCATGCTTCATCTCAACATAATTAAAATATTTAATTATGTCCTATAGTCCAATGTCAACAATTAATTAAATAATTCTTAATTATTTAATTAATTCACATCCTTTATTCCTCGTGGCTATTTAAATAAATAAATTACATTTATTATTTAAATACGTCGCGAATTGCTTATGTCACTCTATAATTAAGTAAATTCCTAAATTTATCTAATTATTACTTCCTCATGATTATTAAATAAATAGATCTTATTTATTTATTTAATACGCTGTTAATTATTTATGTGTTCTCATAATTAAATAAATTCTTATTATTTGTTTAATTATCATCCTCTCCAACTTTCTTTCTAATTTTAAATAAAATCATTTATTTAAAATTACCCACTTGTCTAATTTCCTCCACAATTGAATAATTTTAATTATTAAATTGTCTTATTGATTTTCTTTCTAATTTAAATAAAAGAATTTTATTTAAATTGGCAACTTCCCTCTTTCCAAGTAAATAATTTTAAATGATTATTATTTACTATCACATGAATTCATCATTTTGGAATTAATTTAAAATATTAATTTCAAAATAGCATTTCTCTCCACAAAGTAAGTTATTTCTAAAATAACTTGATTTTCTAAATATCTTCTTCTTGTTCAATCTTTATCTTTTGATTTTTACTAATTTCATCTCAATTTCACGTTTATTCTCCACCGTTGATTTAATTTCTTAAATTAAATCTTGTCCACACATTTGGGGATTTTTTCCCTAACCCTAATTGAGAGTTGTCACCTTGAATCTTAACCATTGATTCTAGGGCATTTCTCAATATCTCATCTCATCCGTCCGTTGAAGATTGCCTTTTCTATAAAATGACAATCTTGATCTCATTTTTGGGATTGATGAATCATTGTGTAATCTATTTTTTATTATTGACATTCTATCATCTTAGGCTATTATTACTATTTGCATAAAAGAAGTACAATTCTATTTTGCACATAGAAGTCATTTAATAAAACCTTCAAAAGCTTTGCTAGGTCTAGGCACATTTAGAGTTTTCTCACAAATTTGAGGGCATCCATCATCAACAAAAAACTTGAGGAGGTGCAATGGAAGTCATCCATGGAGCGTAGGAATGGGTGAGATCTTTCCAGTTCTTACATTTTTTTACATTTTCTCCTTTGCATTTCATTGTTTGATGTTTTTATTAACATGCAGGTTATACTAATCCCTTATTGATCTTGCAGGAAAAATAACATCATTACAGATTGAAGAAATTTTAATTGCATTAGATTCTTTGAACAAACTACTAATATCTACTTAAAAAGGTTGGGAGAATGGAAAAGTAGCCTAGCAAGGCATTCTATAGGAATTTTAAAGTGCTCCCTCCTTTATGTACAATTTTTTTTTTTGGTTTTCACATTTTTGGGGGTTAACTCGTCAGGGGGAGTTTAATAGTTTGATGTACATTCCAGACCTTGTGTACATATTTATGTTCATAAATTTTTTGATCAACCTTTGTCCTTGATGTCTAATGGGGAGAGTGGAAAGAAAAATAGAGTATAATTTATACATGGTAAGTCTATAAATTCTTTTGGCACATGTTTCCATCAATGAAAAAGGGGGAGATTGTTGGAAGAATGAAGAACACTTCTCTTTATATAGTTTTTTTTGTCACTAAGGTCACCATGATATACGAGTTACAACTGCAAGATTCAAAGTCATGTTGATCCATTATTCTAAACTGGTAATGCAAATTTATCCTTCAATATTTTTCTTTGGATTTCCCCTCTGTTGATAGTTGCAACTTCAAATTTGGGAAATTTTTTTTGGTTGATAAATTCATGGATGGAAAGAATCTCATGCATTGAAATACTCGTGGTTGTCGCTGACATCATTTTGTTGTTTTCATTTTTTGTTATTAGGTCTATTGCTGGTCAACCTAATAAGTTCTTGAAGGTGAAACTGATTAAATTATTTTTGTGCAATCCATGTTGACATGTAATTGTGTACCATACATTTGAATTACTTTTGATATGGTTTTGTGTTTACCTCAAGCCGGCCTAAATGTTACTTATGGGAAAATCAGATATATATATAGGATGTCTTTGGAGATAAAAGTGTGAATTGTGTATGTGAATGTTTGTATATTATGTGTTGTTGTGAAAAGAGCGAAGAGTGATCTGCTAACATGTGAAATTATTGAGATTCACAGGAACTGAATTTTCACTCTGACGTGTACTTACATCAATTCATTATCTCATTGTAACCCATTTTTTCCTATATTTTGTAGGTAGTGAGCTTCCATTTTCGATAGTGAGTCTTGGTAGTGAGCCACCCTTTTTTTATATCTTATAACCAGTTATACTATATTGTGATTTAATCCTCACCGTGGTTTTTCCCTTTCTGGGTTTTCCACATAAAATCTTGGTGTTTGTGTGTTATGTGCTTCATGTTCAGATAATGATTCTTCTCATCTTAATTATCATATTCATTAGATTAATTGGATGGTATTTGTTCAATAAGTTTAAGAAGATATTGACTTACCCCCTCTTAGTATATTAGATATTTAACAATATGATTCTAGGCTCATTCAATTTGGTGAGCTCTTGCATCATCAATGCTTTGAACTTCAGATTGATCAGCCTTTTCTTCTGTCAGACGGGATTGATCCCTCCACAAATTTAATGGTATGCTTAATTATTCCTGAATCATACCTATAAGATCATCATAAGTCGAAGTTATAATTCTATCATATCTAGAACATAGATCCCTTAGCTTTTCCTTATCTTCCCACAGGACGTCTCTTTTGACTTTCAACTTTCTATCATTTATGACATTGAGCTCTTCATAATTCCTTCTATCTATGGTGAACCTTCTTTTTTCATTTATTACATATTCACAATCAAAAAAAAATTCAAGGGAGATTAAATCTCGAGGGATCTTTTTCCCTTTCAACTAGATAACATGCTCTTCGGGAGATGGTGCTCTTGGTTGTTGATACTTTGAAACTCCTTTCAACTTCTGTATGAAGGAGGTGATTTGAGTATCATCTTCAAAAACATTCCAATTTTGATCATTGTCAGGGATTGATTTTTTGGATGATTATAGGTATTGCATTCTGTTTTGTTGTCAAATTGGGAAAAGGTTCAAAATGTAAACCGATTGAAGCCATCTAATCAGTTGCATTGTTTTAGGATTGGGGAATGACTTGAACATTAAAAGCTTCAAAACCATCAATAAACTCCCATACCCAATGTATGTATGACTTTAGTCTTATATTCTTAACAACCACTTGCCCATAGACTTGGCTCACAGTCAAATTTGAATCTCTCAATGCTTGTACCCTCTTTATGACAATTTACTCGTCAAGAATCAAACCTTGGATAAAGGCTTCACATTTCACATCATTGTTGGAGCATGAGAATTGAAAATGATAGACCTTGAGGGTCTCTAATCCTATCAAGGACACTAGTCAAACTCCCATTCCATAATCATCTTTACATTTGCTACCATCAAAGTATAAGGTCCATAGACGGTTATATGTCGAACCATCATATTCCTCTTGATTCTTCATTATTTTTGGGTAGACCTGATCATCATTGAAGATCATGTACATCCCCAATCCTATGGAGTGAAAATTTATGAATGGGTTGGAGTCAATGAATTGGTTGAGGAGGACCTCCTCTTCAAGAGTTTGATCAATTGTGTTTTCCTCATCCTCTATAATATCTACACAATATCCCTCCTATTTTGAGGAGGTATGTGCTGCTTCAAAACATCACTATATTGTCCATTATGTGTTCTAGATGCAAAGATTCAGATAGGATTTTTATCTTTTCCCATGCTTTGTTCTCAATATCAAATGGGATTGATCAAGAACCAATTATCTTCAAACCTTAGCAGCAAAATCTCTTGAAAAACACATCCCAAAAACCAAGGGAATGTTTATCACCACTACTTCTTGTGAGGCTGTCTAGATTTAGTATGAGAAGAGGTTTGAAGATAGATATTTTATTTGACCAATAGTCAGAATCTTATTTCCATCCAATTGCATGATTTCCTTCTCAAGAGGTTCATACTTAAGAATCAAGGCATCAACCACTTGCTTTGGCATGACCACTGTACTAGCTCCTGAATCAATCATATTGTTATGGAATTTTTTATCTCCCACAATCAATGTTAAAAAGAAAGGTACAAGCTTAGGATTGCTTACCTCTTTCTCTTTTGTAGTATCCATGTCATTCTTATAGGTTGTAGCTTTCTAAGCTTGCGGGTCTAATGCAGGTATTTTATCTTCTCTGTGG
This sequence comes from Sequoiadendron giganteum, assembly GCA_007115665.2. Classification (NCBI taxonomy): domain Eukaryota; kingdom Viridiplantae; phylum Streptophyta; class Pinopsida; order Cupressales; family Cupressaceae; genus Sequoiadendron; species Sequoiadendron giganteum. The sequence goes on from CM021104.1 coordinate 578,030,666, forward strand.
TCAGACGATGGATTTACATCCATCTATGATATTTGTTCTTCATTATTCAATGCTTCCCGAAGCAATGTATTTTGTTTGGGAATGGATATAACATTCCATAGGGATACATTGGTAGGTTCCTTCTTTAGTTGTTCCACCACATTTAGTATTTTGACTAGCTAGACCTTGGGATTAAACAATGGTATCTCCCTCGGCTTCAGAGGAAAATGATCCATCATGAATGGGTTCAACATCTTATCTAGATCCTTCATGGGCAACGATGGAATTATTTATTGTTGGGTAGGTCATCCAATCACCTATGGGGCCTAATTTTCTTACACTGATGGTTGGCATGACTAAGGACGAGGTGGAGCTTATTGCTCTTTTCACCCATGATCCTTCTCTTGGATCTCGTGTTGTAGTCTGAGTGCACTAGTGGAGCACTGATCATTGGAACTTCATTTGTGAATAATGCATCTTCTTCCTCCATCCATGAAAATATCACTTGGTTTGGTGCGATACCCAACTCTTTCTCCAAGGACATCCCTTGCATTTTTTCTCTAAAGTGGGAATTTTCCATTTTAGGCGATTCATATCCTTCCACATTCAGAAGCGCACCTTTTCTTCTTTTTTCCGCTATCTTTTGTTGCATCTTTCCCCTTGGGAAATTTCAAGGAATATGACTAGATCATTGCATGGGAATCACCATGCATTTTTATCTTCTACCATGTTTTTCGACCTTGGGATTAACTTTTTAATTTGGTTGTCTTTGAGCATCTATAGCGGCATGGTGACCAAAACTATCTAGTTTGTGGGTGCTTCTTGTTTACCTCCCCAACTCGAGGGTCCTTGGTATGTGTTTTGATGATAGGATGGACTTTCTCTCTAATAGATCTAAGTGGCTTGCTTCAGAGTTGTCGCTTGTTGCCACTTGATGAGAACTAACTTATTAGAAAAAGGCTCCACATGGCTCTTCATATCATTGATGTTCACTACTATAGATGAAGAACCCGATGTGCTTGGTTTCACGATGGGGTACACATACATGGATTGCAATATGGTAGATGTCACCACTTGTTAAATGGAAGTTCTTGGAGCAGCTTCTTTTTGAGGACCACAGGATATTTTTTCAAATACAAGCATCAGAGGTCATGGTCAAAGCTTTCCCACATTGATTAAACTATTTTCCACATGCACAACCAACTCATATGGGTCAGGTAATATATCTTCTCCCATAAAGACCATCATCACTATGATATCTTAATTGAAAGCCTTCAGGTAGAACATAAATATCATCGTATCTTGAATGTTGGACAGTCATAGGGATCCTTTGCTAGGTTTTATGAAACTTAGTGTTTAAGTCACTCATAGCTTCATGCAGGGCTCTCTTGATGGTGATTAACTAATGTAGCCATGGATAATGATATCCTTTCCTTGAAAATAATTTGAATAACCTTTCTATTAGTTGATCCCATGAGTGGATAGAACCAGAGGCCAAAGATTGATACCAGTCTTGAGCCTTTCCTTTGAATGAGGTGGAAAATACCCTAAGATTTTTTTCCACTATGCTATGCACTTTGCATACCTCTGCCATGTCTTGGAGGTGTTCGGAAGGGATTTTGAAGTCATCCCAGGAGAATTTTGGAATAGCCTTGAGGGTGTTAGTGGGTATGGTGGGCCACACGTCTAGGGGAGTACGTGGCTATAGAAAACTATCACTATCCCAGGTTATGAAATTTCTAGGAGCAGGGGTAGGTACATGATCCATATAGAACAAATTCCTATGAATTAGATAAACTAGTATTCTTATTTCAAAAATTCAGCCCCTAGGCAAAGTAGATAAGGCTCTAGATTTTGGGCTCTTACTCCTCACTCTATTACTTCTTATAGGTGATACAAAACCTATAAGTCTTCTTCTCCTAGGTACAAGAGGATAACTGGGAGTACTGGAAATGGCCCTTTGAGGATGCTCTCATTTGGATCTAGGAAAGAATCTTCTAGTTTTTTTCCTTGGCCTGATTTAAGAAATATTTCAAACTTCTAATCAGATGTTCAAAAAACTTGGGTTCCACTGGGTGTGCTAGAAAAATAACTATTGATCATCAAATCTTGTGCCTCTCTGACAACCTTATGGGAAATTTAGCGAGTGGGGGACCAATTTGTACCTCACTGAATACCTTCGAGATTTTTATAGAAATCTAGCTCTTCTTAGAGTTTGGGAAAAGGGGTAGAAGAAAATGTAAATATAAAACATCAAAATGGTGATGCACCAGTTCTTTTACAACATTTCAAAACCAAAATTCTCTTGTATGAATGATATATTAGACACAAAATAAAACAACCCTTCATCATTGGGAAGAGAACAAAAAGAAAATGCCAGATACAAGCACAATGCAATCTTTCAAATATCCCCACAAGAAGTGTTCATTAAGGTTTGTTTAGGAATAAAAGTTCCAAGTGTTAACATAAAAAATTTATAAAGTTGCATAAACCCTTCCTCTTAATACAACATAACACGAAGAAACAATAACCTTTAAAGAAAATAGAGAAGTCCAAAGACATAATCAATGTTCTATAGGTTAGTACTTTATCATATAAGGTTATGGCATTAAAATCAACTAATCAAACTATTTGAATTAAGTTAGACACAATGTTCTATTATGAACAAAAAAATAAAGAAGAAAACATTGAAAAATACCATATCATGGACAATTTCAAATATTTCTCCCAAATAGTTCATACTTAGATATCAAATGAACTTTAAAACAAAGGTCGGATGCTAATCTGACAATATTTTGAGTTAAAACAATATAACACACCAGAGAGAAGAAATGTTTTGTGAAATTTTAATGAAAATACTCCTATAAGGAAAATTAAATAATTTATTTCCAAAAGGGAAAACTTCTGGAGCCTTTTTCTTTTGTTGTCGCCTTCAATTTATAGCTCAAAAGAGATAGAAATGTTGCCACCACCCAGAAGTAATTACTGCTAGATGTTTGCACCTGATAGCTCACAATTTGATTGTAGATATTTAATTATGTACCAACAATCTTTGCTCATTAATTCTCAACTGTTGCATTAATGTCCCTTAGATATTTAGCAAAGAATGCCCTTCGTAAATGCTCGAATCCTAGAAAACACCCTGAAAAATGTCTTGTTGACCAATAATGTGGCTTAGTGGTGCTGAATCAAAGCTTCATCTTGAAAACTAAAGAAAATAGAATGCTTTGACAAACTTGAAAGAGAAACATCCTTAAAAGCACAACCCATCCGAAAGAAGAGATGATGTGTCAAGTGGGTGGGTATTCTAAGAAACATCCGCTAAGCTGACACGTGGCCCGACTTTCTCCCAAAATGAAAGTGATAAAATAAAGCTGAACAACCACCACATGGTGCATTGTGTGCTTTTTGGAAATAATTTTTCCTTTGTGTCTGGATCATCTCGAAGACAAAAACTATAAAGCTGAAAATAAAAAGAGACTAAGGAAAAAATTTCTTCACATAAAGCATTTTTAAAAGATGACTTTCCCCTTCCTAATATTGACATGATAGTAGATTCGACTATGGGTCATGCTTTATTGTCATTCATAGATGGATTTTCTGGATCTAATCAAATATTTATCAACCTTGAGGATCAATATAAGACAAATTTTACTAGAGCTTGCAGAAAATTATATTGGGTGGTCGTGCCTTTTAGATTAAACAATTTAGGTGGAACATATCAAAGAGCTATGACATTGATATTTCATGATTACATACATAAGATTTTGGAGGATTATGTTGATGATATTCTAGCCAAATATTTAACCTGTCAAGACAATGTGAACATCCTTCAAAATTTGTATAAACGAATGTATAAGTATAACATGAGATTAAATATAAAAAAATGTGTCTTTCATGTGGATAGTGGAAATTTGTTAGGTTTTGTAGTATCCCATAGATCCATCAAGCTGGATAGAAATAAAATTGATGTTATCATTAACATGCCACCTAAAAAAAATTCTTAGTTGCATACTTTACAAGGAAGAATTCAAGCTATCTATGATTTTGTGGCATCCTTGGCACATTGGAAGTTATCCCTTACAAAAATTCTTAAGAAGGAATCCCAATTTAATTGGAATGAAGATTGTAAACAAGCCTTTGAAAATTTGAAAGATTACTCAACACTACTCCTGTTTTACAACCCGCTATGCAAGCGATAACATTTATCCTTTATACAATAGTATCATCCCATGCATTAGCAACATTGCTGGCTCAACAAGATGATAATGGTAAATAACATTGTGTTTGAATTGTTTAGATCATATCACTTTAAAAGACACTAAAATCCTTGCTAAAGAAGATAGCTACTTAAAGAGAAATCTCCTTGAGGCCATTTAAATCAATAACCACCCCTCCAACCTCAACCGATATGGGGGTTGGAATTTAAGCTTCTCTTGGAAGCCCCTTTTGAATAACCTACCTGACCCCCATCTTGGTAGCTCCAGTATTTCCTCCCCTCCTTAGCCCCTTTTTCGGTACCTTTCCCCTTGGTCCCCTTCATGTTCCTCTCCCTAGTTGGTCCTCTCTCTTTATTTTTTCTTCATTAGTTTTGACTTATTTTGTTTCAATTGTTTTATTCCATTAGAGTTCATTTGTTTCAATAGTTTTATTAGAACTCTTTTGTCTCAATAGTTTTACTTTATTATTTCTCTTCTTCCCTTTTTTAGTTTCTTTTGAGATTTTTTTCTTATTATATTTTTTTAGTTTGTGCTTTAGCTTTGCTTGTTTTTTCCATTTACTTCTTTAATTTTCTTCCGTGTCTTATTTTTATGGTCTTCTTGTTTAATTAATATGCCTTATTAATTTTGTCTTGTATTATTTTTCCCTTTTTCGGCACCTCTCCTCTATGTCTCCTTCTTGTTCCACTCCCTAGTTGGTCCCCTCTTTTTTGTTTGTCTTCAATAGTTTTTTCTTGTTTTATTTCATTAGTTTTTATTGTATTATAGAATTCATTTGTTTCAAAAAATTTATTTTATTGAATTCATTTGTTTCAATAATTTTATTTTATTATTTATTATTCTTATTCTTTATCTATTTAGTTTATGTTGGTTTCTTTTACTGATTATCTCTTTTTGTTTGGTCCTTAACTTTGCTTTCCTTTTGTTAATTTTCCATTTACTTCTTTATTTTTCTTATTTGTCTTATTTTTATGGTCTTGTTGTTTAATTAATATTCTTTTTTACCTTATTTTTATTGTCTTATTTTTAATTTTTCTTCTTTATCTTTTTAGTTATTTTTTGTCGCAATTGGTGTTCCTTTTGCTTCTTCCTTGTCCTTATTTTTTCTTTTTTTTTTCATTGCTTCTCTTCACCCTTCTTTATTTTTTATCTTTTGGTCTTTGTTTTAAATTATTATACTTGGTTTCTTATTTTTTTTTATTTTTATTTTTTTATGTTCTTCTGTTCATTAGTTCTTTCCACTTATTTTTTTTTTGGACTTTATTTAAACTTTTTAATCTTCTCTTCTTTTTTTTCTTACTTTATGTTTTCCTCATTTTTTTTTTGGGGCCTCTCTTCTTGCTTTATTATTTGGATTAGTTCTTATTTTATTATTTAGGTATTTATTTTTTGGGTCTATTTTTGTCTTCTAACCCTCTCATTTCCCTCACCTATTTAACCTTCTAAGTCTGGTATCTCATCCTATTTTTCCCTTCTCTCTATTTGCATGCATTATCCTGAGGATGGATCATGGAGTTTGATCTAAAATGTTGATTCACAAAAATGCACACAATTTCAATCCAGAAAACTAAACAATTTATGATCATGGATTGCGGAAACTTGATATTGTTAACATTGTGTTTGTTACATTAGCCAAAATTTGATTGACTATGAAACTCGATATAAAATGACAAAAAAAAAAATTGACTATTGCATTTTCTACCAGTAAATTTAGACACTACTTATTAAACGTGAAAATTCATGTGATTACAAAGTTTGATCCTTTAAAACATCTTTTTTCTAAATTTTTTATCAAGACACTTAACTAAGTGGGTTATGTTTTTAACTAAGCTTGATCTTAAATTTGTCTCTCAAAATTCAATTAAAGGACAAGCCTTAATCAACTATTTAGCTGATGCTCCTTCTCCACTAGAGTTACTTAATATGGAAACATTCTCGGATGAAAGTGTGTTGACTATTTAAAAGGAAACATGGGAATGTACTTTGATAGATCTAAATGTAGAACGAGCTCTAGAGTAGGGGTTTTAATAATTTAACCTTTTGGAAAGCCTATTCTTTTCTTCTATTGATTAAACTTAATCTGCACAAATAACACCGTAGAGTATGAAAGCTTAATTTTTGGATTATGTGCACCTTTAGATCTTGATGTTCAACACATTAAGATATTTGGTTATTCTCAATTAATCGTTAAGTAGAAAAGAAAATCATATCAAGAAAAACATGATAAGTTATCTAAGTATAAGGATATTACAATGAATTTATTGGACTGATTTGAATCATATACCATCAACAACATACCATGAAAGGATAATCAACATGCAGATGCAATGGTAAGCACTACTACCCTTGTATCTCCTAAGGATCATTTTGTCGATTTCACATTTATAGTCCATACGATCACAAAACCATCAATAGATGATAAAATGAAAGAAGTAATATTAACCGATAATGGAAACTCTAGTGAATGGTACACAAAAATATTAAGCTACTTAAAATAAGGTACCTTTCCTAAGCCTACAACTAAAAAAACTAAAGATTTTCTTCAAAACTCACATCTAAATACATAATCCTTGCGAATTTGTTATATAGATGATCATTTGATAGTATTTTACTTAGATTCCTTGTACAATTAGAAATCCCTATAGCCCTTGAAGAAGCTCATGCGAGTGCTTGTGGAGGCCATTTTGAAGGAAGATTTTTAGTTAAAAAATTAATCTATATAGGATATTATTGGAAACACATGGAACAAGATTGTTTTTCCCACATTAAGAAATTTCATAAATGTCAAGAACACAACAATTTGATTCACACTCTTGCTTTCAAGCTTCATGCCCAAGTTCCTATTTGACCATTCTCATTTTGGGGTTTGGATCTTATTGGAAAAATATCACCACCCTCTACCACTAGACATACATTTATAATCACTACAATAGATTATTTCATGAAGTGGGTAGAATCTATCCCTTTTCATTCCAAATAGTTGATGAAATATGTCATTTCATATTGGAACACATTATTTCTCACTTTCATCTTCCTTCCACATTAGTTTCACACAATAGGACTCCATTAAGAACAACGACGTGAAGAAAGTTATGGAAACCTTTCATATTCAACATCATTTTTCAACATTGTACTATCTACAATCAAATGGTCAAGCAAAATAAACTAACAAAACCATTGAGAAAATACTAAGGAAAATGGTAAGTAAACATAAAAAATATAGGCATACTCAATGAACTTATTCATTGTGAGCTTATTGTACAAGTACTAGAAAATCTACATGAAACACTCCCTATAACCTCGTTTATGGCGTCGAGATGATAATTCCCTTAGAGTTAGAAATTCCTTCCCTAATAATTTCTCTCATGGGGCTTATTGATGATACTACTTATAAAGAGAAATGATTGCATCAAATTGGAATGCTTTATAGACAACATATCAACACACATGAGCATCTGCAAGCTTATTTTAAATGAATGCAACATAGTTGTATTGATCATGTCATCCCACATATATTTAATAAAAGTGACTTGGTGTTATATGAGAAGCAACGTAATTTCAATGTCATCTTGAATGAAAAAGGAAAGTTTAGCCCTAATATGTTAGGAACTTGCATAATTGATAAAATTAGTTGGGTTTGGAGAATACAGATTAACAAAAATAGATGGTACATCTTAAAAATAACCTATCAATATTGCACATTTTCTTTGGGACTACACCTAACACATTCTTTGAATAGTATGTATATTAAAGAAGTGTGGTTAGATAAAGTAGATAATGTTTTACTTTATCTCACATTGCTTCATTATTTTACAAACAAATCTTTGTCTCATAGATTATGGAGTAATTATTCAATAAGTTTGGATTTAGATAAGGAAAAAATAGGGTAGACCCAAATGTATGAATGAGAGGATCTATCACTAATTTTTCTATGGCCCTAAACACCTTAAATTATGTAAGATAAGATGTAAATAATAATTAGAAACTAACCCTAACTATTATAGAAACTATGGGGGATTTTTTTAGAGCATAAAAGGTTGTGTACTTGTCTAGAAAGTTGTTGTTTTTGAGATATAGAGGACTCATTCGCCTTCAGTGGCAAATGGGTCATTCTAGGGTTTCAAAAAACTAATTTCAGGATCCTATTCCTTGATGTTTGCACTTTTTAATTCCCTATTATCATATTTTGAAAGTCTATATGCAATTATGTACAGCTCTTTCCATGATCTTACACTTTGAATGACAACTTTTCTAACTTTGGAACTTTGACAAGTTTGCTCCAAACCTTGCTCTAACTTGTAAATCTACAATCACACACTCAAGAGTACAAAAAATTGTTGATATTTTAGTTAATGGGGTTTTTCCTTAGTCAAACCCATTGTAGGTAATCAAACCAAATGATGAAATAAATTAATAAAGCATGAAAATGAAATAATGTAAATGATGCCACCTTGGATATTGTCTTGTAAAATAAATATGTATACTAGCATATAGTGGCCATGAATAATGTATATCTTGGATCCTTGAATATTGATGTGAGTTACAAGTATATCTTCAATGATGCATCCACTTCTTTATCTCAACAACATGAATTCATGCATGAAATCCTTGAAATTATGATATGACTTTGAATTTCTGCAATAAACTCTTGAAATTTGCCTTGAAATGCCTTATGAATGCTCTTTTAATGCTTTATAATGCTCTTGTGAAGTATTAGGATGCTTATTAAAAAATATTAGATGAAACTATGTGAATTAACCCCTTATTTATACTAAATTAACTCTGAAATTTAAAGAATTAAGGTTGACACTAGATCTGGGAAGAAACATTATTAAATTCCCATCATAATGAAATTCAAAAGGGGGGTATCATTAAGGGAGGACCCATTTTCCACCTTGGGCAAATGGTTCTTGGCTAAGTCTACCAGGACCTAACCCCAAGGGATTGAAAGAGGGATGAAAACCCATTCCAGATCAGCTGAGAAAGGGGGATCATGTTAAGGGTGGACCCATTCACCATCAAGGGTGAATGGGTCCTGGCTCAGCCTACAAGGACAAAAAATTTCGCAAAGAAATATTTTGTTAATTAAATTATGATTTATGTGATAGATCTTTAGGAGGTGTCAAAATTAACATGCCTAAATTTGAATTAAAAGGGGTTAATAACTCCAATTAACCACAATTAATTAATACCACCTAGATAAGTTTGAAAGTGTTTTATAACACATTACAACACTTATATTTTATTAGAAAGAGGCTCATTAGACCTAAATAAGAAAATACATCCTAGAAAAATGTGAAAGTGTGTTAAAACACCTTTACAAAGGATCAATTAAGGCATGTGGGTAAGTGCACCAAGATGGTTCCCAAAAAGAGGACTTAAATGGACAATTTTTTTTTGAAATTAGGAAATACTAACCTTGGACGTGAAATTGAGGATAGTTACACTCAAAATTTTGAGATGGAACAAAGATAAGGATCAAAGTACTCCGAGTCTACTTTCTAAAATACTAATTTATTTTTAAAATGGTTGAGATTAAGGGGTTCAAAAGAGGGATGTACGGAAATTGGTGTATTTTTGCTAGAAAAACATAAAATAGCAATTCTTATATGACCCTCATATGGTGAACTTTTTGTTAGTATTTTTAAAATCGCAATGGTGAGAAGTTAGCTAATAGTATGTTGTTGATGCATGATTTCTCTGATAATTTTTAATGAATATTTAATTTTTTACTAATGTTCGAGGTGGGCACTTCCTGTAAAATAGAATTTTGGCCGTGCTACCCCTACAAATTTTAGAAACTAATTGAAATTTTATTTTTTATTTTTAAAAAATTTGTAGAATGGAGTCTAGTTTCTAAAAATGTAATTTATTTGAAAACTCAATGAACGGTAAATTTATAACAAAAAAAAACCAAACATTGCTTTTTAGCAAAAGAGAGACATACAAACAAAAAAAATTGGATGAAAAGCTTAATATTGTCAGAAAGTGAAAAAAATTACATCATTGGATAACTAAGAGAGAACCCAACATTACCCATGTGTTTGGTTTTTTTGATATTGAGCCACATGCAATCCTAACGGTGAGCACGAAACCGATTATGTGAAAAATTGTAGAATTTGCAAAAACACGTCTCTGGTTGTTGAAAATTCCCTCCAAGCCTTTGGGTTGGTATTCTAAGGAAAAAACCAATCCTAACGCTTCGGGATACCCAAAGCAAGATATAATGCGAGCATGCTACAACACGCTTGTGTTATATCTCTATTTTGATATGTTTTGTGAATGCATTTTTTGTGTTTTTTGAATGCATTGACAAAACACGAGTGTGTTATAATGCACTCGTATTTTGGTCTACATTGAAAATAATTCTTCTCTTTTTCTTATCTCTTTCTTCTTCTTATCTTTTAGGGAAACTATATACATGAAATAAATATTTAAGTATAAGTTGACATTTACATATGGACATCTACTTTCTTATAATTTAAGTTATATTTCATGTATATAGGCACGATTTTGGAGAGTGGTTCCAGATCTCTAGGAGTTATAATGAAAATTCTAGTTTTTGGAAGATCTTAAAAATGTCAGACTTAGTCAAATTTCAGTAACATGTCAAGTTTCAGTAATCAGGAGGTCAAATTTTAGTAGTCAACAAGTTATATCATCTTTATCTCTCACTCTCTTCTTCTCTCTACTCTCTATATCTCCACTCCCTCTCTCTCCCTTCCTCCCTCTCTCCCCTCTCTCTCTTCTAGTATTTGGAAGATCTCACAAATTTCAAACATTCAAATTTTAATAATCATAAAATTGTATTATTTATCTCTCTATCTCACTCATTTTTATCCCTTACACTCTAGACCTCTCTCTCACTATCTCTATCCCTTTTTTTGACTCTCTCCCCCTTGATCTCAATATCTCTCTCTTTCTCTTTGTCTCTCTCCTTTTCCCTCTAATTCTCTCTAACTCACTTCTCTCTCCCTCCCTCCTTCCTTCCCTCTCTACTTATCTCTATCTCCCTCCCTCCATATCTCTCTCTCTACCTACCTACCTCTCGCTCTATCACTCCCTAACACTCTCTCTATTTCTATCTACCTAACCTCTCTCTCACCTCCCTCTCACTCCCTCCATACTTCTCTCTCCCTCTCTTCTTCCCTATCTACTCTTCATCTCCCAGTCCCTTTGTCTACCTACCTCTACATCTATCAAACCTTACCACTCTATCTCTACACCTATCTATCTCACCTTTCTCTCCCTCCCTACCTCTCCCTCCCTCCATCATTCCCTCTCTACTTCTCTTTATCTCACCTCTCTTTCTACCTCTCCTTCCATCTATACTTATCTTTATCTCCTCTCTCCCTCTCTCTACCTACCTCTCATTCCACCATTCTCTATTTCTCTCTATGTCACCTTTGTCTCCCTCACTACATCTCCCCCCTCTATCCCTCCCTCTCTACTTATCTATATCCCCCTATCCCTCTCTACCTAGCTCTCCATCCATCACAACCTACCACTCTCTCTCTATTACTCTCTATCTCACCTCCCACTCTCTCCATACATACCTATCCCTCTAATTCCCTCTCTACTCTCTACATCCCTAATCCATCTACCTACCTCTCCATCAATTACTCCCTAACACTCTCTCTACACCTCTCTATCTTGCTTCTCTCCCTCCCTCCCTCATTCCCTCTCTAATTCTCTCTCTACCTCTCCTTCCCTCTCTAATTATCTTTATCTCCCCTATCTCTCTCTCTCTCTATCTCACTAGAAGTATCCCTCCCTACCTTTTCCCCTATCTACTCTCTATCTCTCATCTGCCTCCCTTTACCTCTCTCTCACTCTCTCTCAATTCTCCCTAACCCTCTTTCTCTCTCACTCTCTCCTCTTTATCTCACCATTCTCTCTTTCCCTCTTTATAACTCTCTACTTCTCTATATGTCACCATTCTCTCTCTACATATCTTTATCTAACCTATCTCTCTTTACCTCTCCCTTCCTCCCCTCTCTCACCCACCCTCCCTCCTTCCATATATATCTATCTCTCTACTTCTCTCTATCTCACCTATCCCTCTCTACCCACATATCCCTCCATCACTCCCTACGACACTCTCTCTATTTCTCTCTATCTCACCTCTCTCTTACTTCTCTCTCTCCCCCTTCATACCTCTCCCTCTCCTTCCCTCTATACTCTATATCTCACTAATCCCTCTCTACATACCTCTCCATCCATCACTCCCTACCACTCTCTCTACACCTCTCTATCTTTCTTCTCTCCCTCCCTTATTCTCTCTCTACTTCTCTCTACCTCTCCTTCTTTCTCTAATTATCTTTATCTCCCTTAGCCCTCTCTCTCTCTCACTATATTTCTATCTCCATACCTTTTCCCCTATGTACTATCTATCTCTCCTCTCCCTCCCTCTACCTCTCTCTCTTACTCTCTCTCACTCCTCCCTCACCCTCTTTCTCTCTCACTCTCTCCTCTCTATCTCACCATTCTCTCTTTCCCTATCTATAAATATCTCCTCTATATGTCACCATTTTCTCTCTACTTATCTTTATCTCACATATCCCTCTTTACCTCCCCTCTCTCACCCACACTCCCTCATTCACTCTATCTATATCTCTCTACTTTTCTCTATCTCACCTATCCCTATCTACCTGCATATCCCTCTATCACTCCCTACCACACTCTCTTTATCTCTCTCTATCTCACCTCTCTCTCACCTCCCTCTCTCTCCCTCCATACCTCTCCCTCCATTTGTCCTTCCTTATCTACTCTTTATCTCTCATGTATCTCTACCTCTCCTTCCCTCTCTACTTATATTTATCTCCTCTTTCCATCCCAACCTCTCTCTCTCTTCCCAATCCCTCCCCCCCCTCTTTCTCTCTCCCTCTATGAGGGTTGAGGGTGTAAGGTTTAGTTTTTAAGGTATAGGGTTGAGGTTATAGGGTTAAGTGTATATGGAATAGGGTCTAGGGTATAGGGATGACATATTAGGGTTTAAGGTATAGGTTTGAGGGATAGTGTTTAGGGTTGAGGGTATAAGGTTAAGTGTATATGGTATATGGATTATGGTTTAGGATATTGGGTATATAGTTGAGGGTCTTGGGTTGAGGATATTAGGTTTAGGGTTGATGGTTTAGGGTTAAGAATTTATGTACAAGTTTGAGGGTTGAGGGTTGAGGGTATGAGGTTAAGTGTATAGGGTATAGGGATTAGGGTGTAGGATGTAGGGTGTAGGGTTTTTCGATTAATTATAGGGTTGAGGGATAATGTTTATGGTTTAGGGTATAAGGTTGAGGGTGTAGGGTATAGAGATGAGGCTTGAGGGTGTAGGGTGTAGGGTTTAAGATATAGAATTGAGGGTTGAGGGATAGTGTTCAAGGTTGAGGGTATAGGTATAAGTGTATAGGTATTGGGTTTAGGGTTGAGGTTAAGGGTTTAGGGTTTAGTGTACAAGGTTGAATGTAGGGTTTAGGGTTTAAGTATAGGGTTGGGGGATGATTTTCAGGGCGTAGGTTATAAGGTTGAGGGTAGAGGGTATAGGGATAAGGATTGAAGGTGTAGGGTTGAGGAAAAGGGCTCAAGGTTGGGGGTGTAGGTTAATTGTATAGGGTATAGGGATTAGGGTTTAGGATATTTGGTATTAGGTTGAGGGTATTAGGTTTAGGGTTCAAGGTCGAGGGTACAAGGTTTAATGTAGGATTTAGTGTTTAAATATAAGGTTAAGGTTCATGGATAATGTTTAGAGTTTAGGGTATAGGGTATAGGTATGAGGATTGAGGGTGTAGGGTTTATTGTTTGAGGTATAGGTTTGAAGGTATAAGGTTAAGTTTATAGGGTATAGGGATTAGGGTGTAGGATATTAGGCATAGAGTTGAGGGTATTGGGTTGAAGGTTTAAGGTTAGGTTTATAAGGTATAGGGAATAGGGTTTAGGGGAGAGATAGAGATAGAGAGAGAAAGACTTGAGAGGGTGAAATTTGTAACCTAAATTTCCCTGTTAAAAAAAATGGGTCCAAGAAATGGGGTCTCTAGGGGGACCCATTTTTTTAAACAAGCCGCTAGATTGCCGATTTCACTACTAGAAACCCAATTTGGTGAAATTGCTAACCTAACTTGCCATATTTCAAAAAATTGGTCCAATAAATGGGGGTCTCCCAATGATTTACATCAGCAGGAGATCACATTTCTTGGACCCATTTTTTTGAAAACATGCCACTACATTACCGATATCACTGAATTGGCAAGCCAATAGGCCCACTAGCTTGGCAATTCAATGAAATTGCCAACCTAACTTGCCTATTTGAAAAAATGGGTCCAGGAAATATGGTCTTTTGGTGATTTACATCATCGAAAGACCACATTTCTTGGACCCATATTTTCAAATAGGCCACTACATTTCCCATTTCAATGAATTGGAAAGTCAGTGAGTTGAGTAGCTTGGCAATTCAGTGAAATTGACAACCTAACTTGTTTGTTTGAAAAAATGGGTCCAAGAAATAGGGTCTCTCGGTGATTCACATCACCAAGAAAACCCATTTCCGAGACCCATTTTTTCAAAAAGGCCACTACATTGCCAATTTCATCGAATTGGCAAGTGAGTGGGCCAACTAGCTTGGCAATTAAATGAAATTAGCAACCTAGCTTTCCTATTTGAAAAAATGGGTCCAACAAATGGGGTCTCCTAGTGATGTTGATTTACATCACTAGGAGACCCCATTTCTTGGATCCATTTTTTCAAATAGGAAACTACATTGCCAATTTCACCAAATTGGCAAGCCATTAGGCCCACTAGCTTGGCAATTTGGTGAAAATGGTAACCTAAATTGGATGTTTGAAAAAATGGTTCCAAGAAATGGGGTCTCTCAGTGATGTAAAGGGTTAAGGGTTTAAGGATTTACGGTTTAAGGGTTAAGGGTAGAGGGTAGAGGGTTTAGAGTAGAGGGGACATAGATAGAGGGAGTGAGTGTGAGAGAGAGAAACCTGAGAGAGGGAGAGGAGGTAGGAGGGAGAGACTTGAGAGAGAGAGGTGGAGGGAGTGGGAGAGAGATAGAGGGAGGTAGGGTTAAGGGTGGAGGTTATATGGTTTAAGGGATTAGGGTTTAGGCTTAAGGGTAGAAGGGAGAGAGATAGAGGGAGTGACTGAGAGAGAAAGACCTAAGAGAAGGAGAGGGATTAAGAGGGAGAGGGTTGAGAGAGATTTAGGGAGGGAGGGTTAAGGGTAGATGGTTTAGGGTCTAAGGGTTAAGGGTTTAGGTTTTATGGTTTAGGTTTAAGGGTAGAGGGTTAAGGGTTTAAGGGTTTAAGGTTTAAGGGTTAAGGGTAGAGCATTAAGGGTTAAGGATAAAGGGGAGAGAGATAGAGGGAGTGAGTGAGGGAGAGAGTGACATAAGAGAGGGAGAGGTAGTAGGAGGGAGAGACTTGAGAGAGAGGGAAGGAGGGAGTGGGAGAGAGCTATTAGAGGGAGGGAGGGTTAAGAGTAGAGGGTTTTATGGTTAAATTTTAAAGGTTAAGGGTTAAGGGTTTAGGGTTTAGGTTAAGGGTATAGGGGAGAGAGATGGAGGGAGTGATTGAGAGAGAGAGATACCTAAGAGAGGGAGAGGGGTTAGGAGGGAGATATTTGAGATAGAGAGAGAGGGATTGGGAGAGAGATAGAGGGTAAAGGGTTAATGGTAGAGGGTATAGGGTTTAAGGATTAAGGGTTAAGGGTAGAGTGGGGAGAGATAGGAGTGAGAGAGAGATACTTGAGAGGGTCTCCCCTCTACCCTTAACCCTAAACCCTAAACCCTTAAACCTTAAAACCTAAACCCTTAAACACTCTACCCTCTACCCTTACCTCTCTACTCTCTATCTCTTTTCCACTCCCTCTCCCTCTCTCTCTCTCAAGTCTCTCCCTCCTACCCCCTCTCCCTCTCTTAGGTATCTCTCTCACTCAGTCCCTCTATCTATCTACCCTCTACCCTTAAACCTAAATCCTTAACCCTTTAAACCTCTACCATCTACCCTTTATTTGTCTCCAACTCCCTTCCTCCCTCCCTCTCTCTCAAGTCTCTCCCTCCAACCCCCTCTCCCTATCTCAAGTCTCTCACTCACTCACTCACTCACTCCTTCTATCTATCTCCCCTCTACCCTCTACCCTTAACTCTATACCCTCTATCTCTCTCCCACTCCCTCCCTCTCTCTCACTCACTCCCTCTATCTCTCCTCTCTACCCTTAACCCTTAACCTTAAACCATTAACCCTTAAACCCTCTCCCTCCTACCCCCTCTCCCTCTCTTAGGTCTCTCTCTCACTCACTGTTATCTCTCTCCCCTCTACCCTAAACCATTAGCCCTCTACCCTTAACCCTTAAACCCTCTACCCTCTATTATCTATCTCTCTCCCACTCCATCTATCTCTCTAAAATATCTCCCTCCTACTCCCTCTCCCTCTCTTAGGTCTCTCTCTCTCTCAGTCACTCCCTTTATCTCTCTCCTATCTACCCTTAACCATAAACCCTTAACCCTTAAACAATAAACCCTTAAACCCTCTACCATATACCCTTAACCATCCCTCCCTCTATCTCTCTCCCACTACCTTCCTCTCTCCCTCTTACCCCCTCTCCCTCTCTCAAGTCTCTCTCTCACTCACTCCCTCTATCTCTCTCCCACTCCCTCCCTCCCTCCCTGTCTCTCAACCTTCTCCCACCTACCCCCTCTCCCTCTCTCAATTATATCTTCCCTCTACCCTTAAGCATAAACCCTAAAACCTTAAACCCACTACCCTCTACCCTTAACCCTACCTCCCTCTATCTCTCTCCCACTCCCTCTCTTTGTTTCTCAAGTTTATCCATCCTACCTCCTCTCCCTCTCTCAAGTCTCTCTCTCTCTCACTCACTCCATCTATCTCTCTCCTCTCTACTATAAAACCTCTACCCTATACCCTTAAATATTAAACCCTTAACCCTCTACCCTAAACCCTAAACCCTTAACCCTTAAAACTCTACCCTATACTGTCTACCCTTAAACTCTCTACCCTCTACCTTCTACCCTTAACCCTCCCTCACTCTATCTCTCTCCCACTCTCTCCCTCTCACTCTCAACGCTATCCCTCCTACCTCCTCTCCCTCTCTTAGATCTCTCTCTCTCTCTTAGTCACTCCCTATATCTCTCTCCCCTCTACCCTTAACTGTAAACCCTAAACCCTTAACCCTTATATCCAAAAACCTTAACCAACTACCCTCTACCCTTAATCCCCATCCCTCTATCTCTCTCCCATTCCCTCCCTCTCTCTCTCTCAATTATATCCCTCCTACCCCCTATCCCTCTCTTAGGTCTCTCTATCTGACTCACTCCCTCCATCTTTCTCCCCTGTACCCTTAACCCTCTACCTTATACATTGGATCTTCAACCCTCATCTATCTCTATCCCTCCCTCCTCTTCTCTACTTCTCTCTATCTCACTTATCCCTACATATCACCCTCCCTCCATCCCTCCATCTATTCCCTAATCCCTTAACCCTATACCCTAAATCCTTAAACTCTTAAACACTCTACCCTAAACCCTTAACCCTTAACCCTTAATCCCTAAACCCTTAAACCCTTTACCCTCTATCCTCAACCCAATACCCTCTACCCTTAAACCCTTAAACTCAAGTAATCTATCTATCTTAATCCTTTAACCATAAACCCTTAAACCCTCAAAATTCAACCATATACCCTCTACCCTATACATTGGACCCTCAACCCTAATCCTTCAACCTATACCCTCAAATCTATACCTCAAACTACATTCCCAATTTTACCGAATTGGCAAGCTAGGGTAGAGGGTTTAAGGTTTTAAGGGTTAAGGGTAGAGGGTAGAGGGTTAAGGGTATATGGGAGAGATATAGGAGTGAGTGAGTGAGAGACTTGAGAGAGTGAGAGGGGGTAGGAGGGAGATAATTGAGAGAGATAGAGGGTAGAGGGTTAAGAGTAGAGGGTTTTGGGTTTAAGGGTTAAGGGTTAAGGGTTTAGGTTTGAGGGTAGAGGGGAGAGAGATATATGTAGTGAGTGAGAGAGAGAGACCTTATAAAGGAGAGGGGGTGGGAGGTAGAGACTTGATAGAGAGAGAGAGATATAGAGAGGGATTGAGTGGGAGAGATATAGAGTAGAGGGTAGAGGGCCCACTAGCTTGCTAATTAAGTGAAATTGGCAACCTAACTTGGCTTGTTTGGAAAAATGGGTCCATGAAATGGGGTCTCCTCATGATTTAAATCACCAAGAGACTCCATTTATTAGACCCATTTTTTCAAAAAAGCCACTATATTGCCAATTTCACCGAATTGGAAATTCGGTGGGCCCACTAGCTTGCCAGTTCAGTGAAATTGGCAACCTAACTTTCCTATTGAAAAAATGAGTCCAAGAAATGAGGTTTCCCAATGATGTAAATCACCGAGAGACCCCATTTCTTGGACCCATTTTCTCAAATAGGCCACTACATTCCCAATCTCACCAAATTGGAAAGCTAGGGTAGAATGGTCAAGGGTTTAAGGGTAGAGGGTCGAGGGTTAGGGTTAGAGGGGAGAGAGATATAAGGAGTGAGTTATTGAGAGACTTGAGAGAGAGAGGTGGTAGGAGGGAGAGAATTGAGAGAGATAGAGGGTAGAGGGTAAAGAGTAGAGGGTTTCGGGTGTAAGGGTTTTGGGTTTAGGGTAGAGGGTTAAGGGTAGAGTGGAGAGAGATATAAGGAGTGAGTGAGTGAGATAATTGAGAGAGTGAGTGGGGGTAGGAGGGAGAGAATTTAGAGAGATCGAGGGTAGAGGCTTAAGAGTTGAGGGTTTCAGGTTTAAGGGCTTAGGTTTAAAGGGTTAAGGGTAGAGGGGAGAGAGATAGAGGGAGTGAGTGTGAGAGAGAGAGACCTAAGAGAGGGAGAGGGGGAGAGAGGTAGATACTTGAAAGAGAGAGAGACATAGAGATAGAGGGAGTGAGTGGGAGAGAGATAGATGGTATAGGTTTAAGAGTAGAGGGTAGAGGGCCCACTAGCTTGCCAATTTGGTGAAATTGGAAACCTATCTTGGCTTGTTTGAAAAAAAGGGTTTGAGATATGGGGTATCTCATAGATTTACATCACTGGAAGACCCTATTTCTTGGACACATTTTTTCAAACATGCCACTATATTGCCAATTTCACCGAATTGGCAAGTCAATGGGCCCAATAGCTTGCCAATTTCACAAAATTGGCAACCTAACTTGCCTGTTTGAAAAAATGGGTCCAAGAAATGAGGTCTCCTGATGATGTAAATCATTGAGAGACCCCATTTCTTGGACCAATTTTTCAAATAGGCCACTACAATCCCAATTTCACTAAATTGGCAAGCAAGGGTAGAGAGTTTAAGGGTAGAGGGTAGAAATTTAAGGGTAGAGGGGAGAGAGATAGGAGTGAGTGAGTGAGATACTTCAGAGAGAGAGGGGGTAGGAGGGAGATAATTGAGAGAGATAGACGGTAGAGGGTTAAGAGTAGAGGGTTTTAGGTTTAAGGGTTTAGGGTTTAAGGGTTAAGGGTTTAGGGTTAAGGGTTAAGGGGAGAGGGGAGAGAGAGAGACCTAGGAGAGGGAGTGGGGGTGGGAGGTACAAAAATGAGAGAGAGAGAGGGAGTGAGTGGGAGAGAGATAGAGGGTAGAGGGTGCACTAGCTTGCCAATTCGGTGAAATTGGCAACCTAACATGCCTTGTTAAAAAAAATGGGTCCAAGAAATGTGGTCTCCTGGTGATGTAAATCACAGGGAGACCCCATTTCTTGGACCCATTTTTTCAAATAGGCCCTTACATTGCTAATTTCACTGAATTTCCAAGCCAATGGTCCCACTAGCTTTGCAATTTGAGGAAATTGGCAACCTAATGTGCTTGTTTGAAAAAATGGGCCAATAAATGGGGTCTATCGATGGTGTAATGTAAATCATCAAGAGACCCCATTTTTTCAAATAGGCCGCTACATTCCAAATTTCACCGAATTGGCAAGCTAGGGTAGAGGGTTTCAGGGTTTAAGGGTTAAGGGTAGAGAGTAGATGGTTAAGGGTGGAGGGGAGAGAGATAGGAGTGAGTTAATGAGAGAGAGAGACATGATAGAAGGAGAGGGGTAGGAGGGAGAGAATTCATAGCGATAGAGGGTAGAGGGTTAAGAGTAGAGGGTTGAAGGGTTAAGGGTTTAGGGTTAAGGGAAGAGGGGAGAGAGATAGAGGGAGTGAGTACAAGTGAGTGACCTGAGAGAGGGAGAGGGAGTGTGATGTAGAAACTTGAGAGAGAGATACCGAGAAAGAGAGGGATAAATGGGAGAGATATGGAGTGTAGAGAGATAGATATTTCTCTAGTTAGGGTAGGAGGGAGACTTGAGAAGAGGGGGAGGGGTGGGAGGGAGAGACATGATAGAGAGAGAGTGTGTGTTATCTACTTAGGGTGTGAGGGAGAGACTTGAGAGATGGGGAAGGGGTGGGAGGGATAGAGTTGAAAGAGAGGTAGAGATGGAGAGAGAGAGGGAGAGAGAGATATTTCTTTAGTTACGTTGGGAGTGATAGACTTCAGAGAGGGAGAGGGGGTGGGAGAGGGAGACTGGAGAGAGAGAGAGATATGGATTTCTCTAGTTACCGTGGGAGGGAGAGACTTGGGAGAGGGAGATGGGTGGGAGAGAGAGACCTAAGAGATAGGGAAGAGAGAGAGTTCTCTAATTAGAGTGGGAGGGAGAGAGAGGGAGAGGGATAGATAGGGAGTGGGAGACAAATAGAAAGAGATAGAGATAGTGAGACTAGGGGGGTGTGAGGGAGAAATGAGAGAGTGTGTTTGTGTGTTCTCTAGTTAGCATGGGGGGGGAGTATTGAGAGAGGGGGATGGGGTGGGAGGGAGAGAATTGAGAGAGAGAGGGGGTAGGATGGAGAGACTTGGGAGAATGGGAGGGGTTGGGAGGGATAGAATTGAGAGAGAGGGAGGGGGTGGGAGGGATAGACCTAGGAGAGAGGGAGAGGCAGAAAGGGAGATAGAAGGAGGGAGAGGGAGAGAGTTATCTAGTTAGGGAGGGAGGGATAGACTTAAAATATGGAGAGAATTTTCTAGTTAGGGTGGGCAGGAGAGACTTCAGAGAGATAGAGAGTTATCTAGTTAGGGTGGGAGGGAGAGGGGTTGGGAGAGGGAGATGGGGTGGTAGAGAGAGACCTAAGATATAGAGGCTCAGAGGAAGAGAGAGTGATTATCTAGTTAGGGAGGGATGGAGAGACTTGAAAGAGGGAGAGGGGGTTGGAGGAAGAGAAAAGGGAGAGAGGGAGTGGGAGAGGGAGAGAGAGAGAGAGACAAAGAGAGTGTGTGTGTTATCTAGTTAGGGTGGGAGGGAGATACTTGAGAATAGGGGAAGGGGGTGGGAGGGAGAGACCATAGAAAGAGAGTGTGTGTGTATGTATGTGTGTTCTCTTGTTAGGGTTGGAGGGAGAGACCTAACAGAGAGAGATAAAGGGAATATGAGATATACCTAAGAGAGAGAGAGGGGGTGGGAGGGATAGACCTAAGAGAGAGGGAGAGAGATAGGTGGTTGGAACTAAAGCCTAAGCCATAAACCGTAAAGCCTAAACCCTAAATAATAAACCCTAAACCCTAAACCATAAATTCTAAACCAAAGAGAGAGAGATGGGGGAGGGAGAGAGTGTGAGAGAGAGAGAAACACAAAGGGAAGGAGGACAGTTGGGAGATTAAGAGAGAGGGAGGGAAAGGTAGAGAGAAGTATATAGGGAAGGAGAGATAGAGAGGGAGGAGGAGGGAGGGATAGAGGGAGAGAGAGGAGGGAAGGAGGAAGGTGGAGAGATTGAGAGAGAGAGGAGGGAGGATGATACATAGGAAGAGAGGGATAGGTTAGATAGAGAGAAGTAGAGAGGGAAGGCGGTTGGGATGAAGGAAGAGAGAGAGAGAGAGGGAGGGAGAGAGAGATGTCGAGAGGGATAGGTTAAATAGATTGAAGTAGAGAGGGAAGCTGGGTGGGAGGAAGGAAGAGAGAGAGGGGGGAGATAGATAAAATTAGAGGGAAGGAGGGATGGAGGGGGAGAGAGAGGCTAGATAGATATAATTATAGAGGGAAGGAGAGAGTGTGAGAGAGAGGTCTAGAGAATAAGGGATAAAAAATGAGTGAGATAGAGAGAGAAAGATGATACAACTTGTTAATTAATAAAATTTGACATAGTGATTACTAAAATTTGACTAAGTCTTAAATTTTTGAGATCTTTCAAAAACTAGAATTTGCATTATAACTCCTAGATATCTGAAACCACTCTCAAACATCTTGCCTATATACATGAAATATAACTTAAAGTATAAGAAATTAAACATCCATATGTAAATGTCAACTTATACTTAAATGATTATTTCATGTATATAGTTTCCCTAAAAGATAACAAGAAAAACGAGACTAGAAAAAGAGAAGAAAAAAAATTCAATGTAGACCAAAACGTGAGTGCGTTATAACCCGCTCGCGTTTTGGAAATGTTTTATATGATTTAAAAATGAACATGTTTTTTGTAATTTAAATCATAACGTGAGCATGTTATAATGTGAATGTGTTATAATGCAATCGTGTTATGTATTGATAATGGTTGATCCTAGGCTCGATCATTACCAAGCCATAACGCGAGCAAGTTATACTTTAACGTGCTTGCAGGTTTGCTATTTCAGGATGAAAAAGTAAATTGACCACAAATTGGCTACCCATTTCCATGCACCTTCCCATTTTTTAGTCAAATAAAGGTCCTAGGATAGTGTGAATGTGTACAACACATTAGAAAACCACTCCAAGACATCATTAGTTCAAATTTAGTGTCAATTATCTAACCAAGTGTGAGAAAATATTACTTTTGTTGACACTACAATTTGCTGCAACTTTAGTGAGAGGATGACCATATGTTAAAATCACACTAAAGTAGACATTCGTGACACTTAAGTATGTAGAAATAGAAAATATACATGATCATACCCTTTCAAAGGCCAATAAAAGTAAATAAAAACAAAGGATCAAGAAAAATCATTTCAATGTGATGTGGAACAGGGTTGTTTTTTCATAAAATACACTACTCACTCTAGGGTAGTGGAACCTCAGTTTGTCCACTAGGTGAGTTGTCTCAAATAAGTGCTTTAGTGATAAAATCATGCCAGTGCATTAGATTCCCACCATATAATGAGAAATGCATGCCAATGTATTGGATTCCTATCATACTAACCATACCAAAGTTATCCTCCTAATAAATTTAATAAGGCAGGTGCCATAATGTAAATGCTTTTTTTATTCTCTATATGGCTTAACAAGTTATGTTATGCTAAGTTCCTATCAAATAAGGATGCTCCACAAAAAATCAAGGTGTTCTATACTAGGTAGAATTTTTAGCCTATATTCATGCTTCATAAGGTTTAACAAGTTGTGTTATGCCAAACAGTTATGAACAACGTAGAAATATACGTTTTTGTTCAAAGGGATTTTTCTTCATTCATGGAAGGTCTCATCTTAGGGAACATTGTGCTTAAGGTCTCCAAGAGAGGAAAAATGTAAGGTCTCATCTTAGGGAACATTGTGCTTGACATCCCCAAGAGAGGAAAAATAAAAGACTAATCACACTCTCAGAGGAAATCAAATCCAATGACACCATCAAGAAAAAGGACACATAACATGAAAGAAGAAAAATAACTCATAAAATGTCAAAAGATATGTTAATGTATTCCCCCACTTTCAAGAAATTGATACACTGTGTGAGAAAGTACTATATAGTAGCCAAATTTTGTGTTCTAAGACATGAGATCTTTCCTCAGACAACCCTATTCTAAGTCATATGTTTCTGAAATAAGCTACATCATGAAATAGGAAGAAAGGGTTGCCCCAAAAAATAAAATGCTAAAGGTAACTCAGTACACCACATGTAGGTCAACTTAAGGCATGTCAACCACATCCAAAGTTTTATCTTATATATATGAGAGGTGTTCAACTAGACAAAAGAGACAACAAGTGACATATGAGGACAAAGCTACCTAAACCCTTGCCTCCACTTAGTGAAAGGAAAGGATGAGCTGAAATGATTGATGAGAGGTATGCTAGAGTAAAAAATACTATAATTTATAGGAATTGCATGCCTCGAAAAAAGGAAGAGCACCAAACTCTTTAAGATGTTGATTTTACTACTCAAATAATTACATTAATTAGTAGAATGAGCATGAATTGTATGATATGCAAAAAATGAAATCTTTTAGTAAAATTTATTTCATGTTCTTGGAGGGAGAGATATCAAAAAATCTTGAAGGATTCTTGACAAGATACCCTCTTGATCAATAACAAAATATGTTCCTTTATTTTACGACAAAGATAAAGCATACTTAGTACAAGGTGTCATACTTACACAACACTCTTTAGAGTGGGAGATTGTTTACTTTCCTTTATAGGAGGGTGCAAAACCTATCAAATTCAAATAATTAGTGTTTTACATGATGAAATTAATGTTAAGCGAGGACTTCTTTGTTTCTTGAACATGTTTCAAAGTATAATAATTAGGAGCATTAGTGTCTATCAATTTAGGATGCACTAATCTTAAAATATTTTCTAAGAGTGTTGATATTGAGCGAGGTCTTGTTTGATGGTTTTATTTCTATCAAAAGACAATAACAAAGACCATGGGTTGTTTCTTGTGTTTTAGGTTCTATAGGGATGTGGATACCTTTTTCTCTACCACCATATTGTTTTAAATTGTAACCAAGTTATTTCATAAGATCATAACCTCTTCCATAAAGCCTTTTCATTTCTTTAGGATTCAGCGGTTGTTCATAGTCAACTTCATCAAATTTTGTTGTGTAATCTGTTTGATCTTCTAAAGTAGTTGAGGTGGATGCTGTTGAAGGTTCTTCCACATCTTGTGTTGACATTACAACTTTTTCTTTTCCATTTTTAACATTCTTTGTTTATGATCTTGTATTATGCCATGAATATTCGTGTGAAATCTAAGGGACCCTAATCGTCTTGCATGGCTTAGTGACTTCCTCAGTTTGCTTCTTGTGTTCTTCCTTTGTGATTTTCCCTTTGTCAGTTGTATAGGATGTTTCCAAAGGATCTCATCCTTCTCTCTCGGCTATCAAACAAATTTCAGGTTTGTGGTCAAATTTTAGTGTGTAAACTTTGTTGTTATAGACATACTTCATTATATGATGGTATGTGTAGGATCATGGGGATCCAAACTAGGCCTCTAAGTGGCGATGAAAATTCAAAAAATCAGAGTTAGGAAACTTGACCTAAAATTTTGAATAAGTTATTAACATCATTTAAAAAATATGTAAGAACAAAATTTGTAGAAAATTGAATGTAGTTTCTAGGCTACTAGTCCTTTTTTGTAAAAAAGTAAAAAAAAATAGAGAAAATTTAAAATTTGAATGCAGTGGTACTAAATTTTTCAGAAAAAAATAAGAAGCAGGTGTATGTCTAACCGCACTAAGTACACAAATTTATTTATTTATTTTTCTAAATCTTTCAATATAAGTGGAGGACACATGCCTGGATGTATCAGAATTTTTTGGTATTTTTTTTCGATGTAAATAATTAGTTATGATTTTTTTATTAGAGATTTTCAGAATTATTAAAACACTTGTGTCTGACCACCATAACTTGGTCAAAAATTTATGAAGTTCAATTTTCATATCTTATATTATTTGAAGCAAAGAATGTGGTGCATCTTGTAGGTTCAAAAAATGTTAAGTAGTTTGAAAGTTATAGAAGTTTTTCAATCAGCCTATCAATCAAGAATTTAGATGTAATGTAGGTAGAAAATCAATAATAATTATTTATTAAGTTCAAAATAAGGAAAAACTTATATTGGTGGAAAGATGACCATTTTTTCTATAAACCGTTTTCATTTGATGAAAATCAGATTAAAAAAAAGTCGTTAGCCACAAGGGTGAACTTCGAAAAACTAAGGAAATTTTCAAAACATGTTTTTTGGGTTGAATTTCTAGGTTAGTCAATCCCAAGGCTGCAAGTTTTGTTAGACTTCGAAAAATAAAATGGATATCCTGAGGGGAATTCCCAAGGCTGCAAGTTTTGTTAGACTTTGAAAAAAAAATGGATATCCGTTTTGTTTTTCAAAATGGATATTCATTTTGGAAAGCAGTAAACCATTTTTTTGAAAAAAAAAATAGATATCCTTTTGAAACATAATCCGTTTTGAAAATCGAAATGGATATCCGTTTTGCAAACCTAAAAACCCTTTTTAGTAAAATGGGCATAACTTTTGTGTTTCTTATCAAAATTTTGACTTTTTACAGGTGTTGGAAAGGTGAGAGAGAGCTCTACACAATGGAATAGGTGGTGTTTCTATATTGTAGGAAAAATAATAATTATAATTATTTAAACTTCATATTTCATTTTTGAAGCATCAAATGCTCACTACTTTCACATGTAAAGTCTCCTTTTCATGATTTATTTGTAAAAGTCATCTCAAAGTACATGAATCTTTAGAAAAAGAAATGAATAATAAAATATTTATATTTATTATAGTAAAGATATGAAAAATCTTCACAAATCATCATATCTCTTTATCCCTTTCTCTACCTCTCTATATGTCACTATGTCTCCCCTTAAGCTCTAGACCAATCCCTCCCTCCTTTATTCTCCCTTTGTACATATTTTTACCTATCTTTCTCACTCTTTCTCCCCTTGAGCTCTATATCTATCATTCTACCTCTATCTCCATCCTTCTCTCTCTCTCTCAGGTCCCTCCCACTCCCTCTCCCTCCCTACCTCCCTCTCCCTCTCACTCTTTATATCCGCTCTCCCCCTCTCTCTCTCTCTCCCTCCCTTTGAAGTATCTCATCCACTTAAGTATCTCTCCCTCTTAGGTCTCTCCACTGTTGTATTTGAATCCAATTTTTGATGAAATTTTGTGGGAATATCCACAATCTATTGTCAGAATACCGATGAATCACTGAAATAATTTTCATCGCTTTCTCGACTAGCTTTAAAACGTTGAAATCATGACTCAAGTTCTTCATTATATCGATGAAAATTTCATCGATATAGCGATGAACAGTAGCTATAACATAGGTGGCATGCCTTTTCCAAAGCATCAAATCAACAACAGAAGTTCGTCGCAATTACGATGAAAGTCTTGACATATTGCAAATATTGATGAGAGATCAAGATTGTTACAATGATCAAAATTTCTTGATAATATATATCGGGAGGACTAGCTTGTGGTCTCAGTGATGAAGTTTCATCGGCAAGACACTCATCTTGTGTCAACAATGAAGCACAAGGGAAGCATATTGACAAGACATATACCATCAAAGTAAGTTTTGAATGTCTACCCGACCCACTATGTCACACCAATAAGATTACATCCACAAGAGTCTTGGTGACATACTTGAGATCAAAAGAACAAAAAAATTAGTTCATCAAAATTGTGAGGAAATAGGCAAGTCATTACAATTAAAGTTTCATCAGATGTATTGCAAATTCGTCGAATGCTTTTGGAGGTTCGTTGAAAATTTGATGAAACAATGCATTTAAAAAAAAAAAAAAACTATTTTTTCAAATATAGGCATATAATTGAAAGATCAAGCCTATTACAGTGATCAAAATTTCCTCAGAAGATATATTGGGAGGATTGGCCTATGGTATCAGCGATGAAGTTTCATCAATGAGATACTCATCTTGTCTCATCGATGAAGGAAACTGGAAGCATATCGGTAAGACATATACCATCAGAGTAATTTCTTAATGTCTACCCAACTTGCTATGTCACAACAACAAGATTACATGACAGGATTCTTGATGACATAGTTGAGATAGAAAGAATAATCATTAGAGACTCACCACGTTGGGTAAACTGTAGAATATCCTAGCGATACATTAACTCTTGTTGATGAAGATATAAATGGATCGAAATAATTATTGGGATGACTCTGGGTGATATTTAAAATTAGTAGGAGGCTCCAAAGTGCATCCATAGGGATAATGAAAAGACATAAGGATAGGTCAATCAAAGAGATAAATTTGATGTGCCAAGACCATGAGAATTTAAAAGGGGTAGTAAAAGACAAGATGGATTGTCATCAATGCTCAGATATAAAGGACAAATTGGAAGACTTCATTATGAAAATTTAGATCAGAATATGGTTAAACCTATTTTGACAAATGCAATGACATTAGTGTCAAGAGTTAAGAGGCCATTCAACTTTGCATTTCAATAAATTATTGTATTCATTGAGTAGGTGTTTATAAGGTAGAAAAAGGATATTCATATGACTATTTAAAATATCAAACAACATGTCAGTTGTTGTGTTTAATTAGGCTTACAAAGGCAAGGATTTATCTTTTTTTGAATACATCTACAGTACAATCTCTAGGTTTGCATTATTTGGTTACAATGTATGAGAAATGAGAAATGAATAATTGTATAATATGGAGGCTATGGATGATATTATAATTTCCACATTTGATTTTGATGATAAAAAAATTGGATCAGAATATAAAACCTATGATGAGTCATGAGATCAAGGGGTCTATCATGGAGAGTGAATGATGAATCATAGATGTTAAGAAAAAAAATATTCACCATAGAGCACATGAAGAATAGAATTTATGATGCTATAGGAAGGTTTAATCTCATAAAGAATGTATTATAAAATTTTAAAAGATATGCATACCAATGTGTAAGGACAATCACTTCAGCAATGAAAGATATAAGGACATGTGCTAGAGGAATGATAGCTAAATAGTGGATTGAGCAAAGAGATGGTAACCCTTAAAAGTATAATGGTGTGTTGACATCAAAGAAAGAGAAGAAGGTTTCTATAAAGTGGAGTACAATTGCATGGCTTTCATCAAGAGTGCAATTAGATCCATTAGTGATAGTGAAAAGGTTTTGATAGTAGTCTTGATGAATATCACAGTGCCCTTTACTTCATATCAAAATGATAGACTATACTAAGGTAGTGGTATGAAACATTTTTGAAGATAATCAACTACAATGAAGATGGAAATCAATATATAATGATGGTATGAGCACTATGATAGACAAGTCTAGAGGCCAAAGTCAAGCCAAATGAATAATTTTAAATAAGCTTTGAAGACAAATTTTGATAATGGAAAGTAGAAAGCACACTATTCAGAGGACAATGTAGGACTCAAAGCTGGATAGATAGTATAATTTTGTGAGAGATCCTTCAAGATTGCAATGGTCATGAGGTATTGAAGGATAAATTTGTTGAAAATGTAAACAAATTTACTAAATGGAATATCAATTCCTTTGTTTCCCATTCTCATGGTCAAGGAAGTGCTAACAGAGTAACACACAGTTGATCCTGGGAATTATAGAGAGGTTGAAGACACTATTGCAAAAAATCAGAGGTATGATAGAATAGTGAAGTAACATAAAATTGTGAAAGAGAAGATTGAGACATTAATATGAAGGAAAACCATCAAAGAAATGTTTCAATCAAGACATAGTCATCCTTTGATAAGTTGAAAGAAAGTCATGAATATAAGAGGACAGTTTGCAAGATAGTCATATACATTGTAAATGATAATGAGTAAGGTTTTAAATTATTACTCAAAGAGAAACTAGTAACCTAATCCTAATATTTGAACTCCATTGCATAAAATTTTATTGAAAAATGAAATTATTGTGTAGCTGAATACAAAAAACTCATCTTACAAATTTGCACAGCAAGCACAACCTACAAACTGGATTCTAATTTTGCTAAAAAGGAAAAAAATCAAACTAGTGAATATTAAACTACATACTAGAATATAATTTTGTGGAAAATGAGCAATTTGGTGAGAAAAAGTACCTACAGTGCATCTTGGATACTTAGCTAGTGTAATAAAAAAATGGATTGCAAACCCAAAATTATTCACTCTGAAAATTCAATATAAAAATACAGAATGTTATCCTGGATACTTATCTCTTAGACAATCAATAAAACAATATGAGCATGATTATGAATGGTTTTACTTGGTCCCACTCTCGAAATCCATGTTTGAGAGCCTTCTCTTTAAGACCCCATGAATCCACTTTGATCCATTGCTGCCAAAAGAGATATTAATGTTTAAACAAGGAGCCACATTTAGACAAACTGGTTGTTGATTTCTTCTAAGAAATTTAGAGACTACAAAAAGAAGATACCTGATGGGGATCATGTGGGATTCCTACAGAAAGCACTGCAATATGGGCTCGAGAAGCAATGAAAAATTTGGATTAGCTTCTTAGTTATCCTAACAGCATGACATTGAGGCTCCTCTTCATTAAGTTGATGGTATGAAGAGCTAGATCCATATCCTCTTTGAGATACATATCATATTAAATAGAAAAAAAATAGTGACACAAGAAATCTGAATTGTGAGATAAAGCCTCCAAACCCTCTATGGAAACATGACTTTTACCAGATAATCAAAATTTTAAATTTAAGTAATACCCAAGAAAAATAATTCCATACAATGCAGCTACACACGAAACTTAAAGATGCGACTGATCTTCCACTTTTGAATCCCCTTCTTATTGCATTTGAAGAAGACAACCTCTACCTCTTGATTCAACTATGTAAGTTTAGCATTACAAATAAAAATATTTTTAGCACAAGAAAAAATCCTCACCCATCTAAACAAATACCTATAAGACAAGCCCAAAAATCTAAGTTTATCATAATCAAGTAAAGATTAAATCCTTTTAGTCAATCACAATAACTGGAAAGTATTAATTTGATCAGTAAGAAGAATCAAATAATTAGGGTTGGGCACTATATAAACCACTACTATAATAACTATTGAAACATGATCAGGTATTGGGTCCTCTCCCCTAGATTAAATTAAGGAAAAAATTATTGTAAACACAATATGTAATGAAGAATATGAATGTAAAGGAAAATGGATATTAGAAAAACATAAATGTAAATAAAAGTAGTGTGAACAAAAAATGAATCTAAATTGGTCTTGAACAAATAAAATCATACCCAATTAGCATTAAGTTATACTGACCTTGTACTCATTGCCATTTTCAATCTTGAAGGTTACTTTGATACCTTCTACAAAAACTCTCTGGCCATGAGGCAAGAGAAGGCAGGAAAACTAAGTGTATATTAATGAATTCCTGACAATAAAAAAGAAACAAGAAAATAGTCAACCCTATTAGAAAAGAATAATCTTATGAATTGATTTTATTTGTTTTACTAGCTAATGGATAGTGAACCTAGTTTCATGAATTGAGATACCACTAAGATGTGTTGACAGGCGATTTTAGACTACTGATATTCTTCTTCAATCTCTATAAGTTACTTTTGTCTTAAATATTTTTAAGATAACTTTGCAAAAAAATTCCCCAATCTCTTAGAAATTATGCAAATTATTTTGTTAATACTTCTCAATTTTGATATTTTCTTTCAAAAATTCATAGAAAGATATGTAATGCCATATTTGAAACTTACATATTTTAATTTTACAAGTTGTGTAATTATAGGATATGATTCCAACAATTGTGAAATGCATTGGAAACATATTGGATGAATGAAGTAAACTATGCAATTGGCAGGTGTAAATCCAAATTCCTTAACCCTTGCCAACATCCTTCTTGCCTGCTCTAAGACATGTGCTTTGGAACAGGGCATGAAAATCCATCTAAGTATAATGCAAATGATATTATATTATAGTAAGTTGAATGAATGTAAGTAGAGAAATTTTTGCATACCTACAGATGGTACAAAATTTCATGGTTAAGTGGAAGCCTCCCATCAACAACAAGATCAAAATATCCATGTATCTATCTCAATCAAGCCTCTAAACCCTTCAGAGCTATTAAATTTTCCACTAACCTATTATGCACAAAAGTCAAATTTTAGAGACCACTAAAAAAAATAAAAATAGAGCTTTGAAACCAAATCCACACACAACACAATGTTCATAGTGAAAATTTAGCACTTTCTTTCATCTTTTCATATTGGTCTGATGCTTCAAACGATGCATTTATTATATTGAAAAGTGCATTACCTTATTGATCTTCTCTTTGTTTTGAGAATAGTTTAATATTATCTACTTAACGGGGCCAGCCACTTGAAGGTGGAAGCTCATTTGTCCCCTCCTCGACCCCCCAGACATTACTCTCAATTATGCATACCTGATCATATAACATTAATCATTCATTCATCCATTAATAACATATAGCATTCATTCATTCATCCTGCATTAATAACATATAGCATTCATTCATTAACATATTCACATTCATTCATTCATCCATTAATAACATATAACATTCATCAATTCATCCATTAGTAACATATAACATTCATTCATTCATCCATTAATAAAACATAACATTCATTCATTAACATATAACATTTTTTTTTTTAGTTTTTACATATTATCAAAAATATGGTTGTCATAATATGATTACAATCACTTTTTTTTGGTTTCTTTTTTGCAGCTAAAAAATCTGAAGTGGATTATCATTTTCTAAATCAATTGTCCCCCCTTCATTTGTTTTGAGCTCTACTCATGATCTTAATGTATGCCTAGTCCTATACTCACAATGTGGACGCCGCTGCAAGGTGGGGTCTACTGCAATAGCAAAGAAATGTTAAATTGATATGTTTTATTATTTTGTTACAAGTATTTCATTAATTAAAAGAACATTAGAGTGGTGCTCTTTACCTGATGTGGCCACATCATGTTCTTGATCTTGTCTTATAGCCTCATGCTCAACATGCTGAATACCCTCTAAATCCTAATCTTGAGTTGAAACATGAAAGGTTACATTAATTAATACACCAATTGCAATTAAATATGTTTAAAATAACATTCGAGTGGTCCTCTTTACCTGATGGGGCTGCATCATGTTCTTGATCTTGTCTAGTCCGATCATGTTCAACACATTGATCACGCTCTACATGCTCTAAAGTTGAAACATGAAAGGTTACATTAATTAATACACCAAATGCAACTAAAGATGTTTAATTGTATTAATCCATAATGTGTTTTATATAACACATGAATACATCTAGTACTGGTATGCACACCATGGCCTTCATCTGTAGGTTGTGCTCCACCCTCACTAGGCTGCATTCCAATTTCATGTGTAGTATTATCATTGCTTGTCTGTTAAAAACAAATAGACACATTATTAAGGTGGAAATTAATATTGAATAGATTGCACAAGTATTCAAATTTAAACAAACTTAATTGAGTTTATTTACCTGTGTGTTGGATACAGTGGAAGATTGTGTTTTCCCAGTCAAGACTCTTAGGTGTTCATCATGGGATCCATAGCCTTGTTGGAAAGAAATATTTAGGTCCTCTTTTGTGGGCACTTTGTTGAAATCAGAGCACTCGATTTTTGCATAAAATCATGAATTTTGCTTCTATGGTGTGATAAAACCAAAAATGTTTGCAATTTATTATTTGGATGCAATATTTGGGTGGGTGCATGGAAATGGGTAGCAATTTTGTGGACACCCCCTAAATTTTTTTTTTAAAAACCATAATGTGAGTGTGTTATAACGCGCTTGCGTTATAACATGCTCGTGTTATGGCTCATTATGCCCAACCTGAGGATCGACAAATACAAACCAATAACGCGAGCGCGTTATAATGGAATCACATTATTGATTGTTAAAAGAAAAAAAAGAAATGAAAATCTCTCATTAGGATTTCGACTGGTTTTTTTTGCAGCCGTCGCCAAAACCACCACAATTTTGCTCTTGCATTCTAGGAGGATAATTTCAACAAATTTCTTCACCAACAACCCCTATTTCTTCGCAACAATGGCGCCATGACGACGAGGAGCTATGAGAGGTAAGGATTCTATGGTTTTTGTTTTGAATTAGTTAGATTTAGGTTGAATTTGATATCTATTTGTTTGAATTTTTAGGAGATGCAAATCAACCTACAAACCCTCAAAATCCTCAACAAGAAGGCCAACCAAATCCTCAAGATCAAAATCAACCAAAACATCAACCTCCTCCACCAATCACTCAACCCCTCTTGGCACTCAACAAAATTTAATGAGTGAAATTGAAAACAACAAAAAGAGAATTGAGGATTTGATCAGTAGGTTGAGTGATCCAAATTATTCAACCGTAGAAAGAATTACCCTAGCAAATTCATTAAAAGATATGTTAAAAAATGTAGATTCAATTAGCAAACAAATAACTGGATGGCAAGATAGGAGGCAAGCGGCTAGGGATTATTATGCAAATAAACTATCACATAAGGATGTGAAGGATTTAAAAATTAAAAAAGGTGATTTGTGCTCATTATTCACCGACCCACACATAAATCAAAATATTACCCTCAATGCAAAGAGGTTTCCTATCCATTGGTTCCACCACCAATAGATGAGGGACTAGTTTCATGATAGGTGGTACATAGTATTTGATTACCCACTGTGCAACAATTGTGAGGTCCCATAATATTTCCTTAGGAAACTATACACTGAGTTCATATTGAACAAAATCCCAAACTATTTTGATATGAGGGATTTCCAGGGGAGAGGTGGGGGGTCAGCTCAGGATAGACCTGGTGCACAGTCGGATCCTACACGGAAAGGTAGACGAGCTCTCACTAGGCCACCTTGTGAGCAAGTTCTTATGCCTTCCGTCATGAAGGAAAGTGCTAACGTAGAGAAATTGTAGGTAATCAACACTTTGACCCAGAGTGTCATCCATCATAGTAGCCCTATTCTACAACGCCATCCAAGGGAGTCTTCGTGTGGTGGCCTTTGAACACATGTGTGCCAATCTTGTGGGTCTACTTGTTCATATGACCCCACCGACACTTAAGAGACTAGTACACAGGATTTGTCTGCAACTATGCAGATGGAGAGGACAACTGACATTTTTCATGAGGCATATGACATTGATAGTCAGGTAAACGTTAGTGCATGTGTTCATTGAATTTAATTTATTAAATTTTGATTTTGAAATGCAAAATTAACTAAAAATGTTTAATGATTTTAATAAATTTGTAGGGTCACAGTGTTGAGACTCGATACATTGCCCCCCCACCAACCTATTTCCGCAGTACACCTATCGCTAGGGTATGTAACTAGTAAACAATTATTAACTTTACTGGACTCTTGAGGAGTTCAATAAAGTTAATATTAAAACTAGGGGTTTCAAGGAGAATCTAAAGAATGTGATGAAAAATTATGTATCGGGCAAGTGCATGGAAATGGGTAGCAATTCCGTGGACACCCCCTAAAAAAATCTTTGAAAAACCATAACGCGCTCGTGTTATGGCTCATTATGCCGAGCCTAAGGCCTGGAAACTACAAACCAATAATGTGAGCACGTTATAATGCAAGTGCGTTATAACACGTTCGCGTTATTGACTGTTAAAAGTGAAAAAAGAAATACACATCTCTCATTCTGATTTCGACTGGTTTTTTCTTGCAGCCGCGGCCAAAACCACCACAATTTTGCGCTCACATTCTAGGAGGAGAATTTCAACAAATTTCTTCACCAACAATCCTTATTTCTTTGCAACAATGGTGCCACGATGACGAAGAGCTATGAGAGGTAAGGATTCTATGGTTTTTGTTTTGAATTAGTTAGTTTTAGGTTGAATTTGATATCTATTTGTTTGAATTTATAGGAGATGCAAATCAGCCTGAAAAACCCTGAAAATCCTCAACAAGAAGTCCAACCAAATCCTCAAGATCAAAATAAAGCACAACATCAACCTCCTCCACCAATGACTCAACCCCCTCCTGGCACTCAACAAAATTTAGTGAGTGAAATTGAGAACAACAAAAAGAGAATTGATGATTTGATCAGTAGGTTGAGT
Source organism: Sequoiadendron giganteum (assembly GCA_007115665.2). Lineage (NCBI taxonomy): Eukaryota > Viridiplantae > Streptophyta > Pinopsida > Cupressales > Cupressaceae > Sequoiadendron > Sequoiadendron giganteum. The sequence continues at coordinate 578,066,647 of CM021104.1, forward strand.
GATCCAAATGGTTCAACCGCAGAAAGAATGACCCTAGAAAATTCATTAAAAGATATTTAAAAATTACAAAAGGTGATTTGTGCTCATTATTCACTGACTGACACAAAAATCAAAATCTTACCCTTAATGTGAAGAGGTTTCCTATCCATTGGTGCCACCACAAATAGATTAGGGACTAGTTTTATGATAGGTGGTACATGGTCTTTGATTACCCATCGTGCAACAATTGTGAGGTCCCGCAATATTTCCTTAAGAAACTATACAGTGATTTCTTATTGAACAAAATCCCAAATTATTTTGATATGAGGGATTTCCAGGGGAGAGGTGGGGGGTTAGCTTAGGATAGACCTGGTGCATAGCCGGATCCTATGCGGCAAGGTAGACAAGCTCTCACTAGGCCACCTCATGAGCACGTTGTTATGCCTTCCATCATGAAGGAAAGTGTTGATGTAGAGACATTGCACGCAATCAACACTTTGACCCAGAGTGTCATCCATCATACTAGCCCTATTCTACAGTGCCATCCAGGGGAGTCTTTGAGTGGTGGCCTTCGAACACATGTGTGTCAATCTTGCGTGGCTACTTGTTCATATGATCCCACCAACACTCAGGAGATTGGTACACAGGATCCGTCTGCAGCTATGGAGATGGAGAGGGCAACTAACATTTTGCATGAGGCATATGGAATTGATAGTCAGGTAAAATTTAGTGCATGTGTTCATTGAATTTAATTTATTAAATTTTGATTTTGAAATGCAAGATTAACTAATTTTTTTTTATGATTTTAATAAAATTGCAGGGTCACAGTGTTGAGACTGGATACACCAGCCCCCCACCAACCTATTTCTGCAGTACACCTATCGCTAGGGTATGCAACTAGTAAACAATTATAAATTTATTGCATGTTAATAGCATTGTTTTATGAATGGTAATTTAATATGCGATTTTGGATATTGAATAGACTAATATTGGAGGTTTTGATGGAACACTTCCTAGTGGCAGTGGATTTACTCAAACCTTCACACAGGTAATAGAATAAAGAGCTTAACTAATGAATCAATCATTTAATAGATTTGTGTAGTTTATATGCACATCATTGATTATGTTGAATATTTTATTGTTTTATTTTCATTTTTTGCGAGACGATACACCTTTGAATGTGATGAGGGCAATGGATATTGGTGTGACATCTTCTATACAATCCTCGATGGCTCTGACATAAGAGGTATGAGGAAAATTAGTGAATTTCAATTTACATTTGTTGTTATAGATGTTAGTTAGTGATAAATCAAACTATTATTGATTCAATTAGTTTAATTTCTATTTGTATGGTTTATACAGGGCTTGAGCACGCCTGAGCATGGGTGTGAGGATATTTCCCTCATGGAGAGAGATTGTGAGATGGATGTAAGTGATTATTTTGTCACATATATCATTTTTTATAATTTAATTTCTATATATTCATGTCTTTAATTCTTATTGTAATAGTTAAAACTTCACCATGAACTAAATCCTAGGAGGAGTAGCAGGAGCATTGCATGAGCACAACAAAAATGAGTGATAGACCTATCGCCATTTGAGTGAAAAGGAAAGGGAAATTTTTTTATTTCCAGGGCATGGAGAGCAATGAATTTTGATTCCAGAGTCCTTTGTTCTATGCCTACATGGCAGTTTTGTACACATTTTTTATTGCACATATTTGACATTGTATGCCTATATGGTATTCTCATAAGCCTATATGCCTATCTTGTACATATATTTCATACTTATATCGACATATATTGATGTATTCCTACATGGATATTTGGTTAATACAAATATCTTTTATCAATGCCTATCCATATTTGTATTCTAAATTGATGGTTCAATAGTTATGAGTTACAAATATCTTCTATCGATGCTTATACTTATGTGATTGATGTATTTTTTTGTATGGGATCATAGTAATTTCTATTTGATGATGATATTATGTATTTAAGGTTTATTTATTAAAGGGTGCATGAAACAAGTTTTAAATCCTTAAAAAAAATTGAATTTCTTAGGTTTTTCTATTTGTCGAGTCTGGGCTCCGAGCCCAAGTCCAAGTCAAAAATTGGCTTGTCAAGTCTAAGGTGAATCCAAGTCTTGTAAAACTAGTGTGAACACATTGAGGAATAATTTATATGCCAATGAAGAGAGAACCCATCCGTGTTTCCAAACAAACCATGGTATAGATATGGGTGGTTGAGATAAAACATCACTCTTCTGGATAGTTCAAACCATAATCTTTCATGGCTGCAAACACACCTTCATTATGTGTGTTCTTGATCCTACTAAAGAAATGGTGGAACATGTTGTAGATCAAATATTGCAACCCTAAGTCCACAAGAAGGTTACTTGTCCCGATTTCCGCAAATGTCTTTAAGATGTTCATCCTTCTTGAGTAATGCCAACCACTATAATCGGTTGCCCTGATTCTAATGGAAATTCAATTTGTTGCAATACCCAAAGGCTAGCAGGTTCACTCGCTCTAATAACACTAAAATGAATCGAGCTCTCGATCAATAAATTTTTGATTTATTTCTTATTGGATTGACAAAGGTTGTCATCGAATATTATTAAGATAGATAATGGAGTCCCCAAATTATAAATGAAATAAATTTTGAATATGAAATCTAATGCAAATATTAATTTTATAATGGAAATTTGATAAATAAATATAATATTTGTTTCTAATTAATCAATTAAAATCATTTGCTAGCTTTGAATATAAATCTGCCTATCATTGATATATAGGCCTTGAGAATTTGGATGCCTTTCCTGATCAATACTTTGTAATCATGCATCTAACTTTGAGTCCTTTCCAGATTATATACTTGAAACGTATACTCCCATATTATTATTTTTTTCTCATATAGACCAATCCAACACTAGGTAATTCAATAATAAAATAAGTCCGCAAATTGATTACTCTGATCTTCCCTTCTTATTCTCTTTTATACTCAGAAACTACACAATTGAATCTTGATAGCAATATCACAATTTGACACATTGTAGAAAATACCTCCTACTTATCAATTGATGAACTAAAGGGGCTCTATAATGAATGTTTCATAAGGCACAACACTTTTTGAAGGTTTTGCAAATGGGGTTGCAAGCTAAGTGGGCTTAACCTTGGGGAAAAAAATTTGTGGTTAAGTGCTTGAGCTGGAGTAGTACTAGGATGGGTGATCTCTTGGGAAGGCCTAGTGCCTCACCTCTGTGAGCATCACCTACATGAAATGAGTGCTAAGTGGGCCATTTATTATCATGAGAGATTGGTTCTTGTGAACTCATCCCTCTTTCAAGCCATGTTAGCCTTGGGACTGTATAGGAAGCTGGAGGTCGTACCAAGTACGGGATCAACAAGTTTGTATAAAAAATCTCAAAAATAGAGAACACTGTGAATAATTCTTATCTAATCTTCTTTGAAAGTTCATCAACAACCTTCATTTGATACTCTCAAGGTTTTACAAAGTTTTTTACACCCTTGTCTAACTAATCCATGCCCTCAACTAACTAAAAACCAACTTTCAAAACAAGTAACCTTTGCATTTCAAATTTTTTGCTTTAAGAAACTTACAAATTTTCAACTTTAGACTCCAACCTAAGGGATCAATTCGGTGGAACATATCTCAGAGTGATTCCACGTGTTTTGGTGCGAAAGAGGACCATTCCTAGCATAAAAATACCTATTTGGATGTGTTGGAACAGTCTGCTTGGTCACACAAGTTGCATAATGAAAGTTGCACCACTTTGCAACTTTGCACTGCTTGCATTTGATCCTTTTTCCATCAAGTGAAAATCTGCCACCATGGGAAAACCACTCTGAAATAGCCAAAACCGAGAGAGGTTTTTTTAGAGGGGCTCACGTTATCCTATAGGATTAGACAAGAAGTTTCTAAGTGTCATGGTATCCAAGTAATAGCATGCTGAAGTTTGCAGCCATTTTGCACTTTGGACCCTTAAGGGATCGATCCGGTGGAACGTAGCTCAGAGCGATTTCACATGTTTCGGTGCAAAAAAATACCATGCATAGCATAAAAATACCTAATTGGATGCATTGGAACAGTTAGTTTGGCCATATGAGTTGCAGGGTGAAAGTTGCACCACTTTGCAACTTTGCATAGCTTGAATTTGACACTTTTTCCATCAAGTGAAAATCTGCCGCCATGAGAAAACCACTCCAAGATAGAAAAAACCGAGAGAGGATTTTTTATAGGGGCCCAAGGTCTTCCTCTAGGATTAGATGAGAATTTTCTAAGTGTAACGGTATCTAAGTAATAGCATGTTGAACTTTGCAGCCATTTTGCACTTTGGACCCTTCAAGGATCGATCCGGTGGAACATAGCTCAGAGAGATTCCATGTGTTTCGATACAAAAGAGGACCATTCCTAGTGTAAAAATACCTATTTGGATGTGTTGGAATAGTCCTCTTGGTAATAAAAGTTGCAGAATGAAAGTTGCACCACTTTGCACTACTTGCATTTGATGCTTTTTCCATCAAGTGAAAATCCACCACCACGGGAAAATCACTCTGAGATAGCCAAAATCGAGAGAGGTTTTTGTAGAGGGGCTCAACTCAATCCTGTAGTATTAGACAAGAAGTTTTTAAGCATCATGTTATCCGATTAATAGGATGCTAAAGTTTGCAGCCATTTTGCACTTTGACCACTAAGGGATAGATCGAGTGGAACATAGCTCGGAGCGATTCACGTGTTTCGGTGCAAAAAAAGGCAATTCCTAGCATAAAAATACCTTTTCAGATGCGTTGGAAAAATTAGTTTTTTCATCCGAGTTGCAGAGCGAAAGTTGCACCACTTTACAACTTTGCACAACTTGAATTTGACACTTTTTCCATCAAGTGAAAACCACTTTGAGATAGCCACAACTGAGAGAGATTTTTCTAGAGGGGTCCAACATGATCCTGTAGGGTTAGATGAGAATTTTCTAAGTGTAATGGTATCCAAGTAATAGCATGCTGAAGTTTGTAGCCATTTTGCACTTTGGACCGTTAAGGGATCGATTAGGTGGAACATAGCATGAAGCGATTCCACATGTTTCAGTGCGAAAGAGGACCATGCCTAGCGTAAATATACGTATTTGGATGTCTTGGAATAGTCTGCTTGGTCACACAAGTTGCAGAATGAAACTTGCACCACTTTGCAACTTTGCACTGCTTGCATTTGATGCTTTGTCCATCAAGTGAAAATCTGCCAACATGGGAAAACCACTCTGAGATAGCCAAAATTGAGAGAGGTCTTTTTAGAGGGGCTGAATGCAATCCTGTAGGATTAGACGAGAAGTTTCTAAGTGTCACATTATCCAAGTAATAGTATGCTAATGTTTGCAACCATTTTGCACTTTGGACCCTTAAGGGATCGATCCGGTGGAATGTAGCTCAGAGCGATTCGACGTGTTTTGGTGCGAAAAAAGACCATTCCTAGCATAAAAATACCTATTTGAATGCGTTCGAGCAGTTATTTTGGTCATACGAGTTGCAAAGCGAAAGTTGCACAACTTTGCAACTTTGCATAGCTTGAATTTGACACTTTTTCCATCAAGTGAAAATTCGCCGCCATGAGAAAACCACTCTGTGATAGTAAAAACTAAGAGAGTTTTTTCTAGAGGGGTCCAATGTGATCCTGTAGGGTTAGATGAGAAGTTTCTAAGTGTAATGGTATTCAAGTAATAGCATGCTAAATTTTGCAGCCATTTTGCACTTTGGGCCCTTAAGGGATCGATCCGGTGGAACATAGCTCTTAACGATTCTATGTGTTTCGGTGCAAAAGAGGACCATTCCTAGCATAAATATACCTATTCAAATGTGTTGGAACAGTTTGCTTGGTCACACAGGTTGCAGAAAAAAAGTTTCAAATTGTTTACATGACCTTTTTCACATTGTTTACATTTCAAAATTCAAAGTTTGCAAATTTTCCTATTCAAGGAATTTATAGAACAAGGTGCTACTACACCAAACATGAACTCAAACCTTACAATATTTGAGTATATCTTATTATGTAATTAAATCTTATTACAATGCCTTAGGCACTTCGTTCTCGTAGATATTTTATAATGTTACTCATACATTCGAGCTTCTTTTTAAATGTCTACATCATAGGTGCTCATTATGAGGTTAACTTCGAATGAGTAGCTTGATATTCCCTCGCTAAGCTTCACTCACTCTTTTATAATGGATTGAAATCAAAATTGAGATTTTTCAAGATCATCAAAATAAGGATGTTGCATTGCTTTTTTGGATGAGATTCTCTTTGATGGCTCTTAAATCAACAGTTTCTACAATGAAAGATCAATCAATTTTTAGTTGTTTACTTACAAATACACAAAGTAAAAGAGAAAAACAAAGAGAATCCAAAATGTAAATGAAATAAAAATAAATGGAAGGAACTTATAGATGTTGCATTTCTTTTTTGGCTGACATTCTCTTGGATGGCTCATATATCTGCATTTTTTGCAAGGGGACATCAATCGCTGTAAAAGAAGATGATAGCATTGGCATCAAAAAAATTAATGTGCATACAAGTATAAATTAATAAGAACCAATATGCATATACTTACAAATTAATCCAACGAACCATCCAGGTCTTCTCTACTCTTTATTGTGTCAAGTATTGCCTCATGGTCAGACTCACAGACCTTCCATAACGTCTTGTTCAAAGGTCTACCCCCATATTTGGTCAAATGAATATTGGATGCCACGACAAGGTTCGAGTAATGAATAATATTACGATGCATTTCAAAGTCTTGAAATAGCCAATGTTTAACACTTGAATGTGGGTACCTTCTAATCCATTTTCTAGTAACCACAACTGAGCCTGTAGGGTATTCGATGTTTTATCCATCTATAACTGTAGCCTCCAATTTATTTTTGGTCTCAACATAATGACATAAGTAATAGTTTGTTCCATCTTCATTGTCTTCATCTGCAATAACTCCATAAACATGCCCTGCATTGATATGTGCAAAAATCTCTTGAAATTTGTCAACATTACGAATATAGTACAAAGTAAGATAACGATATGGAATTTCAACAACTAAGAAAATAGATATATCATCTGGTTGAAGTAGATTTGATATGTGGTCAAATTCGATCGATGATTCCATCCATGTTAGTTCCAATGCCGTTGAAGGGCGATATGTGTGAAGTGCACTAAGATAAATTTTGAACCATTTTTCAACCCACTCCCCTGATTGACAATCATTCCAGGCATGCATTGTAAATGAAGAACAAAAGCATGATATCTTTCATGTATTGATACTGCATGAACCTACATTTGAGCTAAGGAAAGAGTGTACCTCACTTGATCCTGCTAGTGTACAATAGTCGTCATATGGTGCAATGTTAGTGTCATCCATCAACCAAAAAACTATACGAACTGAAGACGTACCTTCATTACCTGGACCCGTCAAAGCATTACACCACTCGATGATTGATTTTTCATCTGTCAAATTTGCACTATCTTTATACTTTCACTCTTCTTGTTCTAATGCTCTTTTCACACATGCTCCCCCTTTCCATGTCCGGCCTCACAAAAGTTCCACATATGTTGAACACCTATAATGACATGCATCCTACATAACTAGTATAACATGCACGAGTTCTTGAATTGTGTTGCACAGTTATGAGACCATATTATATGTTGATCATATTTTATGCCCCTCTAAGCCAAACCATTGTAGAACATCTGGAAGCAACCTTGCACAAACTCTGGAGAATGTGTGCAATCATCACTAATGTAAAATTGGTACTCCCTCAATACCTTCTTTTTCTCATTTGTACTATCAGATGCATGAATGAATGCTATGTGAACAAATATCAAAACTTGTTTGGAGTTGTAATACTATGATTGCACCTCATGTCGTGGCTATAGAGTGTAGTTCACTACAAATTCAGCCATGAATACTATGCTTCCAAATGGAAAGGTGTCATTTCATAGCTTGAACTCCGTGTCCAACCATCGGGCTCTATGGGTATGCATTTCATACTTAGACAGTATATTATCACAAAATGTGGTCATAAATTGGTACACTAGAATCTTCTCAATAACCAAATCACACCTTTTTTCTTGAGACCCATCTTTTGTAGCATATGCCACTATTTTATACTTCCCAAACTCTACTAGTTTATGTCCCACCTCATCTGTGCTTTCCATATGTTGACATACTGGCATACACTAGAATCCACCGCAATGGTCGCATGAACCATCCAAGCATGTTGTCCTATAGAATATTTGGCCATTCTCTATTTCACATAATTTTTTGATAAGAAATATCTTGAATATTTTGGTGGGGCTTCTATGCCACAATCCTTCAAAACATCGTTAGTATGCAAATCTAAACATATATAATGATAAACATCATAATGGTTATAAAATTCAATATGTAGTCTACAACAAAAATTAGTGCGTGTGTGATTTATCTTGACATAAAAGGGTTTAAGCAGTTCAAAAAATCTTTGAGAAATAATAATTTGAGGATAATCATTTTCAAATCTCTGAAAAAATTGGGTTTGAGTCATATCCAAAAAATTCTTTCTATGTGGCTCATGATTCCGACTACTGATTCTCCTTCTTACCACATACCTTTGATTCAAAGATGGCCTTGTGTTATTCTTCTAATACTCTTCAATTAGTGTTCTCAAGGCTTTGGCAACTTCTTTATCTTTTCCTGATAGTCTCCTCGAGAATGCACATAATTCATTTGTATCATTGCCCTCAATTCTTTGCTGCCTTCGAATGACTCTTGATAAAGTTCTTCCAATAATTCCCATTTGTTCACTAGTATTTTTAATTAGATGAGCTCTCTTTGTTTGACAGCTTACCAAAGTCAATGCAATGACACGTCGGGTGACATTACTATCCTTTGAGCATGAGGTCTTACCCACACTCTCATACACATCCACTAGATTATTCACAATAGTGTCTTCACTCGATGCATTTGATGTTCTCAACCCAAGATTCTTCATGATGTTCTTATACTTTACACCCTGCATAATTTTAACAAATAGTTGACATCTTGCAATCTCATTTAGCCTTTCAAAGAATCGTTCCGAATCTTATCATCATATCTTCTACAAGTGCATGTTGAAATATTACCTTCCATGTGCTGAAAAATCTCATCATCAATATTAATTAAATACTTTGGCTTTCTCCACAAAATTCTAGGTGTTGTTCTCCTAGGTACATACATCTCAACATTAGGAATTTCATCAATATTTAATTGAGGTGGGCTAGATTGCATACCTTCAATTGAGGGTAGAGAAGAAGACATACATTGAGGTTCACATGGGGATGATGGAATACCTTCTTAGTAAATTTTGAGTGATGATTTACTCTGAACTTGAGATGTGTCGGATGGTGTCCAACAATATTTACTTGCAGTACATGGTGTCCCTCCATATTCACTTGTAGTAGATGGTGTCCATCCATATTCACTTGTGCTAGATGGTGTCCCTCCATATTCGCTTGTGCTTAATGGTGTCCCTTCATATTCACTTTTTGACTGTTGAGGTTCCTCTACAATTGTGTTGTTTTCATCAATCATTGCCAATTTCTTCTTTTCATGATATGCCGCCACCTAAACTCTCTCCTTTTCATTCAAGGTTTCGTTCTCTTCATCTCTTAGTTTCCTCTTTGTCTTTTTCTTCGGAATGGCGGATAATTTTATTTGTACCATGGTAATGAGATGAATACTAGTTCCTAAAAAATGTACCCATTCAAGTTAATTGAAAAATATATGTTATTGAATGCTTCATTTAAGGAATACTTACAATCATCGTGTACAAAATTTAACCTAGGATGTAGACAAATGTGTATAGACTATGGAAGCAGTAATCTAGCCAGAGCACATTTCTAACTAAAAGTGAATAACCATTATGGTGATTTCTAAAAACTAATGAGTGTAATAAAATTTTGAGTGTTTGATAAGTTTGTGGTGTAGGAGCACCTTGACAATCTATGCTTCAATTTTGAAATTTGATTCAATTTTGGGTATCTTCTTGTTGTAGGAGGGTCATTAAAGACATTTTCCATGTACTAGTTATATGAGCTTTCAAAGGTGGTTGTTTGTTAGCTATAAGCATTGGCGGGAGTTGGTTGTCATTGAAAAAGGTTTAAACAACCTCCATTGGCTCAAAGGGAGGATTTTTGTTCATTTTGAAATGCATTTTTTTGATTTAAAATGTTGTTTTCTATAAATTCATTGGTTTTTTGCACTTACCTGCACTTGTACGGATCTATACAACCTCCCCTTGATAAAAAAATAATATAAGATTGTACACACATGTCTTAACTCTCTAATGCATCAGTTCTGAGGGCTTAACAGTACGTTTGAAGGGAGCAATTGATAATTTTTTGAAACTACTCATTTCAAGCCAATCAAGGGTTTGAGTGGGATTTAATTATGAAATGACCATCCCACCTAATGTTATGAATTTTTTCTCGGTGGGATGGCATGTACATTGTTAGATTAGGGTATTTTATTGTTCAACATGCCTTGGAATGAAACTAATGACAATAGGATGGGGTTCCCAGGTTGAAACAAGCACTTTTCCATGAGAATTTGAGGAACCAAGGAGTGAGTTTGAAAAAGTGTTGGAGTGGTCTATGTAATGAAATTTTGACCTTGTGCAGGGTATTTTGAATATTTTTGATGCTTTTGAATTGTCTGGGAAGGCCCGGGTATAAGAGTTTCTATAAACCCTCCATCTTTTCATTGAAAAATGGGGGTTTTTGTATTGGAGGCCTAGTTGAGTGGGTAAGGTCCTAAGACCTAGAAAATATCTTGTTTTGAGACCTAATTAAAGATTTTTTTTGGGTTTGGAAGTTTGGTGTGAGGATCTAAGGGTAGTTCCTTTGTAAAATTGGCCTACTTGGAGGCCTAAAATAGTGAAAAGGTTAGTTTTCTTAAAGTTATCCCAAAGGAGTCATGTGATGGGTTAAGGTATGTCTTTCAAATCTGAAATGGGTGCTAGAATAATTCTTTTATTTTCCTGGTGTTTTGGAAAGTTTTGGAGTTAAGGGCCCAAAACTGGTTTTGCACAATAACTAGATTCCAAGGGTGAAATATGGGAAATAGTTTTTATGTTTGTTGTCTAGCTTGGAGGAGTGTCGGGATTGGTCCATTAGGAATTTTTAATCTTGTTAGATGCCTCTTAAAGGAAATTTTACATCTTCAATGGTTTTGGGTCCTCTGACTCTGCATCAAAAATGAGTCTCACAGTCTGAAGTGTGTGCATGGTTTAGGAGATACATGTAATAGTTTACAAATGCTTAGCTACTAGTAATGTGGATAGTGAGAAAAGGAACTAAGTTTGTGTGTAAGGGAAAACTTCTAAAAGGTTTCATTATTGTTGTACTAACTCAAACAAATATTTATTAAGAAGATAAAGGTTTGGTTGTGCCTTAAGAATTATAGTTTTTGTTTGTAAACAATGGTGCCATTATAGAATATTTAAGACAACTTGTGAATGACATAATCATTCGTTGATGTTTTGAGGAACGTAGTTGATTGTAATCAATTATTTTCAATATTTTCAAGGTGTTTTTAAGGTCATTAAAAGGAATTGGGAACTCTTAATGCTAATTTGAGTATACAAATCAAATGTTTTGTGAAGGGAAATATAACTGAATAAGCGTGTCAAGAAAGGTGTTGATTTCTTCCTTTGTACTGCATTAGTCTGTGCAGAGGTATTGGAAGGTATTTGGACCCTTCAAAGGAATGGGAGAGGCTTGGATTTGTATTAAAGGATGAATTTTGGTGAATGGTTCTGAGTTTCTAATCAACGTTATGCTATGTTACAATAAATTTTACTATGGTTAATCTATTTTTTTGAGTCTGACAAAGAGTTGAAACCAAGTTCTAATGTTTGGATGAAAAGATGATTGAGTTTGTTTGTTTATCTTCTTCAATTTAATTGAGGGTCATAAGTACCCTTGATGATTTGTGGATCCTGGTAGATGTTCTGCATCAAGTTTAAAATAGTAATTGGCAAGTGTATATAATTGTGTATATAATGGTAATTTAAAATGTGCATTTAACACCTAAGGTTATAACAAAAAAAAAAAATGACAACAAGCCATAATAGAATGAAAGAAAATTTGTAAAGAATTCACATACCTAAAAAACTAGACTTTCAAATGGAGGAGTTCAACCCAATTATGCAGCCTTAGCTTCTTCTTTCTTCAAACTCCAGAACAATTTGACTTGTTCAAAATCTTGTTCCCCTCCAAACATCAATTGTATATCAGTTTTCAATGGAATTCAAACTTCTATTGATATTATGTATTTCAACATGGAAAATATGCTATTTTAGGCAAAGGTGGTAGAAAGATCATGGAAAATGTGATGGAATGTGAAAAACATGCTTGCACACTTCACAACATCATCAAAAAGTTTCTTTTTGTCGGAGCACCCACAAAACCAGGAGAATATGTAGACTGTGGGCCTTGAAATCATGGGTATATAGATTTTTTTACCATTTGAGTGGAGTACAACACACGCTCATGTTATAACGTGAGTGCATTATGTCAAATATGGTTTTATTAGTATATTTCTTTTCTCCCTCTTTGTCTTTATCCTCTATCCTAATTCTATAGCTGTCCCCTGCACCCTTATAGTAGAGGAGATAGAGGTGAGTGTTTGTGTGTGTGTGTGAGAGAGAGAGAGGTAGACGGAGAGTGGGAGAGACAGAGGGAGAGAGGGTGGGATAGGGAGAGAGGGAGGGAGAGGTAGAGGGTTAGAAATAGAAAGTGGGAGACATGGAAATAGATAGGGAGGGAGAGAGGGGGAGAGCTAGAGAAAGAGAGAGTGGGAGATAAAAATGGAGAGAGGGAGGGAGATGGAGGGAGAGGGAGAGGGGGAGAAAGAGAGAGTGGGAGAGAAAGAGGGAGAGAGGGAGGGAGAGGGAGAGGGGGAGAAAGAGATAGTGGCAGAGAGATGGAGGTAGAGGGAGATGGAGAGGGAGAGGGAGGGAGAGAGAGGGGAGTGGGAGAGAGAGTGGGAGAGTGGGAGGAGAGGGAGAGGGAGATATAGAGGGAGGGAGATAGGGAGAGGAGAGAAAGAGAGAGTAGGAGAGAGTGGGAGAGTGGGAGAAGGGGAGAGTGGGAGAAAGAGAGAGTGGGAGAAGGGGAGAGTAGGAGATAGAGAGGGAGGAAGAGAGGGTGACAGTGGGAGATAGAGAGGGAGGGAGAGAGGGTGACAATATAAGAAAGATAGAGTGGGAGAGAGTGAGAGAGTGGGAGAAGGGGAAAATGGGAATAAGAGAGAGTGGGAGGGAGAGAGGGGAAGAGTGGGAGAAAGAGAGAGGGTTGAGGGATTAGGGTTGAGAGATATACCCTCAAACCTCAACCCTTAAAGACTAATCCCTGAACCCCTATACCCTCTTAATCCCTCAACCCTCAACCCTTAAACCCTAATCCCTCAACCCCTATAACCTCTTAATCCCTAAACCCTAAACCATGAACCCTTCAACCCTAATCCCTATACCCCTATACCCTCTTAATCCTTGAACCTTCAACCCTCAACCCTTAAACCCTAATCCCTCAACCCCTATACCATCTTAATCCCTCAACCCTCAACCCTTAAACCCTAATCCCTCAACCCCTATACCCTCTTAATCGCTGAACCCTGAACCCTGAACCCTTCAACCCTAATCCCTCTACCCCTATACCCTCTTAACCCTTGAACCCTCAACCCTCAACCCTTAAACCCTAATCCCTCAACCCCTATACCCTCTTAATACCTCAACCATCAACCTTAAACCCTTCAAGCCTAATCCCTCTACTCCTATACCCTCTTAACCCTTGAACCCTCAACCCTCAACCCTTAAACCCTAATCCCTCAACCCCTATACCCTTGTAATCCATCAACCCTCAACCCTCAACCATTCAACCCTAGTCCCTCTACCCCTATACCATTTTAATCCTTGAACCCTCAACTCTCAACCCTTAAACCCTAATCCCTCTTAATCCTTGAACCCTCAATCCTTAAACCCTAATCCCTCAACTGCTATACCCTCTTAATCCCTGAACCCTCAATTGTCAACCCTTCAACCCTAATCCCTCTACCCCTATACCATCTTAATCCTTGAGCCCTCAACCCTCAACCCTTAAACCCTAATCCCTCAACCACTATACCCTCTTAATCCCTGAACCCTCAACCCTTAAACCCTAATCCATCAACCCCTATACCCTCTTAATCCTTGAACCCTCAACCATCAACCCTTCAACCCTAACCCCTCTACCCCTATACCCTCATAATATTTGAACCCTCAACCCTCAAACCTTAAACCCTAATCCCTCAACCCCTATACCCTCTTAATCCCTGAACTCTCAACCTTTAAACCATAATCCCTAAACCCTATACCCTCTAATCCCTGAACCCTGAACCCTAAACCCTTCAACCCTAATCCCTCAACCCCTATACCCTCTTAATACCTCAACCCTCAACCCTCAACCCTTAAACTTTAATCCCTCAACCCCTATACGCTCTCAATCCCTCAACCATCAACCCTTAAAGCCTAGTCCCTCAACCTCTATAACCTCTACCCTATAGCCTATTAATCCCTCATCCCTAAACCCTAAAACCTTAAATCCTAACCCATAAACCCTCTACCCTCTACCCTTAACCCTAATACCACAACCCTTAAATCCACTTAGTAAACTCTCTACCCTAATCTCTACACCCTCTTGACCCTTAAATCCCCAACCCTTAAACCCTTAAACACTTAACCCTAAACCCTCAACCCTCAAACCTAACCCCTTAAACCCTAAATTGTTAAACCCTCTACCCTAAACCCAATACTCTCTACCCTAAACCCTAATCCCTCAACCCTTATACCGTGAAATCCAAGAAAAATCTCTACCCTAATCCCTAAACTCTCAACCCTTAATCTCTCAACCCCTATAACCTCTACCCTATATATTGGACCCTCAAACCTAATCCCTCGACCCTATACCTTAAACCCTCTACCCTTTACCCTATACATTAAATGCTCAACCTGTAATCCCTCAACCCTCAATCCTTAAACCCTAAAACCTCTACCCCTTACATTAGACCCTGAACCTAATCCTTCAACCATATACCCTCAAAACTATACCCTCAACCGAGTAAACACTTAACCCTAAACCCTTAAACCTTATACCCTATACCCTCAACCAAATACCCTCTACCATCAACCATATTCCCTCAACCATCAAACCTTAAACCCTCATACCCTAGAAACCATCAACCCTATAGGTCCTCCACCCTAATACCTCAACCCTGTACCCTCAAACCCTATCACTTTCTCTCTATTTATACATCTCACCTCTCCCTCCTTCCCTCCCTCCTACCCTCTCTAATTGTCTCTATCTACCGTCTCCCTCTTTTTTCATACCTCTAGTTCAATCAATCTGTACCACTCTCTCTCGCTCCCTCTCTCCATCTCTCTTTATGTCCCTCCCACTCCATCCCACTCTCTCCTACTACCTCTCTCTCCCTCTCTCTCATGTCTCTCCCTCCCACCTCCTCTCTCTCTCAGGTCTCTCCCTCTGGAAACCTACTTGGTAACTCTCTCTTTTTCTCTCTCCCCTCTCTCTATCTATCCCTCCAACCCTACCTAGATAAGTCCCTCTCACTCCACCCCGCTCTTTCTCTACCTCTATCAGGTCACTCCCTCCCACACCCTCTCCCTCTCTTAGGTCTCACTCACATTCCATCTCTCTCCCACTCCCTCTCTCTTACACTCCATCTCTCTCACACTCCCTCTCTCTCCCACTCCCTCCATCTCACACTCCATCTCTCTCACCCTCCCTCTCACTACCTATCTCTCAAGTCTCTCCCTCTCACCCCACTCACACTATCAAGTCTCTCCCTTAGGCACCCTACCTACATAACTCTCTCTTTTTCTCCATCTCTCTCTCCCCCTCTCTCTCTCCATCTCCCACAATTCTCTCTCTCCCAACCCCCTCTCTCTCCCTCTCCCTCAATTCTCTCTCTCCCATCCCCTTCTCTCTCTCTCTCTCCCTCTATCCCTCCCACCTTACCTAGCTAAGTCCCTCTCACTCCAACCCCTTCTCTCCCGCTCCCTCTCTCTTAAAATCTCACTTCCACCCCCTCTCCATCTCTCTATAATCTCTCTCTCTAAATTCTCCCTCTGTCTAAAGACATACATAAATGCATGCATATACTTGCATAATACATATGTACATATAATCTTACATGCATACAAGCTTACATACATACATGACATACATGCACATACAAACATACAAATATATCAGCATACATTCCATATATTAGCATTTAACATAAAGAAAGACATAATGTGAGCTTGTTATAATGTGCTCACATTATGTCCTAGTTGACATGTTTGCTGCAGAAGCAAAAACCATGTCAAAAGTGAGATATAACGCGAGTGCCTTATAATGCGCTCGCGTTATATCCTTTCTTTGGGAATTCCCGAGCCTCAGGCTTGGTATTTGCATTGCAATACCAACCCAAAGGATTGGAGGGCATTCCCAATGATCGAAGATGTGTTTTTAAAAAATCCACCATATTTCTCATAATCAAGTTCTTGCCCACCATCAGGATTGCACGTGGTTCAACATCGAAAAAATTAAACACATGGGTAATGTTGGGTTATCTCTTAGCTATCCAACGATGTAATTTTTTTCACTTTCTAAAAATGTTAAGTCTTTCATCCATAATTTATTTTATCTGTATTTTTTTTTTTGCCAAAAAGCAGTGTTTGGTATTTTTTTCATTATAAATTAACCGTTCATCAATTTTTCAAATAAATTACATTTTTAGAAACTAGACTCCATTCTACAAAATTTAAAAAAAAAAAAAAAATCAATTATTTTCCAAAATTTTTAGGGGTAGCATGGCCAAAATTCTATTTTCAGGAAATGTCCACTTCGCAAATTAGTAAAAAATCAAATATTCATTAAAAAATTATCAAAAAAATCATGTATCAACTACATATTGCTAGCTAACTTTTGACCATTGCGATTTAAAAAATAATAAAAAAATGTTCACTGTAGGAGGGTCGTACAAGAGTTGCTATGTAATGTTTTTCTGACAAAAACAAGACCACTTTGTGTATGTCCCTCATTTGAACCCCTTAATCTCAACCATTTTCAAAATAAATTAGTAGTTTAGAAAGTAGACTCAGAGCACTTGAATCCTCCTTTTTGTTCCATCTCAAAATTTTGAGTCTAAGTATCCTCAATTTCACATCGAAGGTCAGTATTTCCTGATTTCAGAAAAAGGTTGTCCACTTAAGACCCCTTTTTGGGAACCATCTTGGTGCACTTACCCATTTCATTTATTGATACTTACAATTCATGTGGCTAATTTCATATAACCACCAGAGCCATGTTTGTGTTGCTTGTGTTTTTCTAGTCTTGCCTTTGTTTCCCTCAATGTGTCAGACAGCCTGTGAAAAATTTGAAATACGTTAGATTATGTAAAAAGAAAGAGTAATCAGTGTATAATTACATTGTTAATAGTATCATATACCTTCCTTGGTTCGGTGGTGTCTCTCATTTTTTCTTTTCAGCCTTCTCCTTTCCATCCGACACCAGGTCCTTCCACTCCCTCTTCAAAATTATGGGGGATGCTCGTACTTTATGTTCTTCTCTAAATGTGACCTATATTGCTCCCCCACATACTAGAGATAGGTACCAGATTTCTTAAGGACCTTGGTTCAGTTGAATGTTTTATCATCGAACAACACAACTAAATGGTTAATGAGCTCATCTTTTAAATCTTGATTTTGGTCATTCCACCGTGTATGCATGGTGGGCCCGAAGAGCTCCAATGTAATATCACTTAGATGTTTATAAAAAACATCATTTCCTACAAAATGATCATGGGATCATTAGTCTATAAAGAGTGAGCAATAAGTAAATTTCAATTGGATTATATATAATAATAATTAAAACATTTTAAAGTACCTGGGACCTTCTCTATCTTTATGGGAACGAAATCCTTGGTCACCACAAATGTGACCGGAAATGTTTGCGTACTAATACGAGAAGATCCATGGAATGTTGCTAAAATATGACTAGTACTAGTGGCCTCTACATCCCCAGGTACATGTCCTAACACATTTTTGGCATGTGTTTGTTGCCAAAGGGTGCACTACTGGATGCTTGCATGGTATGTGTTTCCAAATTTTCAGTCGATAATATACGCACATATGATCGGGTTGGATGATGTGATGTACGTGCAGGAAGATCAAGATTGACACTTGTACCAACCCCTACTCCTCAAGCAACACTTGTAGTACCCTGATCATGGCCAGCAACATCATGAGGACACAAATAATCTTGTAAAAACAACAAATAGTTTAGTTCATTACATAAAAGAGTACAAAATATAAAACCATGAATGAACTAATGTTATAATTAAAGATCTCATGACACCTTACTTGCAAGTTCTATTATCTCTTATTCAATATTTTAACCCTTTCTCTTATCTCATATGTTTGAGGCACTATGAATACCAACTTAAGGATTTCTTCATTGCATATTTTTTGGGCCTTCCTCATCATATGTAGAGGGTTTGTAGAAAATGCGATGTCATAATCACATAATAGTGAATGCACCTCCATATGGATTCTCTCCTCTACTATTGGTTCCTTTCCCTGATCAGCCGACTGCAACAAGAATATTAGAAACATTATCGAAATTAACCCAATAAACTCATGAAAAAAAAATAATAATAATTTTTTTTGCTCGTATCTAATTTTTACAATTACAATGAGGAAAACCTATAGGGTAGAAGCACGTGAAGATGGATCACGATCTGTGCTCTAGGTTGGAGCCTTCCCCATATGATCAATGTCCCACTGTGACAAAAATTAAATATAAAAAACATTACCAAAATGAAACCAATAGACTTACGAAAAAAAACATAATAGTAAAATGGTATAGTACATACCACCCCCATAGTAACTATGTTTGTATCTAAGCAATTCAAATTGTAATCGATTAGAAACTCTTCCCCTGGAGTTATTGATTTTATCACACATACGAATACACGGTTTACCTCTCACACCTCGAATATGCAATTGGGTTACTTATTTGTTGACATAGGTCATGTACTATTTATAAACCCTGCAATATTCCTTGATGATTTTGGCCTTCCATCAATGTACCTAGCCACTCCTTTATTTTGATCCTTATATTTTAGCTATATATAATTTGCTAACAGTGCATAGCTATACATACTTCATGTATATCGAACTAGTTGCATCCAATCTTTGTAGCTATAACAGGGTCCAACATAATCCATCAATTCATTAACTTTTTCATAATAGAACTTTATGTCATCCATACAAAATAGGCCCAAACCATGTAATGATGATGGTGCTATGCGATATATCCTCTAGTTGACACAAAAATCAGTGTTTATTGGAAGAAGTTCCTTGGGTACCTATTGTTTTCATAGATGTTTGTACCTCAAGGGCACCTCAATTTTTCTTATTCTCCCATCATCATAAGAATATGACCCCCCTTCATCAAGAAAAAAATCCATGCGTTTATGGAATTCTTTTCTAATATTTTTATCTCTAGTTGATCTCCCTCTTTTAGACCTACTACATGTCTTGATTTCCTCTTCTCTTCCTGAATATCCATTGCTCGAGGAAGACAAATTTGACAAATACCTATTTGGTGATACCTGCACTCATAAGGATGTTGGATGAAGTTCTTTCATGGTGATGTGATCCCAAGGTAACATTATGATCAATCTATCATTTCATCGCTATAATTTGATCGGTTATAAGGTAATCAAGTCTTGATAGATTGCAAGTTATTGTTACTACCATCTAAATGTGTCCATCAAAAATCAAATCTACATAATGTTTTAACTCCCAAAATTTATAACAAATGTTAAATGTGACTATGGTCCACCAGTTACACAACCAAGGCCTCAAATGTATTCTCTAATTGTAATCAAATGAATTTTTCTCTTCATTCAAGTAAATAAACTTGAAGGGAAACACCACCAAGTGGTTTATTGGACACCTACATGACTAAAAATAGTAGGAAATTTACATTTAAATTCCATATGTCTAAGTGGTTAATGGGGAGGGAGTGTGTACTAGGCCTAGTAAAGTCATCATAAGTTTATGCTTTGGCAATAAAAATTGTTTAGGTCATCTTAAATCTTCCTATGTCTAATTGCTAGGAGACTTTTGGTATGTTTTAAGGTAGGATGAGTGGTCACATCAATGTTCTAATTCTATATGAAAAGGTTTCAACATCTTCAAATAGTGAAATTTAGTGCTCATAGTCATTTGAAACAACAAAATTTTGATTATGCATGATGGTAGGATTTGATAACCATAAAGAATTAACTACCCAACAAACTTAAAGTTAAAAGAAACTTTTTTAGTTTAAGTGGTTAGGACTTTCTTTCATCTTTGAATATTGGTTTGATGCTTTAAATGATGCATTTCTTATCCCAATTCTATCATATTGTATTCCCATCCCATTGCAATGGCTGGAGGAGTTGCTAGAAAAATTTCATATCAAATACCATGTTCTTGAAGTAATTTTCTGTGTTTTTGCTTTTTTTCTGAAGTTCTTTTGTGTTGTATGGATCCGTACAAGCTTGAAATGCTCTGAGATCATTGGTGTAAATAAATATATGTGTTTCATTTCATGTGAATTGTTTTGAAGTGCTCAATCACTGTTTTGTGGGAGAAAATAATCAAATACAGGGACTACCTTATTTTTCCTATGTAAGGGTTTGAGGGCTAAATAGAAATGACATCCACCAATCCACCCACTGTCTTGGAACTGTAACTCAGTGGATTGGTGTGAAACATGGTATGATAAAGGTTCATTGTATTTAGGGTTATTTTAAAGCAAGAAACTTAGCATTGAATTGATGCCCTACGGCTAACATGGGCAATTTTCTTGTGAATTTGTGGTTGTTAAGTCAGGGTTTATCAATTTGATGGATATCTTGGTAGAGTCACAGTGACACTATTTGATGGTCCAATCTCTACTTCAAAACAAAAATATCTCTAAAAATTCTAAGAGCTATAATAGGATGGCATTAAAGGAACCTTCATATGAAGGATCTTCTAACGAGGACCTTTGAATTAGGGTCTTCATTTGAAGGTCCGTCATGCAAAGGTTCCTTTTGTAAAGAATTTTGGACATGAAATATTTAAAATAAAAAATACCTTCATTTGAAAGTATTGACATGGCATAATTTTTCAATGAAAGTTATTCATTCAAAGGTCATGACGACATCACCTTCAAATGAAGGTTCTTCATTTCATTGGTATTTTGTAATTTTGAATGTGTGGTAATAATTTAGGGTTAAAAATAAATCCATTTGAGCCTTTTATAAATGAAAGGACATTTGATGCAATCATATGCCTCGTCAAACTTTTAACTTAATAGTAAGGGCATCATGAGTAGTTTGTTGGGCGCATTCAACAATCTCCGATGCAAGGATTGAATTATCTAGAATGTATCTACTAACAAGAAAGCCAATTTTTTTACCTGTATGACTATATCTCAAGTAATAGGTTTAATTTTGATGGAAATGATATTGACAAATATTTTGTAATCTAGGTATTGAGAAGCATAATTGACCACCATCCTAGGAAAGATTCTTCATTCTCACTTTTAGGTGTTAAAATTTAACAATACCTTGATTGATGAAAGAGCCCAAAGATCCTTTCTCCATGGTATCCAAGTACACATAGAAGTGGCCTTCTCTTATACGATTGGACATGATTTAAAAAAATTAGCTAGAAATTATTCATTTAAGCTAAGGTTTTATCATAATGTCATCACTGGAAAAGTATGATCAAATTCTTCTATTATGAAGAATTGGTCTATGTGCCTCTAGTAATCACTATAAATGTTTGTAAGGATAACATGACTAATTGCATCAGGTAGGAAAGAATTGAGCTTGATTTCTTCAAAGATTATATTCCTATATTCATAATTTTTAAGGGTTGTGTGTGGAGGAGGTTATCACTACCAAGAAGGGAGGAGACCTTCCCTTGCATATGTTTGTTGTGGAGGTATTAAAGAAGAATTGCATGCCTCTATTTCCATTCATTACATCTAGCTTAGCCTAGCATATACTTTGGCTCCTTTGCCCCTATAAACTTTCATTTGTTTGAGTTTATGTTATGTAAGAATAATTCCATGCTATGTTGAAATATAAGAGGTGGAGGAGGCCAAAAGGAAATAACCCATTTTTAGTTGTATCTTCATATTTTTTCTTATTGTTTTATGTTCTTAGAAACTTTGTGGACATAATATTTGAGGTAGGTCGTACAAAAAAGAATAACATGTTCCCACCAGCAACCAAGATGTGGGTAGATTAAGGGAGTTTTTCCAGGACCTGAGCCTTGTCGATAAAAATGTGAAAGACTAAGCTATTTAATTTTTTCAGTATTATCTTATACCATTTTATGAGAATGGGGGTTCCAATGTATGAGAAGATCTTTGGAAACTAGGCATGAAAATTGTAGGTTAAAGAGAATGGGGGTGCTAAACTTATAGTACTCATTGTCCCTTGGTCATCGATTTTCCTTGAGTTCTCTCGACCTCGTCCTCGGCACTGGTATTGACCTTGTTTTAACTCCTCCATACTCTTCCTCGGTGCTGGTATTGACCTTGTTTTCACTCCTCCAAACTCTTCATCGACGTTGGTATTGACCTTGTTTTAACTCCAAACTCTTCCTCGACGCTGGTATTGACCTTGTTTTCACTCCTCCAAACTCTTCCTCAGCATTGGTATTGACCTTTCACTTCTCCAATTTGACGAGATACAACTTGGTTTCGTTAGGTTTTAGAGTATGTTAATTAAATTTAAAATTATGGCACCATTTAGAGTAGGGAATATAAATCAAGCCAAGCCTATTATAGTCATGAGGGAAATAATAAAACTCCTAGGGTACTTTGTGAAACCATTTTCCTTGGTTAAAGGGAGGCCATAAAATATACCTTTGGATTTTTTCAATCTTCAAATATGAGGATTTGCGAGGTTCTTAGCAATATGAGTAATGGAAATGTTTGCAACAAGAATTTTTTAACACACATGGAATCTCCTTGGCAAAGAAAGGGGCTTCATTATTTAATATGATAATTTTTCTCAGCTCTAGAAATGATATTTTTGCTTAAAGAGGAAGGAGAAACCTAAAAGGGAAAAGAGATGCTTAGGAATCTCAACACTTACTTATGATCAACCCCCTTCTATCCATAGGACTTGAACCAATTGGGCTTGGCTAAGAAGGATTTTTTATAACATTTATTTTTATTCCACTATATATTTGACCTTCAATCTTTCCATAAAATATCTAGGCATTGAATATCCTAAATAATGTCATGATTATCCTCCAATATAGGGAGAAAGGAGTCATTAGAAAAATGACCATTGAATATTCGGGCTATAGAGCTAGGAAAACTAGCACCTTTAATAAGGTTCCATGAAATACTATTATCCAAAATATATCCAAAGGCTTCCATAAAAAGCACATATAAAGTAGGAGGTAAGGGTAAATTAGGAAAAAATTAATTAAAACACCCAAAATCCTCAAATTTATGTCCATTCATGGTAATACAAGTATAACCATCATAAAAAAAATTTGAAAAAAAGGAAAAAAAAATGAGGAACAAATCCTAGATGACATAACTAGTCCAATTCAACACCAGAGGTAGCAAGAGATTAATGAAATAACCACAAGTTTTAAGTAGAAGTAAAATGCCATTTTCAAGTACTAATGCTAGTATGAAATTGTCACTAGCTAAATGGAAAGAGAATTAGAAAATTGTAATCAACATTTAAGTGGAAATAATTAAAAGTAACCACACTTTTTGCATGGTTGAACCAATTTAAAAATTCAGCCAAAGGTGATAGTAAGAAAATTAAAATGCACCTATATGAAATATTTAGTCTAAGAGCCAAATTTGGATGGCAAAGTTAGTAAGAAGTAGTGTCGAAAGTGGAAAATTAATCATGAAATCATGGCTAATAGAGAATACAAAATATATTCGAAAAGTGAAGAGAACTTATATCTGCACATAAAAACACTCAAAATAATAATTATATCATATAGTTCATTTGGGAATATATTACAATATGGCTTTTACAAAGCCTTTCAAATATACCTTCCCATTTGAACTACTATCTTACAAGAATATAACTAATTATTTAATAACAAAAATAAACAAGTTAGTAAGGTGAATTTATTAATGTTAATCTTAATATTCCAACACCCTCCCTTAAGTTTTACATTCCACACAACAAACATGTTGATTGAAACAAAAAAAAATATATAGGCTAAGCTAACATCATTTGATTTTTCTTTAAGTTCTCCCTCAAGAACATCATTGTCTTGAGTTATACAAGTCCACATGTGCGTTCCTTTTTCTTATAATAGTAACATTCATTTTTATTTTTTAATTATTATTACCTCATGAGTATAATACATTCTCATGTTGAGAATCAACATTTAAATATTTTCCATTGTTCTTTTTTCTTCTCCTAATAGGGCCAAAATCACATCTTCTTGTGTTTGAGAAGTTATTGGAGTAAGCATAGAAATAACAATGTTGTATTTTCAAACTATTTAACAAAATATCCTTAGCATCTTCATCATCTAATAGAGCCTTGATTTCTACCAATTTTCTAATGAGAGATCTCAAATTTCTTATGTGATCAGACATAGTGATTATATCTCTCATTTTGAACCTAAATAGTTGAAGTTATAGGAAAAACTTCACATTAACTATTTTTGCTCCAAATATTTTATTGATATTATCCCAAATTTCCTATGATGATTTATCTAAATCTATATAATAAAATTTAATGTCAGAAAGGGAAAGACCAATAATATATTTGAGTTTATCATCTGTTTTATGTCATTCCAATAACTTATTTGCATTTGTAGGTGGTGTTTTGTTCCCATGCATGATTCTCTATTATTCATTTATTGCATTTTCATTTTTGTTTTCCAAGTATGAAATTTATAACAATTTTTTTTGTTTAAAAGAATCTTTATCTTAACAATAAGAACTAAAAATATTTCAAAAGTTTAATGTCAACCTTATCACTCTAAAAATTACAACTTAAACATCCCTTTCAAACCTTGTAACCATTTTTGAACCACTCTCCAATTAATTTTTCCTCATCACAAAGATTGACACCATTTTACTATTCTAAACAACTTATTGAAACCCCTTATGCATCAAACTTATTTAATTGTTTCAAAAAAACCAATTTTTTTTTTGAAAATATGACTTTTCAAACTTCACAATTCCTTCTTATTATTACCAAATGCCATTATTTTAAATGAAAAATATATGAATTTTATAAATGCATTATTTCTATAAGGAAACAAACCATATATCTCTTTTTAATGACCAACTTAAAGCAGATTGCAAATAGAAACTTGGCCATTGTATAGAAAATTTAAAAAATGATAACAAAGAATAAAATAAACTACTACAAAGAACTAGGATAGGCTAGAGGCCCACAGTAGAAAATTCATCACAAAACTGTTAGAAACCCTAGATCAGACATGCAAACCTAAACACCTTCCACAGAAGAGAAAACATAAAAAAGCAGAGCTTTGCATGCGAATGTGCAAAATGATATATTCAGGAATTCCATATTACAATGAGATGATTTGCTTTATAAAAGCAAAGTATGCAACCCTAATGTTGACCTAAAAATAGCTCAACCTAAGTAAAGTTATGCAAGTGTAATTAAATATTAATTATACTAACACCCCCCATAAGTGCAACTTAGGGAGACTAAAATAAGCATGCACCTAAAACTAAGATGAATGCAAGAAAGCATGAATATGTCTCGGCAACAAGGCCTGATCAGGTACCCATGTACAAATGCAATAATGAGGTAGAGAAGGAAAACCCAGTGGGACAACCCCCCCTACAATGAGATGACTGCTGCAAAGAAGCACTGGAACCACAATCTGCCAAGCAAGGAAAGATACTTTTGTCTACAAGAAACCATATCAGAATCATAATAATGTGATAGCAGACCCGATGCCACAGAACACTCAAAAGCACCAAACTGGAACAACTCTGGAATCCATGAAGCAACAATAGACGATATGATGATGACAGAATCTGGAAGTTGTGAATCTCAATGCCGATGTCAAAACTAAGACTAAAACTCTTCCATGGGAAAAAGTACCATACAGAATCTAGAACATTAACCACAAATTTAGTGGCCCTCAAACTGAGATAGATCCGATGCGGATCACTAACCATAGGCTCTCAATCTAAAGTGTGAACCAAAATGAATCTGGTATGTGTCAAGCTAAGAAAATATGTGGCCAAAAGAAACTAAGAAACTAGATTACAACCCATGCGAGTTGCCATCAAAACATGATGAAGATTATTATGCAAGAAACCCCCCTGATGGAACTTTATATCAGTTCATTTATTACAATCCCCAATGACTGTGAAAGGAGAGAATGCCTAACAAGAATAAACAAAAAATTAAAAAATACCTTAGATCTGTGTAGAGGACTAAACCAGCCTTCCAATGCCGCAAGAATGGCAAAAAAAGGATCACCGAGTCAAAAGATATGCCCTCCAGAGTGAGAATTGAACATCTATTTTCAACAGGTGAAAAATCCCACCAAACAGAAAAATCTCTGAAAATAAACTGCACCATGAGCAAATTGGGCTTGCCAGCTTTCCGGCAATATCTCGTTTCAAAAATTTCGCCTCCGGGATCAAAAGTTATGATAAAATGAAAAAAAGGCTTGTAAGAGGGCAATTCAGGGTACTGCAAGACTAAACAGGCGCAAAAATGTAGCTCCTTTCGGCCTAGCCCCTGATCCGCCATATGAGCATAGGAAAAGTTATGCAAGTGTAATTAAATATTAATTACACTAACAACTAGCCTTTATAGTGATTTTAAACTCATTGATTCCCTAAAGAAAACCTTATCTTGAGTATAATCCATCAGTCACATATGATCACATCATTATTGACCATTCGATATCATGAAAAACATCCAAAATATAGTATTCAAATAACCCATATCATCGGCAAGAAAAGTTCCATCGGGGTGAAATGAAAAGTTCATACCGAGCATATAGGTCTCACTAATGAAGTTCCATCGGCAAGAAACTTGTCTTGTCTCACCAATCAAAGAACAAGGAGTTGTATCGGCCAGACCAATGCCATTGAAGTAAGATCCTTATCCTTGAGTCAACCTGAGTGAATTTGTCTCGCCGATGAAATATCATCACCAAAACACTCATCTTGTCTTGCCGACAAAACAAAGAAACATACTATCGCCAAGACAAACACTATCATAATGAGTTCAAAATGTCCTCCCAACCCACTATGTCATGCTGATAAGATTACATCGGTAGGAGCCTTGGCGAAATACTTGATATCGAAGGAATAATCATTGGGGAGACTTATAACATCGGAAAAATTATTGAATGTCTCAGTGATACACCATGTCTTGCCGATGAAGACACAAATAGATCAAGATAGTCATCGGGTGACTCTTGACGACATTTATATGAATCAAATGGATAGATTATGTGATATCGACATAATGTCTCTCTGAAAAAAATAATGTTTAATGATCACCCAAAGTTTCAATTGTCTTGCCGATAGAACATTTGATATGACAGTGGGTAAACTTGAAGATTAGCTACGCTCATGTTCAAAGCTAGGAAATTAATGAAAGGATTACTACTAAATGTGTCGATGATTTCCTAAATTGAGTATAATCCATCATAGTCACATATGATCACATCATTCTTGACCATTTTATATCATGAAAAACCTCCAAAATCTAGTATTCAAATAACCCATATCATCGGGAAGAAAAGTTCCATCTATGTGAAATGGAAAGGTCATACCGAGCATGTAGGTCTCACCAATGAAGTTCCATCGAAAAGAAACCTGTCTTGTCTCACCGATCAAATCATAAGGAGTTGTATGGGCCATACCAACACCATCAGAGTAAGATCCCTGAGTCAATCCGAGTGTATTTGTCTCACCGATGAAATATCATCATCAAAACACTCATCTTGACTTGTCGACAAAATAAAGAAACATACTATTGCCAAGACAAATGCTATAAAAAAGAATTCAAAATTTCCTCCCAACCCACTATCTCATGCCAATAAGATTACATTGGTAGGAGTCTTAGTGACATACTTGATATCGAAGGAATAATCATCGAGGAGACTTATAACATTGGAAAAATTACTAAATGTCTTAGCGATACACCATGTCTTGCCAATGAAGACACAAACAGATCAAGATAGTCATCAGGGTGACTCTTGGCGACATTTATATGAATCAGATTGATAGATTATGTGATGTCGATGTAATGTCTCCCTAACCAAAATAATGTTTAATGAATTTTAGTCAAGCCTGAATAAAAGGATCGCCCAAAGTTTCAATTGTCTTGCCGATAGAACATTTGATGTGATAGTGGGTAAATTCGAAGATCAGTTGCACTCGTGCTCAAAGCTAGGACATTACTAGCAATATTAATACCAAATGTGTCGATTATTTCTTGAATTGAGAAAAGTAATTGAAGATGAATTTTGAAAATTTAGCAGCAGACGAAGGGACGAAGGGCCAAAGGATCTTGCAGTCAAATAATTCTAAATAAACTTGTAAGTTCCCTGCAATTAAATTTTTGGTTGTGTGATTCATAAAATGGAAAGCAATAGCTCAGGAAAAGAAAAAGGTAGGAAATAGAGTGAGAGTAATAACCCTAGAGGAAAACATAAAAAAATTGAAGCAGAGAAGGAACCAGGGGTAGCTGAGAGGAAGTTAAACAAAGACTTAATTGATCAATTGCTCGGCTTAGGACCTAAGGTCAGGCGATCTGCACAACTTAGGGAAGAAGTGTAAAATTTAGAGGATAAATGCAAGCATATACAAGACATATGGACCCTAATTAGAGGATATGAGCTATTTATTTTTCATTACTAACGAAGGAATCGATATGAAATAGTGTGGAATCCTTGGAAGTTAAACCTAGGGAAAACAGTTTGTCCCAATGTATTTGTAAATGTAGAATTGGTGAAGATGATAGCTACCTATTATAATCCAAAATCTAAAGCTATTTTTGATCCATCAGGAAAACTGTTTATACATGTATCTGAAGTTTCCATCTATGAGGTTTTTAACCTGGAGGGAGTGTGTGGTGAAAAAATTGTACCTAAAGAGCTAGAAAAGGAATTCTAGAGGATGGATACTTTGTACAAGGGCTAGAGGTTGCCACTACATAGGTATAAGAAAGATGGTTTTCAGTTCCACTGAATGATAGTGATGGTCCCCCATTCCATGTTGATTTTTTTGAACCCTACATGAGGTACACTAATTTTTAGTGTGTCAAGTGTTGGGAATGGAGGCCCTTGAGCACATGTCAATTTTACCCATGGTAGTTGCAGCAGACATCCAATGTCACAATTCAAGGTTTTTTTATTATGCTTCACACATCTTTAAAGTACTTGATTCAGGACTGCTGGCATTAAAAAGTGGAGCTCCTATCTTGCACTTGGATGCTTATTCAATCCTAATGCATATGATACTTTATTATGGACAAGAAAATTGTGGGTTGTACAATTTGATAAGGAAGGTAGGTTATTACAAGTACAAATTTGGACTGCCACCTGGGATTGCAGATTTGTTAGTTCTTGTTATCTACATTTTGAAGAGTTTTTTGTGAAACCACTGTACATATTTTACAATCATCATTATGAATACTCATTTTTCGATGAAATAAAAAGGTTTTTAAGGCCTAAGGATTTGAATGGACCTATCAACCACAATTGGGGAGACTGGTACTATCTAGAAGATGCGACCATGATAAGAGTATATGGATTTGAAGATGGAACCTTCATTTTTCCCAAGACGATGCCTGATAGGATTGCATATTTGGAGATTACTAGGAAATTAGACTTTTCAGATGTTATGAATCTGAGTTCTTTCAGAAAGCACACATTTATGCCTAGTACATTATGCTTTAGTGATTTCATTGTATTAGCAAGGGATGGATATGACATGGTTCTCAACAAATTGCTAAAATACAACATGAATAAGGGTCCACCGTGAAAAAAGATTTTATCTAGAAGGGTATATTGAGTTTTCCAAAAATAAAATGAACTTGGGAGGATACAATCACATACCCCATCTGTATGATGACTTGATCAATAATTTGGAAGGAAAGGAAGTTGAAAAATTCTTGATGAGTATAACAGGGGATTGCAAGATACAAAACTATTATCTTCTAATGAAGAGGTATCTAGTGATGGTAGGTAGGTCTAGTAGTACAATTGATAAAATTTCTAGATTGAGAACTCAAGACTACAAGTATGTTCCCAGGGAACCAGATGTTGAAGAGACTGTAGATACTCACACAAGGAAAATAGCATATAAATGATTTGTGGCTGATGATGAATTCATTAAAACCTCAAAATTTAAAACCTTTTTGTGAAAATTAAAAGGAAATTCAATAAGGGAATTAGTGGGGAATATTACACCAAGTAATGAGGAATAACTATTGAATAACTTAAAATCAAGTGTGGAAGAAGAAATGAAGAGCATGACCCCTGAGAAAGGAAGGAAATTAGTAGAATATGCAAGTGTCATGATCTTTCTTGGGTTAACTCTGCTTTGGTTTTTGATAGTTTTCTAAAGAATAGTAACACCACACATAAATTGACTCCTGAGGGGGTAACATAGATCTATGTAGGATCTAAGTATAACCCATATGAGGGATCACTTATGATATGGACCTTGTATCCTCCACATAAGAAATCTATTGTAATAAATATTGAAAAGGATTTTGGACATGTAATGATGTTAGAATTTGGTGAGGTTGATCCAATAGCTACATCAAAAATTGGCATTAATGTGGTTAAATTAAATAAAGCCCAAATCCAAAAGCTAATCAAGGAAAAATAAATGTATAAGATTAATAATGAGAGACTACTCAGAAAAAATGATCACTTGAAGGACATGATGGGAATCACGCTGGGATCCACAAAGAAATTGACTCATGGTGAAAGCTCCTGGGAAAGAGACCAGTGGGAAGAGTTAAATGCATACTCACAAGGTCAATGTGATGCACTCAATGCAATAATAAGGAAGATGCAAACCAATTTAATGACTTGGTTGAGTAAGCTCTGGGGAACACATTCAAGAAATTTTACTACACTACAAGAACATAAGAGGATAGATGGCAGGATCCGAGAGAATTTCCAAGAAAAAACCAAAGGGATGCTTCTGATAACATAGCTATTGATAGTGGAAACTATTTTATGAAAAAACATAAAGAATTCCATGATGAATTGCAAGGTGATGAGCAGGGGATGATCAATGTCACAAAGAAGGGAGTACCAATGCTATTAGAAGATGGAGGGGAACTAAAGAGAAAAGAAAGATTGATCAAGGAATGTGAGATGATGATGCAAAAAATTCTACAGACAACCATAGGAAATGATTTAACAATGGACAAGGCATGCGAACAAAATGAGAAGATGTTCTAAATGGAGATAGCCATAAGGAATGCGCTGGAGGATGCAAATACACATGAGCAGCCAACTTACCAAGATTATCTATCAAACATCTATTTATGGCTTAATAGAGCATAATTTCTAGTTACTTATTGTTGTTAAGCAAAAGAAATTTCTTAAAGGTCATGCCCTTTCGTAGTTTTGATATATTTATATATGTTTCATAATGTAAAATAGATATAGGAGGATATGAGAAAGATACAGTAGATAGTTTTCAATGAAATTTTCCTTTAAAAGACTCAGATGCATGTATGAATTTTGATGAAGTTAATGAAGATGTCTGAACTTATTGGTTAATCTTGGTATCAATTGTTTGTGGAATTATACAGTTATCTAGTTGTCTCCATTTTGATTATTTTTTGTTGTTTAAATTGATATATCAAGCATATATTCAGTTTACCAATACACATTTATTGTAGTTGTGTGATGTTATTTGGTTCTTTCAAATAAAGATTAAACCCTTATAGTCAATCACAGTAATTGAAGAGTATTAATTAGACCAATAAGAAGAATCACATAACTAGGATTTTCATTCTATCTCAAGTAGAGTTTGTCAGTCATTTGCTTGCACGTTTATACAAGTTATAAACTACATTTGTGTGCAAAATAGTTTGAATTATTGCAATCATAGATTATACTTTTCTAGATCTTCATTAGACTCCATACACCCAACAAGGCATTGGTCTCACACTTTCATATTTTAGTTAAATATGCATTTTATTTTTTACATCTGTTAACTAAACATATTCTAATATTACACATACACTTTATTAGGATTATATCTGTTCACTGTAAGATTTCCATTGTGAATAGATTGTTGTAAAACAAATCACGTTTCAATGCCAAAATGTAGCAATTGTTTTGTTTCTTTTTTCAATTTTCATTAACCAAGCTATTTAGTGGGATGAATAAATTTGTGTTATGACCCTTAGTCTCTTTAAAATAGTTAGTCAATATTAGGGAGATCAGGAAGGGGAGAAAACTAAACTCCTTTAAAAAGGGGTAGTTTTTGGTTTGTTGGTTTTCTTTGTATGCTATATACTAGTTCCTCTAGGATAAATAAGTCACTGTAGAAATAAATGATGTTTGATTATCTACCTAATATTGTTTTGTGTTTTTCAAATGGAAGAGATCTACAACTCTATAGAAATTTCTATATGCTAATGGTCAAATTATTAGACTATTTAGATCATTTTAATTGACTACTACATAATAGTTTATGTGTTGAAAGAATTGTATCAATTATTTGTAGTTTTTACATTGGAATACAAATCATATTTAATTTCATGCCAATATACTTCTTTCATAAAGATATTTGTTTGATTTTTCCTTGCTATTTTCATCTTTAAATTTTAAAAAATGTATTCTATAATATAGAATTATTTTCAAATTGGGACAAAAAGGATTCTGAGAGATAGATTTAATTATAAATTTAATAATCGTAAATATCATTTAATTTGTATGTTGTAACTTTAGTACTTTTAGTTAAAATAAAAATAACTTAAAGTTACATATACATATAGTTAAATTGGCAAAGTTGTTTGTCCATTTTATTTTTTACATCTATTGACTGAAGATATTCTAATAGTACACATACACTTTATTAGGATTATATCTGTTCACTATAAGATTTCCATTGTGTTCATAGATTTTTGTAAATAAAATCACATCACTTAAGTCAGATCAGTTCACAAAGCTAGACCCACCTAGGTTTGGCAGCACCTGAACAGAAGAAGGTTCAAATCATTTGGCCTTGTTTGTTACCCTAAAATGTATCAAGATATTGGCAACCTATTGAGGTATTATTACCCACATTTCTGAGAGCTAACAGCCTCCAAACTTCCAAATCCATAAAAATATTCCACTTGTAGGACCAAATTCTTGCCAAACCCAAAAACCCTTGTTTTAGACCAAAATCATGAGGGTTTATTGAATCTCCTACTTCCAGAACCTCCCAGACCTAAAAAAAACCTCAAACACAACCCATTAGGTCTGTACATGGATAAAAATTCATAAAATCAGATCTCCCATACATATTTTGTTGAAACCTAGGCTTGAATCTCTCATTTCACATGCTTTTCTTCATAAAACTCTTGAGGACAACAACTATACCTTCTTTATTTCTCATCCTACAACTACAACAGTATCCATGGGGCCTCCTACAAAAGCTATAGTAATCACAAAAAGTGTAAGAGCCCCTTTATATCATGTTTGGACTACAAAATCCTCAAAAATAGGGTAACCAAGTTGTATGCAAAGAAATGAAGCTTTCTAACTCAAATTAATGCCTTAAACCCTTAAATCAGATTCAAATCAAAGCTAACACATATCTTCACAACATGAAATTCATTTTACATCAAAATATTGTTGGATGTGACCGTACTGTGCTGCAAAATAGGAAAAATACAGAAATTTTAAATAAAAACACAAATTTTGGAATGCCAAGAGCTTGTATTTTAAATCCGCAACCATCAACAAACTTTACAATGATCACTTTATGAGGTGTAGGTGCTCCTGCACCACTACTACATCCAAAATTTTGTCACATTACACAAAGCCATAATGTTTTTCCAAGATAAGCCAATCAAATCCTACCTTATGTGTCCTAGTAATCAAATTGGAGATGATCCTAAAAATGACATTGCGAAGGGTGATTGGTCTAAAAAATCTAAACGAATTTACAATTGTTTCACTACTATGATCAATGTGTCATATTTCATGAAATTTCCCAAAACACTATTCATTATGATCATATGGAAATTTATCGGAGAGCTACAATAGTTGTAACATCATGAATTAAAATTAAATATTAAAAATTTCACCATGAATTAATTATGTAATGGCATAAAAATTAAAAAAATCATGAATTAATTATGTAACCACATAACTCAAATATAATTCTATCAAGAAATTAATATCAAATAGATAATACAATCGTATAACTCATACATTTCAATGTCATTGATCTTCTTCTTCATCCAACTCTATGTCTGTATCATCCGATCTAGATTCGACATTGTAAGGATTGGTCATATCATCATCATCCTCATTGATATTAGTTTCAATAATGTCATCATCCAAACAGATATCATCTTCATGAACATTAACTCCTACATCATCATGATCTAGTTCCTGCTCTTCGACATCTTCATCAGGCACATCATCTACATCATCTTCTATTTCTTCGGTATCTTCTTCTTCCACCACATTAAAATTTACCGGGCTTCCTCTTGGATCATGTCTAAAAATATATGACCAACCCGATTTATGTGGAACCACTGAGTAAAATACCTTCTCACATTGGCTTGGAAGACCATAGGGCTCATTTCTAGCTCGCGCAAAATACCTTGTATTAACCATGGTAAATCCATTATCATGTTCAATAATAGTTCTCTCGGGATCATTTTCATTCAATCGTAGCATGTACCATAGGAAGAAAAACAAAACTAATTTGAAGCACTTAAAGTCACACTCAATTATATCATGCAAAATCCCATAGTATTGATTTTCTAAGACTTTTGGATGTATGTCACTTCTAGATGAAATATTAGTCACCTGAAAGACTGCAGTTATCTTAGAATCACAAGTTTTCTTCGTGTCATCCAACTTTTTGATTCGAAATTTAAAACCATTGCACCACATAGCCTTGTGGTCTTTCACCTACAATATGTCAAACATGTAAAAATTATTGCAATATCGTCAGTTGATAAACATATTTATTCTTGGCTGAATGTATGCAAAGAAAAAAATCTGAACATATATATACATCAATATAATTGAAAATAATTAAATAATATGGGTGATTAATATATTTATACATACCTTTTTATCTCTTAAACCATATGCTAAATCAATTTCCCCTAGTGTAACATTGGAATCTCCATTACAATGAGCTTCTTTAACCAATGAATCCACACCTTCCCATGTTAATGCGCAACCAGATTGTTGAAATCTTTCAATCCATACCATCATCCAATCAAGATTGTTTGCGACGTAAAAATGTAGTGCATCCCACTCTGGACCAACTATATCAAAAAATTTGAAATTTACAAATGACTTATAATTAGTTAATTACCACGGTATACAACCTTAATTTACAATTGATGTATATTGAAGATTAATAATTAAATAAGTACAATATACATAAAAACCAAATGTAAAATTTATTCTAATTAATCTCCATGACCATCTTATAATTACCTATCACTTTCCTCCATCTACCTTTCCCCATCATGTACTCCCCTTCTAATTTGTCAATGTTGTTGGGATCCCAAATGTGATCTACATGAATCTTTGTTGCAAACTTAGGAAGATATTCAATAATATACACCATGGTTTTGTATACCATATATCCCTCTGCCATAGAACCCTTAGGATGTGCTCTTTGTCTAACCAAATCCTTCAAAAATTTCAAGTGCCTCTCAACCATCCACATTGACCTTGTGTGTACAGGTCCACACAATTCAATCTCCTCAACTTGGTGTACGAGTTAGTGTTCTTGTGCATTGAAAAATGTCGAAGGTAGAAACTTTTCCATTTCACACATTAGATGAGGAATTTTTCTTTTCTAATAAATTATATCTTCTTTATGGATTCCTGTAGATGACAACCATCTACAAGTGAGTCAAGGCACACATATATTAATGAGATTTAACAAAAATATACAATATATTGCATAACAAGCAAAAAAAATGGAAATTATAAGATCTATACAACAAGTTGAACAAATATCGTAACTTACCTCATGTATTTTCCAAGATCATATATAACTTGCTTGACATTGTTGTCGAAGTTGTATAGGGGAGATAGAGGTAGAACGTACTGCAACAATTATAAAATGATCTTTTCATTTTTTTTCCAAAAGTAGTAAACATAATACACTCAAAGGTACATGTAGTATACAAATATATATATAATATACTAGAATGATTACCTTAATGAAGGTATTCCAATAATGCATTTTCATCCCTGACCCAAATTCATCTTTCTTTGTTATGATATTTTTTATTTTCATAGAAAATCCTATGGGAAATCAAATTTTTCGTATGACTTCTTTTATAGAATTGTTTTTTTGCTCTGTTAATAACCAAGGAAGAGCACTTATATTAATTTGGTCTCCATTGCTATTTAATTGAGTGAAATTTTTCATTGCATGATTGGCTTCCTGAATGTCATGACAAATTTTGAAATTTTTTTCTTTGTCATGCCTTCCATCAAATATTTTCCATAACGTTTATGTCATACTATTTCTAATATGCATTGTATCAAACAAATGCACAATTTGTAGCTGCTCATAGTAGGGAAGCCTACTAAATTTTTTGGGATAACTTTTCAGTCCCTGTGGAAGCTGACCATTAATGCCTTGATGACCTCCATGAAGCATATAAGTTGAACAAATTAACAATGAAAATCATTGTCAATTACAACATGAGTAAACACAACACAATATAAAAATATAAATTCAAAACATATCATATATGATAGATAAACAATCTGATTTGATGTATAACCTTGATGATTAATTCTAAATTATATTCCAACTTCCATAGGCAAGGTTTCATTCTTCATGGTTTTGATGTATTCTCTTCTTTTCCATTGAAAAGATGTTTTTCAGTAGTTTGATACTTATGATTTATGTGGAGGAAGTGCCTATACTCATCAAAAACCTACTTTCCCAAATTTGTTGAATGACGAGATTTCATATTTGGACCACAAATTAGACATGCAAATTTTCCCTTTGTTTGAAGACCTGCAAATCATATAAATTGGATTAAATATGTCAATTTTTATAATTATATATAATGAGTAGATTATTTAAAAAATATGCATGATATCTACTTCATAAAATTAAATATCATTAAAGTCATGCAATCGAATGTTATAACATACCACAAAAATCTGTTAGCCCTAGGGCATAATGAATTGTCCATACAAGCATTGCATGGAATTGAAATTGTCTTTGTCCTATTGGTCTAGATACGTCATACATAGTGACACCATTCCATAACTTTAGTAACTCATCGATAAGAGGCTCGATATATACATTCATATCCTTAACTTGGTACTCACCTAGTTGAATGAACATAAACATTACATAATTATTATAACCATTTTATTGCAATATATATAAAATAATGTACATGACTATTAAATGAAAAAAGTATAAGTCATTATGCAAAAAATAAGACAAATGAGATGCTACTAAGTTAAAAGAAAATTGATGTAAAAAAATACCTGGAATAATCATTTCCAACATTATGTGCTCCCTCTTTACTGACATCCATGGAGGAATGTTATTGTTGATAAAAAAATAGGCCACACTGAGTAAATAGATCTCAGCTCTCCAAATGGATTGACACCATCCACTACCAATGAAATCTTGAGATTACGAGGGTTTTCTTTAAAGTGTGGCCATTTTCCCTCCATGTCCCTAATACAAAACCATCCACAAGCATTCGAATAATTTCATCTCCACTTCTATTTTGTGCATGGTCCATAAATTGCACTAAGATTTCACACCTAAATAATTGCTTCATACGTGGACTAATAGGAATATAAAAAAGAACCTTGCGAGACACCTTTTTTGTTAGTTGATCTATTTGATATCTACTGATATGACATTCTGGGCATTCTATTGCAAATTCATGTTGTTTATGATATATAATATGATCATTGGGAGATGCATCTATTGCTTGATACTCTATTTGATTATCTTTCATAATTCCAGATAAATCTCAGTATGAGCGAGGTAAAATATTTGATAGTGGTAACAAAAATTCAACAATCAATCTACAACAAAAAATAATTTGTTAATATAAATAATATTAATGGTACATATTTTATCCTTTATTTACTAGTGATGAACTAACAACAATTAAAATAGATGAAAAGAGATCACATATATGACATACCTTAACATCTATGAGATTTCTATGTTGGACAAAAATTCATAACCTTCAAGCTCACCAACAACAATACAATAGAGAGAAGAGTTATTTGGGAGCCTTCATAAAGGGGCTCATATGCCTTCTGAAGTATAGGTAAACAATGAACATTATCAAAGTCATCTCAATAAACATGATCAGATGTACCATTAAATGTGTCATGGATCAATGTATTTTTACCATCATCTTCAACTATGTTTTTTGGCACATGATCATCTTCCTCCATAGGATCATTAACTTCATCTTCGATATTCACAACTCCATGTTCCTCCGTTTGAAAAACCACATTCTTTGGGCCGTGATAATCCATATCATGTGCCCTACTATGTGTCACCTTTATAATAATGATAGATGTGATAAACCATGATCATGATCAAGTGATTTTATATATATATATTAAAAATGTTAAAACAATATAAACATTTACAAATTCAATCAATATAAACACATATAATGAACAACTTACTAGTGGACGATAATCATGCCCCCTTTCAACATGACCATGTTTCCTACAATGTTTCTTAGTTGTTGTGATTAAAATTCTTCTCATCTCTAAGCCCTTGCAATTATTGCAAGGAAAATAACATTTCCCATCACCCTTTCTTTTCAATCTACCCCACAATCTATCAAGTGACTCTTCATTTTTTTCTGGACTAATATTATTTGACATTATTTTTCTTTACCAAGCTTGAATATTTAGATCTTCAAAAAATGTCAAACTCACGCTACAATAATTTTTAATCATAGACAGGTAATAAAATCTAATAATTCTGATATTTTACACCCAAAAAATTCATCATGCAACCACCCCTACAAAAGAGAAGATAGTCTAAAGTTAATGACTCCAAAAAACACTTTAAAATTGTAATTCTAGAAATTATTAAATTTTGATTTTAGTATGATTTCCAACTGTTAGACTCCTAAAATAAAAATATTGAACTTGCACAATAAAATCTGGAAATGAAATTCTAAAATGCACAAGTCTAAAAGTGAAATCTGATCAGATGTTGCTTTAAAATATGATTTTTAAACCTGGAAGTAAAAATCTAACTTCACAAATAAATTTTGGAAATAAATTAGTATGGCATAATAAAAAGGTTCATTCGAAGTGGACCACCCTATTATATGCCTTGATAAAGTTAAAAGATCTATGAATTTTATCTACAATATAGCCTTCATATTCATCAATCTTATTCACATCCCTGCTTTGGATATCAATAGGCAACACCATTAGATGGCCTCCTTGAAAGCTCAATCCATTAAGGGAATAATTAAAGGGTTCTCCTTAATGATTAAATCCATTTGAAAAAAAATAGTGTATGGTTGAATAAGGATGATATCATTTTGAAAGACTAAAATGATTGTTGAGACTGATCCTAACATATTTATGTTGAATACAATACATACAAACAATCTTGTATAGACCTTCACTTACACACTCTCGACAAAATTGTTTTATAAGGACAACACTTCATTTGCCTAGTTTTGTAGGTTAAGCTAAATCTTGTTCTCACAAGCAACTTCAAATGTCTCGTACACTTCCATCTACTTATGAGGCAAGCCTCTATCTAAATTGACTTCACCATTACAATAGTTCTTCAAAATATCATAGGGCAATCCTCTGGTTTTATATGTCAAATCTATTGATATTTGTATTGAATTTTTTTTCATCCATGTAATTCATGTCTTTGGTTACAATGTTAATTCTAGAATCCATATACAACTTCCTCCCTCCTATTAACATAGAATCAGTATGGAATACTATCTTGACTTTTAAGCTAAATATTAAAAATTAGTTAGAGCTTATACTATGCCAAGGATAATAAGAATAAACCGCAACCTTATCAGCAATTGAAATAGATAATGGGTCACTCTATTCCACACATATATTAGACAATGAACATGATATTTTGGGTTCCTAATCTTACTATTTTTCTATTTATTTATATAATAATAAGGTTACACTACAATATTTTTGTTCTCTTTTTATGTGCTGTAACTCCTATTTCCTCTGATACATTCAATCATACTAGTATTGTGCTTCCTGTCAAAACAATATATCATGGCTGAATCAAAACAGTGTTCAATGCCATGAGGCCCAAATGATATTCATGCATTGGTCTTGAAATTTTGTCAAACTGAGACTAGTCATTGTTACATAGTATCAAAGTTTCATTGATACTATTGGTCAGTATAATTTCTCATGTGAATTGATTAAAGATTGATGACCTATATATTCATAGGGTCCAATCACTATGTTTGATAGTGTATTGGCCAGTTTACCGTCCAATGCTATTTGCAAAATAAAATATAATAAAATATAAAACAGTGATCTTTTCTATCTACTCTACTCTAAATAATAAACACTGTAGACATTTCCTTCCAATTTGAGTATTGGAAGTCTTTATTATTTACAGTGGAGTAGATAGAAAAGATCAGTGTTTTATATTTTAATATATTTTATTTTTTATTGTATTTGATCAACAAATATAGTTTGATGATGATTCTTTGACTAGTGCTACAATATTAGTATCTCAGGGTATTTAATATGCAGATATAAAGTACATTTGTACAATGCTTGATGTTATACCCATGTCCACTAGTTATCACCATAATTGTTATTATTATGTATATGGAATATAGGGATACTATAGAGGTAAGGAGCAATGAGAAAAGAGATAATATTTAAGGAAACGGACTTCAAAGAAAGCCATGACACTTTACTATAGATTCCGAAAAGGAGATCATAGTCATGACTATTCAAATAAATAATTATTATTCCATGTCATAACCATGAAGGGGGCATTGAAATTAATAATAACAGTGATAGTGTAGTATGAAAAAAATTAAAAGATACATAAAGAAAAGTAATCGAGCAATCAAGAAGGCTTTTAAAACATAATAAATCTTATTAAGGGTTCATTTTCTTCATAGCAGTATTGTAAAATAATAAATATTTCCATCTCACAAAGTTTCAAAAGAGGAAAAACTACAATTGTATTAAGGAGTTCATGGAAAATATCTCAAGGAGCTACCACAATTAATTTATTCAAGTGTCATGCAAGGTGATTGAAATCAAATGAATAAACTCATGCATAACCTAAAAGAAAAAGGATAGTCAAGTTGCTAGAGGACAAGTATCACAAAGGATATGTGATCACTTTCAATAGAGATGTGATACACTTTTACGTTTTTTGCTTTATTTTTCCTCATAAGGTCAAATATTTTATTTTAGTGTCTGAATCTACCACGTAGAGATTAAATATGCTTACTCTCAAATAAAGTTGAATTATATAAACAATAGTCAGATGCCTCCCTTAGCATAAAGGACAATATAAAGTACTAAGGAATTTTATATCTTTTATAAGAGATTTCTTTTAACTAGTTAAAAACTTGAGAGGGTAAAACACAGGTTGTAAGGAAAGTTAAAAATTTATCATAAGTAGCTCAATCCAAAAGGAAAAAAATAAGCATGGAAAAGCATGAGTAGGTTGACCATCTTCACTAAAATCACAAGATATTTTTTATAACATCTTACCTGGATATTTCTTGATAAGGTAAGGAGTTCTCTTTTCCACTCTGTTTCATATGGTGGCATATCTTCACATAAATCACCAAATTGTCAAATAACTAAATAAATTGTATTACTTAATAAAGCTGTTACAACATACCATTCATGTCAAAATCAACTCTTCTTACCACAATAAGTTTGGTTTCCAATTTGAAAGGTTCATCTTTCGATTCCTATACCAACTTCTGAAGGCATTTGGCAGCTTATACTTTTACATGAGGAGAAAATTTCATCTTGTAAACTATTCCAAATTACGAAAAAAAATAGAAATCATACAATCTGCATGATAGTTATAGCTTGCTAGATGTTTGGTAGCATCTAAAAATTTAAAGTGAACTAAGAAAAATAGAGAAGCCTTGACCTTAATTTTTTCATTTTTTAGTTTGTTTCTCTAAATATCTCACAATATTTACAAATTGGTTGCTTTCTTTCTTTCTTGTTGAAAGAAAAAATAGATACATTTGTATAGAGTCAAGATGAATTCGAGAACTTCAGGTAACAGATATACCATAACTGCTTTTATAGGACAATGACATCGAAGGTCTAAAATCAATTTCTGAAACTTGGCAAAGGGAAAAATACATCTTTATGAATTCTTCAAAAATATCATAGCTAAATGGCTCTAACTATCCACTATCAAACATTCCCAATTCTTTGTTCAAC
This sequence comes from Sequoiadendron giganteum, assembly GCA_007115665.2. Taxonomy (NCBI): domain Eukaryota; kingdom Viridiplantae; phylum Streptophyta; class Pinopsida; order Cupressales; family Cupressaceae; genus Sequoiadendron; species Sequoiadendron giganteum. Next base: position 578,109,422 of record CM021104.1, read on the forward strand.
CCTCTAGGCCTGAATCTTGACAACTAATTCACTCTATACCTATCCCTATGCCTTTGATATTATCTAGTTATGGCTCCAAACTCTATTGAAAATTGATCATTAGGTTTAAAATTGAAACCTTACAAATATAATCTTTGTCCAAATCCATCAAGAATTTTCCATCAGTTATAAAAAATTCCCTTATAAACAATTTGTGAAGTTAGCTCTAAAATTTGGAAATGAAATTCTGAAAATGCACAACACTAAAAATGAAATCTGATGAGATGTTGCTTTAAAATATTATTTTTAAGCCTGGAAGTACAAATCTGACTTCACAAATGAATTATGGAAAAATAAAATGACTACCCTCAACCTGGCGATCTCTTGTTGACTTTTCTCTAATTTTTCCCAAGAAAATCATCGAGAAAAACACTGTCGCAATAAATAGTTGAGCTCATTTTTATTTATGTTGGCCACAATTTAACTTTGAAATTTCATCAAAATTTTGGCAAAAAATCTTCATCACAACTTCGACAATAAATAAGGTTTGTTGAAATTCCGACGAACGTCAAGGATAAATTTTTTTTAAATGAAAATTTTGTACAGGTACTCGATGATACATCTGATTATATAGCTTTCATTAGAAATTTTCATCGGATTTTGCAATCAAATGAGTTAGTGCTCCAACTCCCTCTCTCTTTTTTCTCTCTCCCACTCCCTCTCTCTCAATCTCTCACTCGAACTCACACTCTCTAACACTCACACTCTCTCCCTCTTAGGTATCTCTTCACAACTTTCTCTCCCTCTCTCTCTCCATCTCCATTTCCCTCTCAATCTCCATCTCCCTCTCTTTCTCTCTCCATCCCCTCGAAGTATCTCTCCCTCTTAAGTCTCTCTCTCTCTCCCTCACCCTCTTTGGCATCTCTCTCTCTTTCACACACACACATTCCATCACCATCTCAAGTCTCTCTCTCTCTCACTATTTCTCCTCTCTCCCTCCCTCCCTCTCTCCCTCTCCCTCTCTCTCTATCTCTCTGTCTCTCTATCTTTATGTCTTTGTCTCTCTCTCTCTCTTAGGTCTCTCCCACTCCCTCTCTCTTATCTCATTTATCTCTCACTCTCCCTCTCTTAGTCACACTCTCCATGTCACTCTTTGTCTCTCTCTCCCTCTCTCCTTCCCTCTCTTCATCTCAAGTCTCTCTCTCTCTCTCTTCATCTCCCTCTCAGGTCTCTCTATCTCTCCCTCTCTCCTTCCCTTTCTCCATCTTAGGTCTCTCTCTCTCTCTCTCTCTCTCTCTCTCTCCTAGTCCCACTCCATCTACCAAACTTAGGTCCCTCCCACTACCACTCCCTCTCCATATCCTTCTCTCCCCCTCTTTGTCTCCCTCTCTTTGAAGTATCTATCTCTCTTAGGTCTTTCACACTCCCTATCAAGTATCTCTCTCTTAGGTATCTCCCACTATCTCTATCTCTTCTCTCACTCTCACACACTCACAATCTCAAGTCTCTTTATCTCCCTCTAAAGGATCTCTCTCTCCCTCTCTCTCTCTCACTATCCATCTCGATCTCAGGTCTCTCTCACACTCCATCTCTCTCTTAGGTCTCTCTCTCTCTAGTCTATACTACTCCCTCTCCCTCTCTCTCCCTCTCAATCTCCCTCTCAATCTCCATCTCCCTCTTTCCCTCTCTCTCCATCCCTCCAAAGTCTCTCTCCCTCTTAGGTATCTCTCTATCCCTCTAGGTATCTCTCTCTCTCTCTCTCTCTCTCTCTCTCTCTCTCTCCCTCTCTCTCTTAGGTCCATCCCACTCCCTCTCCCTCTATATCTCCCTCTCCATATCCCTCTCTCTCTCTCTCCCTCCCTTTGGAGTCTCTATCTCTCTCTTAGGTCTCTCCAACTCCCTCTCAGGTATCTCTCTCTTAGGTCTCTCCCACTCTCTCTTCTCTCTCTCTCACCCTCACACTCTCAATTCTCTTTATCTCCCTCTCTCCCTCCCTCTCCCTCCCTATATATCTCTATATCCCTCTCTCCCTCTCAAGTACCTCTCCCCCTTTGTCTATCTCTCTCCCACTCCCTCCTCTCTCTCTCTCACACTCCCTCTCTCTCAGTTTTATCCTTCCCACAATAGCTAGATCTCTCTCTCCCTCCCTCTCCCCTTCTCTCTTTCTCTCCCTCCCTTTGAAATCACTTTCACTCCTAAGTCTCTCTCTCTCTTAGGTCTCTCCCACTCCCTCTCTCCCTCTTAGGTCTTCCTCTCAAGTCTCTCCCACTGCCCCCACCCTCTCTCTCTCTCTATTAGGTCTCTCCCACTCCCTCTCTCTCCTCTCATGTCACTCTCTCTTACTCACACTCACACTCACACTCTCCATCTCCCTTTTATGTATCTCTCTCTTTCTCTCCATTTCTCTCTCAAATATCTCACACAAACTCTCTCTATCTCTCTCTATTCATCTCACTCTCAGGTCTCTCTCTCACACACACTATGTCTCTCTCCATCTCCATCTCAACTCTCTCTCTCTCCCAATTATTATCTCATCTCTCCCTCTAGGCTCTCTCCCTTTCCCTCCTTCCCTCTCTCTCTTTCTCTCTCTCCCTCTCAACTCTCTCTCTCTCTCTCTCCCAATTCTTATCTCATCTCTCCCTCTAGGCTCTCTCCCTTTCCCTCCCTCCCTCCCTCTCTCTACTCTCTCTCTCTCTCTCTCCTCTCTCTCTCTCTCTCTCTCTCTCTCTCCTCTCTCTCTCTCTCTCTCCACTCCTCTCTCCTCTTGGGTCCTCCTCCTCCTCTCCATCCCTCTCCTCTCTCTCTCCTTCAGAGTCTATCTCCTTCTAAGTGTTGTCTCTCGGGGTCTTCCTCCCTCTCTCTCACCTTGCCTCTCTCTCTCTCCCACTCTCTCTCTCTCTCTCCCGCACAAGTCCCTCATCCCTCACCTTGCTTTCTCTCCCACTCCTCCTTGTCACTCTTAGGTCCCTCCCTCCCCCTCTCTCTCTCCATCTCTCTCTCCCCATACCTTTGAAGTCTATCTCCATATTAAGTATCTCTCTCTCAGATAAACACACAATCTCTCTCTCTCTCCCACCCTCTCTTTCCTCTCTTCCTCCAAGATCTCTCCCTCTCAAGTCTCACTCTCTCTCTCAGGTCCCTCCCTCTCCATATCCATCTCCTTTTAATGTCTCTCTCTCTCTCTCTTATGTATCTTCTACTCCCTCTCTCCCTCTTAGGTCTCTCTCTTAGGTCTCTCCCACTCCCTCCTCTCTCTCTTTTTTTCTCTCTCTCAAATCTCTCCCACCCCCTCTCTCCCAATCCCACCCGCCCTCTCTCTCTCTCCATCTCCTTATACGGTCACCCTCTCTCACTCTATCTCTCCTTCCCCCTCTCCATCTCAATTCTTTCCATCTCTCTCTCTCCCCATCTCATGTTACTTTAGAGAGAGAGAGGGAGAGACATAGAGGGATTGAGGGAGAGAGAGACTTGAGAGGGATAGAGGGAGAGATAGAGGGAGGGATAGAGGGAGGGAGAGAGAGGGGAAAGAGGGAGAGAGATGGGAGAGAGGGAGAGAGAGGGGGAGAGAGTGGGAGAGAGAGAGGGAGAGTGAGTTATCTATTTAGGGTATGAAGGAGACATATAAGAGAGTTATATGGTTAGTGTGAGAAGGAGACAAATGGGAGAGAGAGACCTAAGAGGGAGGTGGAAAGTGATTGAGTGAGAGAGAGAGGGGCTATGGGAGACCTAAGAGGGAGAGAGAGGGAGATGAAGAGTGAGAGGGAGAGGGAGATGCAGAGGGAGAGAGAGGGAGAGGGAGTGGGAGGGACCTGAGAGAGAGAGAGAGAGAGAGAGAGAGAGAGAGAGAGAGAGAGAGAGAGAGAGAGAGAGAGAGAGAGAGAGAGAGAGAGGAGAGAGAGAGAGAGGAGAGAGGGACTTGAGAGGGATAAATGTGAGAGAGAGTGGGAGAGAGAGATAGTGTGTGTGTGTGTGAGAGAGAGAGAGAGGGAGAGAGGGAGATGGAGATTGTGAGGGAGAGGGAGTGGTAGGCACCATAGAGAGACCCGAGAAGGAGATGGAGAGAGAGAGATAGGGAGAGGGAGAGAGACTTGAGAGGTACAAAGGGAGATAGAGGGAGGGAGAGAGTGTGAGTGTGATTGATACATTGAGAGAGAGAGAGGGAGTTAGGAGACTTGAGAGAGAGAGACCTAATAGGGGGAGAGGGAGTGGGAGAGACTTGAGAGAGACCTAAGAGGGAGAGAGACTTAAGTTGAAGAGATAATTCAAATGGAGGGAGAGAGAGAGGGAGAGGGGAGATGGAGAGTGAGAGGGAGATGGAGAGGGAGAGAGAGGGAGCGGGAGTGGGAGGGATATGAGTGATAGAGGGAGAGAGAAGAAAGGAAATATGGAGAGAGAGGTAGAGAGATATGTCTAGAGCTCGATGAGAGAGAGTGAGAAAGATAGGTATAAAGAGGGAAAAATAGAGAAGAAAGGAGGGAGGGATAGGTTTATAGCTTAAGTGGAGACATGGTGATATATAGAGAGGTAGAGAAAGGGACAATAAGATGATGATTTATGAATATTTTTTCATCTCCTTGCTACAAAAATATAAATATTTCATTATTCAATACTTTTTTTAATGTTTCAAGTATTTTGAGATGAGCGTTACCAAAAAATCATTAAAATAAAGGCTTTACATGTGAAAGTAGTGAGCATTTGATGTTTCAAAAATGAAATATGAAGTTCAAATGATTATAATTATTTTTGTGTGTAAAATACAGAAACACCACCTATTCTATTACATACAGCTCTAAATCACCTTTCCAATGCTTGTAAAAAGTCAAAATTTTGATAAGAAATGAAAAATTTATGCCCATTTTACTAAAGAGGGTTTTTAGGTCTTCAAAACGGATATCCTTTTTTATTTTCAAAATGGATATCCATTTCAAACTGATATCTATTTTCTTTTTCAAAACGGATATGTTTTTCAAAAAAATGGGTTCCCACTTTCCAAAATAAATATTTGTTTGAAAAACAAAACGGATATCCATTTTGAAACAAATATTCATTTCAGTTTGGTATTACCAAACCAAAATGGATATTATACCCAAGCCTACAAGAAAGTCAAAGTGGAAATTTCATTCTTTTGGGCTTGTTAAAAATTCATTTTTCAAACATCGCCGCTTTTTGGGCCCCCATGATCTTGCACATACCCATGATGTAGAGTGGAAGGAACACCATTAATCTCATGTATCCACTGTCTTCCTAATAGGAGATTATAAGAAATATCCTCAAGCATAATATGGACTAGATTTTGTAATGTTACTTCCCCAACTTTTATAGGTAATGTGATGACTCTAAGTGATTGTTTTCCTATGTTGTCAAATCCATGGATAGGTAAAGAATTAGGCTTAATATCATTTGTACTCATTCAAAGTCTTTTCAAAAGGGTCACACTACACACATTCAGGGCCAAACCATTGTCAACAAGAGTTCATTTTATCACAATTTGACTGATGTGGACTATTATGTTGAAATCTTCATACTTCTAGATTTTCCAAGGAGGTAACTCATCTTGATGGAAAGTAATGTCCAAGTTACGCAAATTGATAGCTTGAATTTGGGTTGCCACATCATTTCATTGCACATTATAAGTAGTAGAGACTTGTCGTAAAGCACTTTGAAGCATGTTATGATAATGAGGGGAAGCTTGAATAAGATCCCATAAGGATGTCTTAGCGGAATTATTCTTTAGCTGTTCAACAAGATCATACTTCTTTCCACTTTTTAAATGCAAACAAGGAGGGTCAGGTAAGATAGGGTTAGGCAATGGGAGGGATGTTTGAGTTCCTTGTCTTGGTTATGGATTGTTCCCAATTTTATATGTATGAGCAATAGTTTTTTGACTCAATTGCTGCAAAACACTATCATTATGAAGTTTCTTTCTAGGTGGTTGCAAGATAAGCACATGCTTATTTTGAACTTGTGGTTTTTGTGAGAGTGGATAGATGATAAGTTTAGGCTCTAGGAGAGTTCTTCAAGAGATATCTAATGTGCACAACCTTAGAAGACTTATCCTTAGTTTCATTATCTCTTAGTGAAGGGGATTCTAATTTCACTTCATCATCTTCATATAAGGAATTAATATTGCCAATTTTCTCATTTTTGTCCACCATGATATCTTCTCTAGTAGGAGAGTTGTTAGGAGAATTATAAACTAGATTTTCATGGCATTCATAGGTTGGTTATTCTAAAATGACTTCATAACAAGTAAGGGAGTTATCAATGGTTGTATTATCAAGGATGGAATTTTCTTGTTCAATAATGTTTTCCCTAGGGGAAGAGACACCCATAAGATTCTCATGAATTTCATCGATTGAATTTTCTAACATCAAAGTATCTTCTTCACAACTGGGAGAGATACTAGGAGAAGAAAAAATGTGATTTTTTATAATTTCATTCCTTTGTCCCATAATTTCTTCCAAAATAGGATAGGTAGGGGAAGGAACATAAATATGGTTGCTATAGACCTTAAATATTTTATCATCTAACACCAAACTTATGTCCTCACTTTAAATTGCATCCTCTTTCACTAATTTACATTCTCACAACAAAAAGATGAATCTAAAATATGTAGGGTGATGTTTAGGAATGTTTCTATGATCTCATTCTCTTATGTCATAATATCTTCCAAAGGGGGACGAGGAGAAGGACAAACACGACCTTCATGATTATCAATGATTGTATCTTCTTTCACCAAGATACCTTTTTCACTAAAAGGAGAGGTATCAATAGAAGAACAACTATGATCGCCATGGTTATCTATGTTTGTATCCTCTTCTATCACATCATTCCCATAAATAGGAGATATAAGAGGGGGTGTAGGGTTAAGGAAAGTGTCAACATTTTCACTCTCTTGCACTAAGAGACTCTCATAACTAGGAAATGTATTAAATGAATGACTAACATGCTTATTGACTAAAATTTTCTTTGAAAACTTAGAAAAGATAAATACTAACATTGATGCAATGAAATGACCTAGAATGAAATGAAAATTTAAATTCCACCCAATGCAATAGACTAAAAATGAAATGTTGTGAATTCGATTTTGAATTTTGATAGTGTACTGAAATGAAGCAATTTAAACTAAAAACAATGAATTTGATAAAACAAAAAATTGAAAAACTAAAACAAGAAAGTGACAGCGGAAAATAGAAGCCTAAAAATAAGATTTCAAATCCTAGAAAATGTAGATTAGGATCTAACAGGGACTCATTCATTAATAAGGGCTAATGGGTCTTGGTTAGGTATTTTAAAAAATTTATGGAAAATTTTGGGTGTTCTTTCATGATTTTCAGATGCCAGAAGGTATAGGCTCAACTTGATCAGGGACTCATTTGCCAATAAAGGTGACTGTGTCCCATATCAAGACTTTAAAGAGGTGAAAACTACAAATTTTAAGATGTTTTATGTGATTTTCATGCCCAGTTTCAAACTATAACTACTCTGGTAGAAATTTCAAGAATTTGATGACCTAATGCAAGTGAAATTAAGGGTAAATAACACCTTTTTTAATGCAATTTTTTTAAAAAATTTTCAAATGCAAATTTATATGATGTAAATGACATGAAAAGTGACTAGCCATTTTTTTGGTTTTTTGTGATTTTAGAAATGTAAAATAATGTAAATATAAACCCTATATGATATCCAAGATTTCAATGCAAAACAAGTAACCCTCAATAAGATCTTAATTCACTGCAAGATCTAATTTAAGATGCAATGAGAGACTCTAAAAATAAGAAAATTATAATATTGAATATGTCAGGTTCACCAAAAAATGAATAAGGGAAAAATAGGGTAGACCCAAATGTATGAACAATAGGATCTACCATTGATTTTTCTATGGCCCTGAACACCTCAAATTATGTAAAATAAGATGCAAATAATAATAAAAAACTAACCCTAACTATTCTAGAAAATATGGGGTATGTTTTAGAGGATAAAAAGTTGTGTGCTTGGCCAAATTTTTTTTATTTGATCTATGGAGGACTCATTTGCCTTAAGTGGCCAATGGCTCCTTTAGGGCTTTGAAAAACTAATTTTAGGATCCTTTTCCTTGATGTCTACACTCTTGAATTCCTTGTTATCAGCTTTTGGAAGTCTGTATGCCATTTTTTACAACACTTTCTTGGATCTTGCACTTTGAATGATAAATTTTGCAACTTTTCAACTTTGACAAATTTTCTCCAAATCTTTCTCTAACATGTAAATCTACAATCACACACTTAAGGGTAGAAAAACTTGTTTTTATTTTTTAGCGAATGGGGGTTTGCCTCAATCAAACCCCTTGTAGGTAATCAAACCAAATGATGAAATAGAGGATTGAAGCATGAATTTGAACTAATGTAAATTATGTCACCTTGGATGTTGTCTTGTAAAAAAAGTCTATATACTAACATGTAGTGGCCATGAAGAATGTAGATCTTGGATCCTTGAATATGATGTGAAAAATAGTTGTAAGTAGATATTTAATGCTACATCCACTTCTTTAGCTCAACAACATGAATGCATCCATCAAACCCTTCAAATGATGATATGACTTTGAATTATTGCAATAAAATCTTGAAATCTGCCTTGAAATGCTTTATGAATGCTCTTGTGAAGTATTAGGTGTTAGAGTAATAAATTCATCACTTAATTAATTAATTAACCATTAATTAATTAGGTCGCTTTATCCTTTATTATACTTAAGCTAAACTTAGGAGTTCTTTTATTTTATTTCTTGCTTTAATTAATGTTGTTTTTTGCGTGATTAAAGCTTCTAATATTAAAAAATGTTAGCTCATTCATTCCTATGAGGAAAATTGTGATGTTCTAATCTAACCCTAATCTAGGGTTATCTTTCATCCATTTCAACAAGATTAATTCATTGGAATTGTTAATTAATTCTTTATGACAACATATTCAATGCAGTAGTTGTTCACATAAGGCTTATTCTTGATTATTTCTTCATAATGTGTTAGGTTTATCATTGTAGGTGATTCTTCGAGATGTGGGAGTACATACATCTAATCTATCATGGTATCAAAGCACCAAATCTGCAACCGCCTTAATCACTTTTTTCTAAGAAATCAACTCATGTATTAATATCCATGATCCGTGGTCAAATTTTGAGCATTTTGTTGAATCTAGAGCTGTCAAAATAGTCAAGTTTTCCTTTAATTTCATCGTAAAGGCCTTCATTTATCAGATCTACAAGGGTTTGAAGTTTATGAGGGTTTCCAAATCTAGACAGTACCTACAATTTTTGAGTTTTTTGAGCTTAAATGAACCTCACCATCACATTAAGAGCACCCAAAACCCCAAAATCGGCTGCCAAATCATCAAAATCAAACATAGTAACTCTAGGAGGAAAAATTTTTCATTCCTAAGTCATACGGCTTGGTATGACATGTAATTTGAGAAAATAAAAAAATATAAAAAATTATTAGGATGCTCACTTGAAACTGTTAGATGAAACTATGTGAGTTAAGACTTTATTTATACTAAATTAGGAGATTATCTCAAAATTCAAAGAATGAAGGTTGACACTAGATCTGGGAAGAAACATTATTAAATTCCTACCAAAATGAAATTCAAAAAGGGGGGTATCCTTTAGGGATCACCCATTCACGACCTTGTGAGAATGGGTCCTGGCTATGTTTACCAATACCTAACCCTAGGGGATTAAAATAGGGATAAAAATCCATTCTAGATTAGTTGAGAAATGGGGGTCCTGTTAAGGGAGGACCCATTCGCCATCAAGGGAAAATGGGTCCTAGCTCAACTTACTAGGACCAAACTCGTCCCAATGAAATATCTTGTTAATTAAATTATTATTTTTGGGATAGATCTTTGGGAGGTGTCAAAATTAAGGCCTAAATTTGAATTAAAAGGGGGTTAATAACTCCAATTAACCACAATTAGTTAAGACCACCTAGATAAGTGTGAATGTGTTTAATAACACCTTACAACACTTAAAAAATGTCCACATTATGTACATTTTATTAGAAAGGGGCCCACTAGGATTAAATAAGCAAGTACATCCTAGAAAAGTGTTAAAGTGTGTTATAACACTTTACAACACCTTTGGAAATGATCAACTAAGGCATTTTTTAGTCAAAGAAAGGTCCTAAGATAGTGTGTATGTGTACAACACATTACAAAACCACTCGAAGACATCATTAGTTCAACTTTAATGTCAAATATCAAAACAAGTGTGAGAAAGGATTACTTTTTCTGACACTACAAGATTATTACTTTAGTTTGCATACTATTTGATTCATCTCGTGTGTTATGTTAGATTAGATCCTTATATGCATTTAATGCTACATAGGTGCATTTAATTTAACATAGCATACTCAATCACAATGTACCATCTAATGTAAACTAAAAGTGTTTTAATTAGATCATGAAGATATTTATTAGACATTCTTACTAAGGATATTTAATAAATGACATTGTCATCGAATACAACATAAACTCATGAAATCAAATGTGAATTCTTATATATTATATATCAAATGTTCATATACATATCATCAATAATACAATGTTGCTATGGCCTATGAATACTACACCCCTCAGGTCCTAGTGGTGGAATCGGTCAAGAAATAGTAGAATTTTACTATGATATGCTCATAGATCTCTACAATTAATGGCGTATATGTTCAATTTGGAGGCCATAAAGTTCTGATTTTATTGGTTTCCATTATATTTTCAAAAGTATTTAGGAATTTATTAGAATAGAGCTCTAGGTGAATAGTTTCAAGCAAACAATGGCTAAGTTTTCCTAGGTAACTGAGAGTTTTCATCCTTGTATGTAGATTTTAGATTAAGTGTTGGAAAAAAGGATTGTATCTATATATATATTGAATTGGGGTTGATTGGATTTTTAGTGTGGAATTTTTGATGAAAAAACATTAGGCCCTAATGAAACATTCAAATTCTACAAAATTTTAAGTGCCTATGTCCTTTCAATGTGTTGACAAAGGCTACGTCTACATCTTGATAAATCTACCCTGGAGGCTATCTTTTTTGATTAATATTTTTCAACTCAAACATAAAATTACAAATATGTCTAGTAGAATGTTTTATGGTACATATGGTAGTGTGCTTGCTCAATTTCATGCTTCCACGGGGTAAAAACACAAAGCTATGTAAAACTTTTAGCCAACTTATTAACACAAATTAATTTAAGTATTTCTAACTAGAAATCAATTTTGGTCAAACATATGATCTAGTAATATTCATTCTAGCTAAGTTAGATACTTCCACAAATTTCTTAACTAAAATTGTTGGCTAAAAATATATGAAGCACCACTTTGACTACAATTTACCGAAAAAATAAAATTATTTGGTAAGCTTGAAGTTTCAATAACTCCTACTAATGTAAATAATTTTTAAAAAAAATATAAATATGTCACCCAAAAGTGTAGACGTTGACACTTTTCGCTCATTTGGACCTTTGCCAATGGATTTTGGACCCTTTTTAGCCTCTTTTCACCCATTTTCAAGCCTTGTCCCAAAGTTTTGTAAGGTGTTGTAAAAAAAATCACACTCTCCTAGCCTTTTCATCACTTAATCAACCCTTTATTATACTATAATGACCCCTTAATACACATATAGTCCTATCCTAGTGTGTTTTGAGATGACAATCCCGAAAAAAAAAATAACCACATAATAATTCTCGAAAAGAAATGAAATTTTCCTAGGTAGAATAGGTCGCCACCTTGGGTGACCTAGTCCCATGTGGCATACCAATTAAAATTAACTTAATATTCTTTCGATATATTGTCTCTAAAACCATAGGGTCGACCTGTATGGTGTTATTTCAAGAAAATTAGGGCATAACTTGTACAAATAAGCCTCAAAACCCTAATCTCTCAAGAGACACAACTCATTTCTCCTCACATCCATAATCTCCTCTTCTTCTCAAGAAAACTAGGGTTTGAGTATTCTAAGTCACCAAGGAATCTCTCTCAAGAAGCACTCAAGGGTTAAATCCTCCATTGCTGCAACTCAAGACCAATCATCAGGGAAAGGTAACAACTCCATCACTCCTTTTTTTTATGCTTCATTACTTCATTTCATCTTCTTGGTTTGATTACTCAAAAGGATTTTGACTAATGTAAACCCCTAATCCCTAACAATCAACCAATTTTCCTTATTTTGTGTGATTTGTAGGTCTTGTAGGAAAATTTGGAAAAGAACCAAGGTGGAAGATCTTTCAAAAAAAATTCCAAGCTCTCTACTTGGTTGAAGAAACTCTAGTTGAAGCTTGGAGGACCTCCATAGATCCGATTATGCTTTTTTCAGGACCAAACACTTGGAGGAGAAGAAAACATAGACCAAGGGATTCAGAATCCATCTTCTGATATTTAGAAATTCAAAAGAGGACTAGGTCACCACTTTGGGTGACCTAGTCCCACTTAAGCTATTTTTCAGGAATCTTGGTAGATCTGGATACCCTTTTGGCTGAAACGGGCTTCAGAGCAGTTTTCCAAAACTTGCTAGAAAAAGGACTAGATCACCTAACTTGGTACAAGTGTCCATTTTGGATCCTACATCAAATTGAAAAACATTTCCAGCCGCTACCAAATTTTAGGTGTACACCCCTTTCATCTCCAATATTATTTTTTTGTTTTAGGTATATTTCTTAGGTTATTTGCATATCATTATGTGTTTTCTAGCATAATTTCATTTCCTAGGTTTTACATTCTTAATTAGTTTCTCTACCAGTTCATTGCACTTAGATAGAGAAATTCACACACACAACACAACCATACAAAACCCCTCTCTTTGAATGAACTCACCCAAAAAGCATATCACCAAAGTGGAAAGAGAGTCATTCCTAAACCAAGTGCTCCTTGGGTGAAAACCCTAGGTGCCTAGTAAAGGGAATTCTCTTTCCCTTGTCTTGTATGTATTATTTTTAGTGGTTCATTTTGGTGAACTTGACATTCTTGCACCCTTATTTTCTGATCTAGATTCCTTCATCCTAGGTTTGCATTCCATTTCATCTTTGGGTGATCCCACAATAGTGGTTTACAATTTTTTGCCAAACTAGACACTCAAATTATTATTTTTAGCTAAATCTTCACATTCGGGAACCTATAGCGGCTAAACCGTGAGGAACTTGATGATGATGCAAACTAGAGTCTCATTAAATTTTGTCTTTAGATTCTAAAAATATTTTTTTCAAAATTTTTGGAATAAGATTGCACTTCTTTTTCCATCTCCCACGAAAACTGGTTTCTTTCAGAAAACAACATTTAAAAAAAGTGACGCTCACCATATACAACATAATTTTTTTTTTTATGAAGGATAAAATTCTATTTTTTTTGAATTTAGATTTGTAACTACGATATCTAGCACTTTCATTTGGTCTCATATTTTTTTATTGAATATTTTTTCCTTAATAGAGTTCCGAAGTCAAACCAATTGCAATTCAGACATAGGCGAACTGTATACAACATACCTTTTTATGTATGTATCAAAATTCAATTTATTTATTTTTTAATGGATCAAGGACATCAATACCCAGCACGAACATGTTTAAAAAAAATATATTTTGATAATTTTCTATTTTTCCGCATGTGCAAAACAAAGAGCCTGATTTTCGGTGAAAAACTTATGTTTAATAAAACTAAAAAAACACATACATAATAAAACTGAAACATATTAAAATTATATTCATGGGATAGCTCATTTTGAGGACTACCATAATCATTTTAGATGAATTTTAAATGAATTCATTTGATCCCCCAAAAGGTAAATCAAAAGTGATTTTTTATCAGCATTTTGATAGGTGTAAAGGAAACTCATTTATAAGTATGGTCTAAAACTAGCGAGGTTCTATCCAAGCGGGTTTGATCTAAGGTGGTTTGATCAAACCCTTTTCAATTGGAATCCTTAAAATGGAACTTTTAAAGGCTTAAATCATTGTATTTTCTAAAAATATGTGATTTCAGCAAAAATCAGTTCCTCTCAGAAATTGTAAACCAGCTTTGTGGGATCACCCCTTTCATTGTTTAAATTGCATTCTAGGATATCATATTTTTGCATGCATGAAAGTGTATATAATTTTCATTCTTGCATCTCATATCATTGTCCTTCATCCAAAATCTACACCTAATTTTATTCCTTTGGTCATCCAACATCATAACCATTAAAACACAATTGAAAATTTCTAGAAATTTTGAAAAAACCCTAACTAGGACTAATTCGCCATCCTGGGTGACCTAGTCCTTGCCACATTTTTCACTACCTGTCATAGCCCCAGAAGCCTCCTTTCTATGCTTTTTTAGGCTCCAAGTATCATATACTATAAGTCTGGAAATTTTTGAGAACATAGGTTTTATGCTTCTAAGTCAAAATCATCAATTTAGAGTGGTCATTTTTTTTATATACCTTCATCATTAGATCTAAAAAATGATTAAATTTTTGAAAAGTTTGCTTAGAATTGATAAAAGGACTTTTCACCTTTTTATATACCATGTATATATTCATAAAACCTAGCATTAGCTTGTTAAAATTACTTTTCCTTTTAGCATGTACATTATATACATTCTCAAAGCTTAGCATACATTGGATAAAAATATTTTGTCTTATTGCCTATCCAATTTTTTATATTGTTGAAACATTGCATACAATGGTTAAATGTAATTTCCATTTTTATTCAAACAATGTTAGTAGCTTACATAACTAGACATTCTAGGAAAACTTTAATCCCCCTCCCTATGAGACTATTGCAATGGACAAATAAACAACCATGGAAATTCCTAACAATCATATTAGTTCTTCTACCAATATCTCTCCCCTTGGTGATGAATATATTTTGTTAGAAGAACCAATCAATGAGAGTTATGAGAATCCTAGTTGTTTCTCTCCTATTACCTCTCTGAATGGGCAACAACTTACCAACCAAGAAAAACTAAACATATCCAATCATGACAATAACATTTATTTTTCTCCTACTATTTCTCCTAGTTGTGTTGAAAATAATTTGTTGTTAGAAAACATAATTAGTGAAGGTCATGAACATATTAGTTGTCCCCCTTCACCTAAAAACATCCTTATTGATCATAACCATTCCATAATTCATCATTCCCCTCTTACTGATGAATCTATTTTAGAAGAACCAACCTCTGATTGTCAAGCAAAATCAGTTTGTAGCTCTCCTGAATCTATTTTTTAATGGATCAAGGACATCAATACCCAGCATGAACATGTTTAAAAAAAATATATTTTGATAATTTTCTATTTTTCCGCATGTGCAAAACAAAGAGCCTGATTTTCGGTGAAAAACCTATGTTTAATAAAACTAAAAAAACACATACATAATAAAACTGAAACATATTAAAATTATATTCATGGGATAGCTCATTTTGAGGACTACCATAATCATTTTAGATGAATTTTAAATGAATTCATTTGATCCCCCAAAAGGTAAATCAAAAGTGATTTTTTATCAGCATTTTGATAGGTGTAAAGGAAACTCATTTATAAGTATGGTCTAAAACTAGCGAGGTTCTATCCAAGCGGGTTTGATCTAAGGTGGTTTGATCAAACCCTTTTCAATTGGAATCCTTAAAATGGAACTTTTAAAGGCTTAAATCATTGTATTTTCTAAAAATATGTGATTTCAGCAAAAATCAGTTCCTCTCAGAAATTGTAAACCAGCTTTGTGGGATCACCCCTTTCATTGTTTAAATTGCATTCTAGGATATCATATTTTTGCATGCATGAAAGTGTATATAATTTTCATTCTTGCATCTCATATCATTGTCCTTCATCCAAAATCTACACCTAATTTTATTCCTTTGGTCATCCAACATCATAACCATTAAAACACAATTGAAAATTTCTAGAAATTTTGAAAAAACCCTAACTAGGACTAATTCGCCATCCTGGGTGACCTAGTCCTTGCCACATTTTTCACTACCTGTCATAGCCCCAGAAGCCTCCTTTCTATGCTTTTTTAGGCTCCAAGTATCATATACTATAAGTCTGGAAATTTTTGAGAACATAGGTTTTATGCTTCTAAGTCAAAATCATCAATTTAGAGTGGTCATTTTTTTTATATACCTTCATCATTAGATCTAAAAAATGATTAAATTTTTGAAAAGTTTGCTTAGAATTGATAAAAGGACTTTTCACCTTTTTATATACCATGTATATATTCATAAAACCTAGCATTAGCTTGTTAAAATTACTTTTCCTTTTAGCATGTACATTATATACATTCTCAAAGCTTAGCATACATTGGATAAAAATATTTTGTCTTATTGCCTATCCAATTTTTTATATTGTTGAAACATTGCATACAATGGTTAAATGTAATTTCCATTTTTATTCAAACAATGTTAGTAGCTTACATAACTAGACATTCTAGGAAAACTTTAATCCCCCTCCCTATGAGACTATTGCAATGGACAAATAAACAACCATGGAAATTCCTAACAATCATATTAGTTCTTCTACCAATATCTCTCCCCTTGGTGATGAATATATTTTGTTAGAAGAACCAATCAATGAGAGTTATGAGAATCCTAGTTGTTTCTCTCCTATTACCTCTCTGAATGGGCAACAACTTACCAACCAAGAAAAACTAAACATATCCAATCATGACAATAACATTTATTTTTCTCCTACTATTTCTCCTAGTTGTGTTGAAAATAATTTGTTGTTAGAAAACATAATTAGTGAAGGTCATGAACATATTAGTTGTCCCCCTTCACCTAAAAACATCCTTATTGATCATAACCATTCCATAATTCATCATTCCCCTCTTACTGATGAATCTATTTTAGAAGAACCAACCTCTGATTGTCAAGCAAAATCAGTTTGTAGCTCTCCTAAAACCATTCCTCCTAGGGAAGATATCATAATTCCCGATAAGGATAACCATAAAAATAATAATATTACATCCTTAGAAACAACTCAAGAGACATCCTTGGCCTCTCCCTTTCTCAAGGACATTAATATTTTTCAACCTCAACTTATCCTCTATCCCCCTTCTAGCAAACCCAAACCCAAATTCATCCTCTACCCACCTACCCCTAATGTGTTGCAACAACGAAGTCATAATACCGTTACTCATACACATTACACCTGCAACAATCTTCCACCGTAACCATCCCCTTCCAATCCTTTAACTTTACCTAATCCCATCTTACCTACTTCCCCTCACCTAAATTCACTCCTTAGGGAGTATGAACTTGTTGACCAACTAAGGAATACTCCCATTAAGATCTCCTTATGGGACCTCATTCAAGTCTCCCCTCAGTATCACAACATGATGCAAGCAGCCTTAAAAAAAGTTACCATCCCTTCTAATGAGCCATCAAATGATATAGCGGCTATTATTCACAAAATAAATGCTGATATTTTTTTTCACCAAAGTGAGATCCCTCCTTTGGATGTACAAAAACAAAATGATGCTTTCATGATAATCTCTCAATACAAAACAAAAGGGATAAAGAGACTCTTGTAGATATAGGCTCTGCCCTTAATGTGTGTAGTATGAGCCTTTTGGATAGGCTTGACATATATAGATCTCACATAAAACATGTTTCTCTCTTTATTCGTGGCTTTGACAATGTCAGTAAGTGACCACTCGGTGTGATCACTATACCCCTTACAGTTAGAATAACCACATTGGACATAAAAATCCATGTTATGCCTCATGAGGTTTCCCAAAAACTTCTTTTATTTAGGCCATGGATTCATGCTAGGAATGGAGTGCCCTAAAATCTTCATCTTAAGATGAAGTACATCTACAAAAATAGAGTGTACACACTTGAAGCTGACCCTGAACCCAACAACTTATTAAACATTAACAAATCCAAAGAGAATCAATTCAATAACTTAAAAACCACCATCCAAGTGGAACCCTCACACAACACAAATAACAAACAACATCTTGAGCAAATAACCAAGCTCTTAGATGATGACTGGAGTTCCTTAGACTTCACCCCTCCCTTAATGGGAGAATCCAAGATCATAGAAAACTCTGCAAAGGGATACATGGTATTATCCAAACAAGACTCAATTGATCCTTGACATGAATTGACCTAAACCACTTAAGCCACTGAAGCACATCATGAACATTCACCTAATCCAAACAAGTTGAAAAATATTTATGGAAAAGGTTATGATCTCATGAAGCAACTTGGCTATTATGGAAAAAATTTTGGTGCTAACAAACAAGGTATCGACAACCCTATTGAGCCTATCAAGCGACCATCACATCATGGTCTTGGTTATTGTCCTCTAATTGAGACCACAAATCCTTCACCTCCCATCAACACCATCCCAAATCACCCTTCTCGCCCAACCTTTGAAAGTGATCCTTTGAACCTAACCAAGGACCCTTTGCTTAAAGACAATGTCATCTCACACAACACTATTGATTCAGATTTAACACACTCCCCCAAAGGAGTATACAAAATATCACAATCCATAGAGACTTGTGTAGGTATGACATCTCACCCTAAGCAAGATCCCTCATTTTTTCCAACCAAAATATCACCTTCTCCCCTTAATCAAGAGGGAATATTGTTGAGACTCCTCCAAGATCACTTGATATCCCTTCCTCCTAGAGCTCAAAATAAATGTTCCAACTAACATTCCTTTTGTTCTTACCACCACATTCATGGTCATCACACTAATAAGTGTAAGGCCTTGAGTAGTAACCTCCAACATCTTAAGGAGATTGGTGTTACTACTCATGTGGGGGACCTCATTCCTCTAATCGATACTGATTTTACCTCCCTTAAATTATGTCAATCCTTTCGGCTCACTCTTGTCCTACACTAAGTGGGGCAAGAGGTTTGTCAGTGTTTCCCCTCGTACATCACTTGTCGTTGTCTCTTTCAAATTTTCATTAATCTTTCATGAACATATAAGAGAAATCTTGGGATGTGGATGAAATGTCTCAAGTTTACTCACATATGACATACACTCCTTCTCATGATGCAACTTAATTCAAAAACATATGACTCAACATAGGGCATTCTGAACAAGCTCTCATGTCCTCTTCTTCTACTACTTTAAATAAATTTATCACAGTATGGTGTTTAGAAATTCCTTTAAAGTGGGGGGATACATCGACACTCACATTTCATTTTATGATCTTATTTTTCTTATGATTCCTTCTCTTGAAAACATTACACACAATGTTACTAGGGATGAGACATTTGCATTTTTCCTCTTTTTCATACAAGATGATCCCTTGCCTCTCTTGAATAGAAGAGGATTACATTTTCAGTTTTCCTCTCTTGGAAACATTACTCGTAATGTTCCCTAGGTTGAGACATCACATGAAAAAAATAAAAATAACCTTGAACAAAATAATTTTCAAACATCACTTTTCTTTTCTGGTGCCTTATCAAAGTTATCATGAGGTATAACTTTGGTATGGTTAAGCGAGAAGCCTAGCCAGTATCACGACTTTCCCCATAGCCACCTTTGTGAGTAAATAACAACTATGTGTATGTTTCTCAGCTTCTTTGGGACTTCTCTCCCCATGGACAACTTGATGTTCTGTGGCCCTAGAGTGAGCACATCTTTTCTCTTTTCTCTTCACTTCAATCCTCGTCATTGCAAGATCATGTATCTTGTTTTGTTGCAATGCATTCACCCTTGAATGTGTCTTCTTGAGTTGATGTTGAGTTGACTTAGAATC
The DNA here is from genome assembly GCA_007115665.2 of Sequoiadendron giganteum. Classification (NCBI taxonomy): domain Eukaryota; kingdom Viridiplantae; phylum Streptophyta; class Pinopsida; order Cupressales; family Cupressaceae; genus Sequoiadendron; species Sequoiadendron giganteum. The sequence continues at coordinate 578,129,109 of CM021104.1, forward strand.
TTGAATCCTTGGGGGCTTGACCACCTCCTTCATCTTTCTCATTCTTCTTCTCTGTGATTATTTTCCATCTCCATTGGGCTACTTTTGTGTGATTTTGAAGCAAGTTCATACTCTCACTAAAGGGGCTAAATGTGTCACCAAAAAGTGTAGATATTGACACTTTTCGCTCATTTGGACCTTTGCCTATGGATTTTGGACCCTTTTTAGCCTCTTTTCACCCATTTTCAAGCCTTGTTCCAAAGTTTTGTAAGGTTTTGTAAAATATTTTCACTCTCCTAGGCTTGTCATCACTTAATCAACCCTTTATTATGCTATAATGACCCCTTAATACACATATAGCTCCTATCTTAGTGTGTTTTCATAAGATAGTCCCAATAAACATAAATAACCACATAATAATTATTGATAAGCAATCAATTTTTCCCAAGTGGACTAGGTCGCCACCTTGGGTGAACTAGTCCCATGTGGCATAAAAATAAAAATTAACTTAATATTCTTTTAGGATATTGTCTCTAAAACCCTAAGATCGGCCTGTATGGTGTTATTTTAGGAAAATTAGGGGATAACTTGTATAAATAAGCCTTAGAACCCTAATTTCTCATGAGACACCACTCATTTCTCCTCTCATCCATAATCTCCTCTTATTCCCAAGTAAACTAGGGTTTGAGTATTCTAAGTCACCAAGGAATATCTCTCAAGAAGCACTCAAGGGCTGAAACCTCCATTGCTGCAACTCAATATTAATAATCAAGGCAAGGTAAATACTCCATCACTCCTTTGTTTCATGATTAATTACTTCATTTCATCTTGTTGGTTTGATTACTCAAAAGGGGTTTGACTAAGGATAACCCCTAATCCCTAACAATCAATAAGGTTTCATTATTTTGTGTGATTTGCAGGTCTTGTAGGAAGATTTGGCAAAGAACCAAGGTGGAAGAATATTCAAAAAAAATTCCAAGATCTCTAAAGTTGAAGAAATCCTAGTTGAAGCTTGGAGGACTTCCAGAGATCAAATTATGCATTTTCAGGACCAAACACCTGAAGGAGTAGAAAACATAGACGAAGGGCTTCAAATTCCATCTTCTGATCTTTAGAAATTTAGCAGAGGACTAGGTCACTACTTTGGGTGACCTAGTCCCACTGAAGCCATTTTTCAAGAATCTTGGTAGATTTGGATACCCTTTTGGCTAGAATGGGCTCTGCAATAGTTTTCTAGAATTTTCCAGAAAAAGGACTAGATCGCCCAACTTGGCACAAGTGTCCCTTTCAGATCCCACATCAAACTCAACAACATTTTCAAGTGCACACCCCTTTCATCTCCAATCTTCTGTTTTTGATTTAGGTATATTTCTTAATTTATTTGCATATCATTATGTGTTTTCCTACATAGTTTCATTTCCTAGGTTTTACATTCTTAATTAGTTTCTCTATTAGTTCATTTCACTTAGACAAAAATATTCACACACACAACACAACCATACACAACCCCTATCTTTGAATGAACTCACCCAAAAATCATATCACTAAAGTAGGAAGAGAGTCATTCCTAAACCAAGTGCTCCTTGGGTGAAAAACCTTAGGTGCCTAGTAAAGAGAATCTTGTTTCCCTTGTCTTGTATGCATTCTTTTTGGTGGTTCAATAAAACACCCTTTTGTAGATCCATAAGTGTAGTTTTCAAAAACATATTTATTTTAATACTATAATTATTATTTATATATTTTTAAATATTTACCAAAAGTAGGTTTTTAGCATAAAATATTAGGTTGATTACCATGCCAAGAAAAAATACTAAAACTTATTAAAAAATAAAAAATAAAATATGATGCACTAGATAAAAGAATCTATTTCAATATGGTATATTTTTTTTCCATTTTAGATAAATATTTAATATAAAAGTTGATGTGTGAGGGAAACAATTATTTTTTGATTCACACACATTTTAATATTTATTTAAAAATATATATTTATCAAAATTGGAAAAAAGTATATCCATGTACTAAAGTTTCAAGTTATAAATACACACAAAAAAATTGAAAGAAAAAAAAATTACTATAAAATTTTTGATGTCCCATGCAACTTCATTTTTTAGCATTTTATCAATAACTAAATTATAATTTTAATTTATTAAAAACTAGTTTAAAATAATTGAATAATTTTTTTTTTAAATACAAACATAAAATATACCAAAAAAATGCATATTTTACTAGTTTACATCATTTCAAAATTCAAAACATATATGCCACTTTTTAGTGTTTCAAATTGAAAAGTTGGTTCATTGTTGGTCATTTCCTTTATAAAGTGTGCCAAAATTTTGTTCTTTTACCCCATGATGACATTTGATTGGATATTTAATTCTTTTGACTACGACCGAGCAAAAATTGGTGTTCTCAAAGTGTTTCAAATTTTGTGATTCTAAAGGAAACCCATTTCTTATTTTGTTCTAGAACATCCCCAGTTACATTTTCATCAAAGAGGGTGGCCATTTGGTACATTAGTTTAATGTTTTTTGGTTCTCACAAACACATCCTATAGGTTAGTTTACAAAGGAGGTATCAAAATTCTAATTCTTGGGTAATATCCAATTAAAAACCCATGTTTTAAATAATTTATTATGGTCGCTTGAAAAAAATCATAGCTCCAAGAGTTTGTGTTTGTGCGAAGTGAATTGTCCTCATTTGGGTGGAAGTGAAATTAAAATTTGCATAATTTCTAATGTTTCAAAAGGTAATATTTAAAATACTATAAGTATTTTATATTTTATAAAAGTGAAATGCAAGTAGAAATTGGAATTTTTAGGGAAGATTTTAATTTTTAGTCTTTTATAATGTTCAACTTTATAACCCGTGACAATCTTGCCCATGAGCCCACTGCACAACAGTGCTACTGTCAACAAGGTTGGTGGGCTAGCAGGAAAATCTAGATTATGTAAATATTGTAAATAATTCCTTCATTACTATTTTCAAAGGAGGGAAAATATTTTGGAAAAAGTCTTTCTAAAGTGTAAGCATTATAAAATGCTTTGCCTGCCAACCCATGACAGTGAAAGTGACAGTTGTAGAAGCTAGTAGGGAAGCAGGGAAAGGAAAAGAGGAGCTTGTGGATGAAAATAAAAGTGTTTAAAATATTTTAGTAAATACTACAATATTTTTTTCACTTTGAGGAGGTGATTTTGAATTTGTGGAATGAGCAGAAAATAAGATCAACCACATGTTTTCTTTTGGGGAATTTTTTTTATGTGTTTGGAGGTTCAATACTGTGGTTGCTTCATCCAAAATCTTTCCCAATGTATTCCTTATTCCTTGGGAGCATTTTTTTAGCATTTCAGGCTTCTATGGATTGTTAATGAGAAAGTAAATGAACCAAATAGAATATTCATGACTTGCATTTATTTCTTCTTATGTTGCAATGCTCATGCATTATGTGGAGTTTTCAAATGGTTTGCAAGGAATTTGTTGTGCTAGAGGATTGAAGAAGACAAAAAAACACCCAAGAAATGGCACAAAGTATTCAACTTGTGATATAAAAACTGTGTAGAGATGGTGGCTACAAGACAAGTATTTCAGAAAATTTCAAATTAAAAAGTAGAAGAAATTATGATTTTTTGAGGGGTCTGCTAAATCAAAATGCAAGTTAAATGAAAATTTTAACTGCCCCTGAAATTAGTTTTTACCTAGAAGTGAATTTTTTCAATCACAAGTAAGAATGCAATTGTAAATGAATTTTTACAAGCAAGTAAAAGGTTTGCATGAGAATGCAAAACAGATTTGGGCCAAATCAACTTTTGTTGCAAAAAAGAGGAGGGAAAATAAAAAAGAAAAGGCATCTTCTAAATGTAAATTATCTTGTAGATCATAGGTCGAGAGGTGTTTCATGTTTCACCATGTATTTATTTTTAGGCCTTCTACTATTTTCTCCTTTCTGGGTATGTGCAGGATCATCATGGAAAAAACAAGCCCTTAAGTGGCAATAAAAAGATAGAAAATCAGAGTTAGACAACTTGACATAAGAATTTGAATAAGTTATGTATATTATTTCAAAAATATGTAAAAAAAGAATTTGTAGAAAATTGAATATAGTTTCTAAACTACTAGACCTTTTTTTTTTTTAAAATCTATTTGGTGAAAATTTGAAATTTCAATGCAGTAGTATTTAAATTTCAGGGTAAAAATACGAAGTAGGTGTCTGTCTGACTACCCTAACCATAATAAAATGATAATATTTTTTTTATAAGATTTTAGATATAAGTAGAGGACTCATGTACCGATGTGATGCATATTTTTTTATAATTGTTTTCCAAGTAAATAATTAATTATGATTTCTTTATTACAGCTTAAAAAAAATATAAAAGATCATCTGTCTAACCACCTTAACTTGGTCAAAAATTCATGAAATTCAATATTTTTTTTTAATCCTATAGTATGAAAAGCATAGAATGTGATGCATGTTTTGGATTCAAAAAATGTGATATCATTTGAAAGTTATAGATGTTTTTCAATCAACCTATCAATTAGGACTTTATTCATAATTATAATAGAAAATGAATAATAATTATTTATTAAATTCAAAGTAAAGAATAATTTATATTGGTGGAAAGCTGAGAATCTCCTCTAAAAACCCTTTTTATTACATCAATTTTGGGTTAAAATTTTTTTGTCAGCCCCATGGGTCATCATATGGCTTACATATCTCCACTTTTTGGCCTATCATGATCTTGCACATACCCTTGTCTTAACTGAGAAACTACTTTCATTGTAAGGGGTTTTGGGATTTTTAAGAAGCTATAAAGGGTAGGATTTTAGGTTTTTATGGGGAAATAGAGGCAAATGATTTGCAAATACTCATGTAGTTGGGTATGTGCAGGATCATCATGGAAAAACCAAGCCCTTAACTGACAATAAAATTCAAAAAATCAGAGTTAGGAAACTTGACGTAAAAATTTGAATAATTTATCTATATTATTTCAAAAATATGTAAGAATAGAATTTTTAGGAAATTGAATTTAGTTTCTAAACTAGTAGGTTTATTTTTTTTATAAAATATCTATTTGGTGAAAATTTGAAATTTCAATGCAGTAGTACTTAAATTTCAGCGAAAAAATAAGAAGTAGGTGTCTGTCTGACCACCCTGAGAACAATAAAATGATAATATTTTTTTATAATATTTTACATATAAGTAGGGGAATCACGTCCCGATCTGATGCATATTTTTTTGTAATTTTTTTCCAAGTAAATAATTAATTATGATTTTTTTATTACAAATTTTAAAAAATATAAAAAATTGTATGTCTAACCACCTTAACTTGGTCAAGAATTCATGAAATTCAATTTTTTTGTTTTGAATCCTATATTATGAAAAGCATATATTGTGATGCATATTTTGGATACAAAAATTGTGACACCGTTTGAAAGTTATAGATGTTTTTCAATCAGCCTATCAATCAAGAATTTAGTCGTAATTCAAATGGAAAATGAATAAAAAATATTAATTAAATTCAAAAGTAGAGGATAATTTATATTGGTAAATTTGAGGTTTTCCTTGAAAAAACCTTTTCGTTTCATCAATTTTGGGTAAAAAAAAAGTTATCATCCACATGGGTCATCATATTACTTAAATATCACCACTTTTTGGCCCATCATGATCCTGCACATACCAAGTTGCATTGTATAACTTGATTGCAACACAAATAAATACATGCTTGTTAATTCTCTCAGTGTCTCTTGTCTCCAATATAATGAAGTATTTATTTTAGTGACATAATCAAGGGTTCTAAATCTTTCCATGCAAATTCGCTACATTTCGATTATTTTTCAGGGTTAGTGTTTTCTCAAAGAGCAATGTAATTATTTCAATGAAAACAATCGGAATATTTTGTTGCGAGTTGGATTATTAAGTAGAACTTGCATTTTTAGTGATTAGTAGAAATCATTAACATAAGGTGTTAATGGCTAAGTGATCATAAAGATATGTTTAGAATGAGATGAAAGATGTGTACAAGAATTATGAATCTATTGCCTTGGATAGGCACTAGTTTATTTTGAATCCAATTTTCCATCAAACTCAAAACACATTTCAATATAAGACCATGATTTACTCTCTACAATATTTATTCCTAAATTATTTGCATACTTCATACCTTCGTTTTAATGACAAGATGGATAGTGCCTTCCATTTTGCATATATATGAGCCCTTGCTATTTGTATGTAGTTTATTTTCTAGGTGCTAAAATAAAACCTTATTTCATATCCATATTTAGTATGATATAGGGAGACTTACCTAGGTTTTGTAGAGCCTAAAGTTTAGGGGAAGAAATTGTGAGATCATTCTCTCATTCATTTTCCAAATCTCTCTTTGCATCTAAGCATAAGACATGACACACCTTTAGGGTTCAATGTCAGGTAGGTTTGTGAACCAATAGATTGGAAACTCTACTAGGGAGAGCTCTAGTATTATCCGTTTAAATAGAGTCAACAAGTTTATTGATTTGAATTTTTTGGTTAGATGATCCAATGAACTGCATAATTAAAGAATGAGATTTTTGTAATGTTTCTAGTGTATTCTTGAAGTCTGGTGCTCTGCTAGTAAAGCAAACTTAGAAATACCTAGATCTTGGAAGAATATTTCTACTGCTTGAAGATCTTTTCCTCTTTCAATTAGGTGGTGACTCTACATAATCTTCCACATCATCAAAACAGTTGATTGCAATATTTCTTACGTATTTTTTGTTAGGAAAAAATTAATTGTAGAAATTTTTTTCCTAATTCCAAGTATCAGAAGAGAAGAGAGATATGCCTTTTAATGTTTACAATTACAGTTCATTAAGACACACATGAAAGAAATAAAAAAATTGATAAATAAACACATAACACAATTGACACCAGATTTATGTGGGAAAAACCTTATGGGGGAAAAACCCACCACACCAAAGAAAGATTACTTGTATTATAGTAAAAACATTACATAAAAGTTACAGTCTTTTCTTTTCATATGCAATTCTATATCAGAAATATTTCCCTTATCAAACTTGTATCGAATTACACTATTACAATGCTTTCGTTCAGCATACAATGGAATTCACTCACTGATCATTTGACCAACCAACAAGACCAGAACCTCGATCAAATTTTTCATTCATACTCAAGCTGTCTTTTCATTTCCCACAAGAAAATGGTCACAACAGTTCAATTGCCAAATCAATTTTCATTTTGTATCGCTCATTGGTCTAAGACAGAACACGTAGGACATACGCTTCGTTAGAAAAATTTAACTATATCGCTCATTGGTGAGACAAAATAATGTGTCTCACTGATATCAAACTACCCACTAGCTATCACACATGACCCTCACTTCTACTAGTCTATCTCTCAGACTTTGGTGAAGTCTCCCTGATCTTAGGAACATTGGCAAGAAAATAACTAACGGAAAAAAATTGGAAAGTCACACTGATTGTTCATGTCTCCCCATGTCAAAAAGGACACTAAGACCAAGCATATCGACAAGAGTCACACCGATCATTCACCAACAAAAAATCTATCAGTGAGAGAAACACTGTCGATAGGAGATCAGAAAGTCACATCGACAGCACAAGTCTCCCTGAAGCATCCATCCCCAAGAGTCTCCCCGATGATCTAGATCACCCAAACATGTGCCATCAGAGGAAGTTAGAGATGTCACCTTGACTGTTGTGGTCACACCGATATCACCGAGACAACCACAGGGTCACATTGACGTCACCAAGGCTTCTGCTATCGGAATGAGTTTGGAAACTAACTCTGATAGATCATGTCATTCTAATGGTTCTCATCACTAAGACAGGTCCAAAGGTCACAAAGATCTAATCTCTCCAAGACAGCTCCTCATCGGCAAGACATTCCAAGGGTCTCACCGATATTTCTCTTTCAAGAGTTCAATGTCAATAAGCATTGAGGCAATTTTTCCAACAATCTCCAACTTGATGAAGATCTTACTGACACCTCTAGAGCACAGCAAAACTACTGAGTTTTATGGGTACCAAGTCCCATCGAACTGATACACCACTTGTACTTGTTTGTGCTCATCGGTTTCATCAATGCATTTGCAACATTTTCCAGAGTATTCACCTTTTCTAAAGAGACATTTCCATCCTCCACCATATCTCATACAAAGTGAAACTGCACATCAATATATTTCATCGTGGCATGGAAAGTAGGATTCTTTGTGAGAAAAATAGCACTCTAACTGTCATAGTAAATTGTAATCTTCCTTGCATCAAACCCAGTGTTATAACACAAAAATTTTAACCAAATTGATTCCTTATAAGCATGAGTTTCTGCCATGTACTCAGCTTCTGTAGTGGACAAAGCGACTATAGCTTGTTGCTTGCTCATCCAACTAATTGCACCACCATTCAACATGAAAGTATATCCACTGGTGGACCTTCTACTGTCAATGTCCCCTACCCAATCAAAATCCACATATCCACGAATGTTGAGAGTCATCTGTGATCCAACCAAGTTTTCATTGTAACACAGAGCATAATCTGAAGTTCCCCTCAGATATCTAAACACTCTTTTCATAGCATGCCAATGTGTCCCTCCTAGATTTACCATAAATCAACAAATAACTCCCACTGCTTGGGCAATGTCTTGCCTTGTATAGACCATTGCACACATTAAATTACCAGCTACACTAGCATAAGGCACTATGTCCATGTCCTCCATCTCAGTAGGATATTTTGGACAATCTTCAACAGATAGCTTTGTCCCCTACAAAAATGAAACAACTAGCTACTTGCAATCATTCATACCAAATCTCTCAAGAATAGTATTAATATAATTTCTCTGGCTAAGCCAAATCCTTCTTCCCTTTCTATACCTAGTTATTTCCATTCCCAGAATATACCTAGCTGCACCAATATCTTTCATTTTTAACTTTGCCGACCACTAAGATTTTAGATCAGAAATCATTAACTTAATATTTCCTATGAACAATATATCATCAACATAAAGGGAAATAATAAGAATATGATCATATTCAGTCTTGTAGTACACATAATGATCTTATTTTAATCTTACAAATCCAAAAGACAAAACAAATGTGTCAAATTTCTATTACCACATCCTAGGTGATTTCTTCAAACCATACAAAGATTTTTTCAACTTGCAAACCAAATTTTCTTTACCTTTTCTTACAAAGTGCTCAAGATGGGACACATATATTTCTTCTTCAAGATCACCATGAAGAAACATTGTCTTCACATCCATCTTCTCAATCTCCAAATCATATGCTTCAACAAGTGATTAAAGAAATATGATAGTTGTCAGCTTTTCTACAGGAGAAATTTTTTCCCCATAATCAATTCCCTCTACCTAGAAATAACCTTTTGCAACCAACCTCACTTTATAATTTTCAACACAGCCATCTAGATCAATTTTATTTTTAAACACCCACTTGCAGGCGACAGGATTTCTACCTTGAGGAAATGGAACCAAATCCCAAGTATCATTTTCCCTTAACGATGCCATTTCTTCATTCATGCCTTCCAATGAGGAATTTGAATCAAAAATTTTAGTTGCCTCTTTTACAATCCTAGGTTCATCCATGTTAGTAATCAAAGCATAGGAACAACTAGAATCTAACATAGATAATTCATACCTATCTGGTTGTTTCTTCTCATGTGTAGACCTCCTCATAGGCTGAGGCTGAGTTTCTGGTTCTTCTTCTTGTTCAAAATTCTCATAGCTGCTCGCACTCTCCTCAGTTTCAAGTACACTTTCAATGTGTTGTTCCTCCTTTTTTGGAGTTAGAGGTATCTCAACAAAATCAGTCTTCTTTTCCTCTTCTTTCATCCCTAATTGCAGATCCACTGAAGAAGGTTTCAGTTCCCAGAAGATTACGCTTCTACTATAAAATACTTTCTTAGTCAAAGGATTCCAAAGATTGTATCCTTTCACACCAAGGCCATACCCAATGAAGATAATTTTTTTAGCTTTTTTGTCCAATTTAGATCTTTTCACATCCGACATATAAACATATGCTTCACATCCAGAGAAATGAATATGTCTAAGAAAGGGCTTCTTACCAGACCAAGCTTCCATAGGTGTTATATCAACAAGTGCTGGAGAAGGTGATCGATTCAATAAGTAACATGTTGTAGCCATAGCCTCAGCCCAAAACTTATATTCCCGGCCAACATTTCTCAACATACTTCTTTCCTTCTCCATCAATGTCCTGTTCAAACTTTCAACAACTCCATTTTGTTGTATAGTGTAAGGTGTTGTCTTATGCATCTTAATCCCATGGTCTTTGCAATACATTTCAAAATCATCAGAACAAAAATCACCGCCATTGTTAGTCCTCAGACAATTTATTTTTATTCTAGTCTGATTTTCCACAAGGTTTTTAAATTCCTTAAAAATACCAAACACTTTTGATTTACTTTTAAAAAAATAGACAAATGCCCTTCTCGAATAATCATCAAAAAAAGGAACATAATATTTAGACTTCGATAATGAAGTAGCATCTACTGGACCACACACATCAGAATGAATATAATCTAGAACACCAGAAGATTTATGAAGACTAGAGTAAAATGAAACACGGTGTTTTTTTCTGTATATACAATGTTCACAAAATTCAAAATAAAGATTACAATCATGAAGCCCCTCAACCAAGTTTTTATTCTTCAAGTATTTCAAACCTTTTTCACCAATGTGACTGAGTCTTTGATGCTAGAGCATAGTATTTTATATTGGAAGTTTCACTTCCAAGGAATTTTCCCCAATATGAACATTTTTATTCTTCTCTTTATGAACAACCTTATGTGACTTTTGTAGAGACACTATTGTATTAAACAACTAGTGCATCTAACTTGAACAAAGTACCAATTCGGGCACCCTTGTCCAAAACCATTGAGCCTCTACTCATTTTGCATCCATTGCTATAGAACAAGACTTGCACTCCAACATCATTTAGATTGCTTACAAAAAGTAAATTTTGAGCCAGACATGGTATATGCATTACACCATCAATTCCCTTAATTCTACCATTAGGAAACTGAATTCTAACTCTTCCATGAACAACTATCCTTAGAGATGAATCACTTTCCAGATACACATTTCCACCATCACATTCTTCATACTTAGTAAACTAGTCTCTATGAGATGTCATATGAAAAGTTGCTCCAAAATCCATCAGCCAGACATCATCTGATGGCTAAGTTGCCAAGGCTGAAATAAAGGCATTTGCATCGCTCTAAGAAGAATCATTGTTAGAATAATTCTTCTTCCACTTTTTTTTCTCCTCTTTGAAATCCTTTCAGATATGACCAAACTGCCCACAATTCCAACACTTCACCTTGGACTTCTTACCAGGAGACTTTGATCTCCCTTTTGATTTTAATTTGGAATTCTTGTCCTTTTTCTTTCCTTTTCCCTTCGATTTGCCTCAAACAACAAGAGCCTCATTCGCCATCTCAGAAGATTTCTTTCTCATCTCTTTTGATAAAAAAGAAGCAACCACATCCTCCATTTTTTAAGTGGTTGTCATGCACCCAATCGCCATCACCAAGTGATCCCAAGAATTTGACAAGGAACATAACAAGAGAATAAAATGATCTTCTTCAATATTCACACCTACAGATGTTAAATGAGCAATCAACATGTTAAAGGTATTTAAGTGATCAACAATAGACGTTCCTCCCTCCATCTTCAAAGAGTACAATTTCTTCCTCATGAATAACTTATTTACCAAGGACTTGCTCTGATAAATACCTCCTAGTCTTTTCCACAATGAAGAGGCAGTCTTCTCTTCATGTACATTCATGAGAATAGATTTTTGCAAGCAGAGACTTATCAACCCTTTTTTCTTTTCAATTTGCGAGATCCCAATCTTCTTGCTTCATGGCTGCAGGTTTCGTTCTAGACACAACAATCCAAATATCATGATCCACCAATAGGTCTTCCATTTTAAGTTTTCATAACTCAAAATTGTTGTCATTGAATTTCTCAATTTTAGTCCTTCTAGACATACTTTTCATTGTCATCTTAATCTGTAATTAGACAAATTCAAGACTTCTAAAAAACCCACTAAATATAAATTGACACAAAAAGCCAATCTACCCACAAGGATAACACAATTGGCCAGGGTTTGATACCACTTGTTAGGAAAAAATCAATTGCGGAATAAATTATCCTAATGCCAAGTCTCAGAGGAGAAAATAGATATGCCTTTTAATGTTTACAATTACAGTTCATCAAGACACACATGAAAGAAATAACAAAACTGAGAAATAAACACATAACACAATTGACACCAGATTTACGTGGGAAAACCCTTACGGGAGAAAACACACCATACTACACAAAGATTACTTGTATTACAGTGGAATAATTACATACAAGTTACAGTCTATTATTTTCATATGGAAAAACATTCCAAGGGTCTCACTGATATTTCTCTTTTAGGAGTTCAATGTTAGTAAGCATTGAGGCACTTTTTCCAACATTTTTCTATTACAAAATTTTTGTATGAAGGTTTGCAAAAATGATTCTAGTAAATATTGTCCCTTATCTAGTACTCTAAGGTACTAGTAGAAAAGGGAAATGAGAAAGAAATATATTCTGAATGAAATATTAAAAAGTAGATAGTTGTAGAAGGGATTAACTCATTTGAGCATGTGCAAGATCACCATGGAAAAAATACGCCCTTAAGTGGCAATAAAATTCAAAAAATCAGAATTAGGCAACTCGACGTAAACATTTGAGTAAGTTATCTATATTATTTAAAAAATATGTAAGAATAGAATCTTTATAAAATTGAATGTAGTTTCTAAAATACTAGGTTTATTTAAAAAAAAAAAAATCAATTTGGTAAAATTTGAAATTTCAATGCAGTAGTACTTAAATTTTAGGGAAAAAAGAAGAAGTAGGAGTGTGTGTGACCACCCTAACCATAATAAAATGATAATATATTTTTATAATATTTTAGATATAAGTAGAGGAATCATGTCCCGATGTGATGCATATTTTTTTGTAATTTTTTTCCAAGCAAATAATTAATTATGAATTTTTTATTACTTTAAAAAAATATAAAAACTCGTATGTCTGACCACCTTCACTTGGTCAAAAATTCATGAAATTCAATTATCTTTTTTTTAAATCCTATAGTATGTGAAGAATAGAATGTGATGCATGTTTTAGATTCAAAAAATGTGATACCCTTTGAAAGCTATAGATTTTTTTCAATCAGCCTATCAATTAGGACTTTAGTCATAATTCAAATAGAAAATGAATAATAATTATTTATTAAATTCCAAGTAAAACATAATTTATATTGGTGGAAAGCTGAGAATCTCCTTTAAAAACCCTTTTCGTTTCATCAATTTTGGGTAAAATTGAAGTCATCAACCACATGGGTCATCATATCACTTAGATATCACCACTTTTTGGACCATCATGATCATGCACATACCCATTTATAAATATGTATGACTATTTTGGTTCTCCCTCTACAAGATTTAATATCATGCCCAAAACACAATCATGTCCTCAAAGAAGTATGTTCTCTAATAAAAGATACAACCCTATATATTTTTGTAAAATCTAAGTTTATCCACACTTAGTGCCAAGAAGAATAAATGAATACTTGTCCAAGTTTAGAGGATATCTCTAAGACTTAGGATGATGACATTTATAAAATTTCATTGATTTGTTAGAGGACTTTAAAATTGAATAAGAGGATGTTATTATGAATTTTTTTGTGAGAACATTAGGAAATAAAATGAATATTGGTTTTCTAGTTTACCAATGCATTTCGTATGTTTATGGCGTGACCTCAAAATATTTTTCATAGATCAATTTGAAGGAATATCAATAGACAATGCATTCCTATTTGAGGATAGAGATCAACATATCCAAGAAGAATTTGAAGAAAAATTTGAAAGGAAAATTGAATCCATATCACATATTGATGCATTGTATGACATAAGAAGATTTAAGGGTGAATCCTCTTATGATTTTTATGATAGATTCATGAAAAAAAAAATTTCTATACAATTATTAAATAGAACTAATGAATTAGTATGTATTAAATTTTTTTGTGAAATACTTTATCTGGGTCTGAGTACCATGCTAGTTGACATGAATTCCCCCAACCTTGAGTGTATATACCAATGGATTTCATTGATTGAAGAAATGATAGAGCAATGTGGAAGTAATTTCCTAACTAAACTATGTCACAGTAATTTTTCTAAACTTAATCAAATGGATCTAGATAGTATAGTAGAATAATATAATGTAGATCTTGTAGTGATGAGGATTTTGTTTCTGATCAACTCATAGAGAAGATAAATGTAGATGAAGATTACATCCATATTAGCAAGGATATAAGGTGTAGTATAGAAAAATGTATCCCTCTACATTTTGAAACTTGTTTTAGCCCTAGTGGATTGAATGGACCTAATTGTGCCTTATTTAAGATTTTGTAAGGTGTTGTATTACACTTTTACAATAATTTATGGTTTTTACTAATTAATTGAGATTCTTTATGCCTTAATTGACCTTAATTTGCATCCACAAGCCATAATTAATATATCTTTCCAAGGATAATCTAGACATAAAAAAACATACAATCATGATTCATGTGTTTTTGGATTTTATTGCCTATATTTAGTGATCTATGACTCATATGCCACCTTGGGCATATAGGTCCCACTTGAATTTTGGGCCCTCGATCTAGATTTCTCATCAATTTAAGCCTTTCTTGAAATGTGTCCCAAAGCCTAGCCTAATGGGAATCATATGCCACTTATAGCATATGAGTTCAGTGTGGCTTAAACTTAATTTAAATTCAAATTGTTGGAAAGATTTTATTCTCCTTGATATGATGTCGTCTTGTAGCATTTTAATTTCGGGAAATTTGGCATAAACAAGTATAAAGACAAGGTTATTTCAATCATTTTTGTCCTAACAAGAAATCATGTGATCTAGCAATTGGAGTATTCATGCATTGGAGAATTCAAGAGCCTTTAAGAGCTTATTATTAAGTGTTTTGAAGCATATTTCAAGTATCAAGCATATTTGAATGGATGTGTATTCAAGTCAAGTTCTTGAACATTTAAGAAAAAGTCAAGATTCACATCCATTGGAACCATTTGATACATGTTTGTAGCACTTTTTTCTTAGGGTTTGGTGAGTCTCAATATTACTTATTGTCCATTCATCATTCCTCATTTTAATTTTATTTTGTTACAAGGTGTGACTACCAAAATAGGGTTTGACCAAGACAAACAACTTTCTACTGAAAATACAACATTTTTCCCTCTCTTTAGTGCATGATTTTCATATCTCGGTTGGAGACCCTCTAAAGAGAAATATTGGAAATAATTTTTCAAGATTATAAAGTTGTCAATGTTGACACCTTGTTTGCAAGATCATTAAAAGGCATTTATAGAGAAAAATTGAATAATTCAGATCCATAAATCAGGTTGAGAACATAGAGAAGAGGTTCAAGATCAGATAAAGACTTTCACTTTCTGAAAAGGCCAAGTAGGACTGATATGCCACTTCTAGCATATGAGTCCTAGTGTAACAACCAGGTTTCTAGATTTTAAGTGTTATAGACTTGTCTCTGCTAGATTTTTGTCGCTACCCAAAAATCCTAATCTATGACTAAATCACCTAGAATGGTGTATGAGTCCTAGTGTGCACTAAATTCAGCATTTATGGAATTTTAGATCTTCATTCAAGCTGCTTTAGGTTTCTAGCTACACATCTCTAACTTTTGTAGTTTACTGTTCTGATTTGCATTCATTTCTAGGTCATTTAGAGATCAATCTTTGCATATCATTAGGTCTTACATGTCATTTATATTTCAAAGTCCTAACTTGGTGGTGAACCCCTTTTAGTAATTAATCATACCCTATGACAACCTTTTGTAGATCTCTTTCCCTCATTCCATCCTTTCATTGAGATCTCTAGGGTTTCCTTGAGTGAAATTTAAGTGAAATAGGTCTAGGGACCCATATCCCCTAGTATTCCATCTCCCTAATGGAACCCCTCAAAAAATTTATTGTTTCCACCCTAAAAAGTCTACCTTAGTCCCTCATTTATGAGTTTAGTTGATATTCTCATCACTATGATAGGGTTTATCCATAAAACTTCCCAATATTTTCATGTTAATCAAAAACCCTTGGTCATTTTAAAATTATATTAACTTGTTTTCCGAGTACCCAGTCACTTATGTTGCAACTTGTGCCATTAATGATCATTGTTTTTACCGACCCCTGATCTTAGGTTTGTCGATCACCTTAATTCTTCTTGGTATTAATTTTCCCATAATCGAAGGCTTGATTTTAGCGACTTAAATCCTTAGCCTTTGTTGTTATGGGTCAATATCTCATTTTCCTAGAGATGGTCCCCTTTTATGATTAAATTTTGCGGCATGTGAAAAAATGGAAATTCATGATGATTGTCTGATTGTGGGAATCAATCCTAGTCATTCCTCGTATGCTCATGTTGGTTTGTTTCTTCTTATTTTATTCACATGGGCTAGCGGGATTTGACCACGTGTCTAGTATGTTGGTGGGCCTGGTCTCCTTGGTGAAGACGACTGGCGCTTTCCAAGCCAAGATCAATGGTTATGGGATTGAAGACATGGCCACATCTCTACCACTCCCTGCATGCCCATCTTGATTTAGTTCATGTTATTTTAAAGACACGGGCTAGAGAGAGATGGCCATGTGTTAATTGCTTGATAGTTGGACCAGAAGCTCCATAGGTCATTCTATGTTGTCTAAAGGATAATCAACGGTGGAAATCATGGAACATGTTCTCATATAATTCATTCCCCACATGCCCATCCATCTACACCAGTAAAGAAAGGAAGTTACACGAGTTGGCAAGTGGAGTGACACCTCTCATTTTTGTGATACCTTCTAGGCTTTAAAGATGAAGGTTTGTTTTGTAGGGGATGGAATTGGTGGTCAATGGTAGACTATGGCATGGCCCAATCCTGAGCACTCCCCACCATCCCATGAGGGCATTACCCATGTACTCTATCTTCCAACAAACAAGCGGGAAAGAACCATGTGGATGTTCTAAAGTGCTTTGATTGGCTCTAATAACGATAGAATACTAAATTTGGTCAAGAAGATACTATTTATAAATAGTGTTATTTTCATCTTTGTTCTTTGAGGTGTATGCTTAAGATTTTAGTCGTCAATCTTGACAGCTAATGACACATCTAGAAAAGGTGAAAAAAAAGCATGGCAATGTACGAACCAATATTTTGAGATTAGATCAGGATTAATCCCCACTATTTTGATAAGAAGAAATAAAAGTGAAATAAATCCTATGGGTAAGCACGTAATTATAGCAAGAATAGTTTTAATTGATGCTATGTACAAAGTAGATGTTTATCTACTCAGAGTTTTTTTAAAAAAATGAGCATTAAAATCACAACTAAAACTTAATTATAAGTGGTTGCATAGTAACCTACTCATTTATTTATATTTTAAAACATGATCAATAATAAAGATTAAAAGGATCAAAGCAGTCTGTTGTCACCACATGTGCACAAGATTTATTTGAATAACTAATGGTTGGAACACTTTCATGGATCATTATAAGAAGGACCGATAGCCATAATTCTCATTCAAAAATTGCATTCAGAAACTAATTATTGATTTTGAGTCTGAGAACAAAATTGGTAGGTGTATTCTGGTTCTTATCGCTAAGAGGATGACTAAGTCAGGAGAGTCTATTAGGAAGTCTAAATGTTTAGGAGATTGATTTTTCTGAAGTCTGAGAAGAATGCCCCTAAGGATGAGGTTGATACATAGGGAGTGTCTCATACACCAAAGAATAGAAGGAAACATAGGAAATTTAAGAAGTATGGTGTTAGGAGTAACTATTACCTGAGGAACCAAACGGTTTTAGAAGACTTTGTCAAGTTCAAAGGGGAAAAGATGGTGGAATATGAAAATAAGGGGAAGAAAAAGTGCAAGTATCGTAAGGATTATCTAGGAGGACTTGATTCTCCTAGTGAGGTTTCTGATAGCCCTTTAGACAATGAGGGTTACACTAACCTAGAGGGTGATTATTATCCCCTCTCCTTGTACCATCTAATGATTCTGACGAGGTGGTGGTGATGGATCCTCCAGTTCACCCATGAGCATGACATGGGAAAGTATCCTCTAAGGCTAATGAATTAGAGTGATGACTCTACCCCATTTTTGTTTTTGATGACACAATGACCCTTTTATCAGGATTCTCCTATTCAACATACATGTGATTTCTTGTTTCTAGTGCTAATGTGGAAATTTTTTGGGTTAGTGTATAGCAGAACTACTAGAATTCCTAGCATTGGGTTGTATGTAGGTTTTGGTTGGGACTACGATTGGAAAATATTAGCGAGGATGGGGATTCAACATTGTTGCTGAAACATACTCTACCTTTCTAGGAGATTCCATGTCCTCATGCAAGGGATGTGGAATGTGGTTATTTACTCTTCCATTTCCCACAATGATTGCATGTAACTAATTAAGGACATCTCAAATTCTGGCGCAAATGATCTTGAAATGAAGTGAAATGTAAATGTAATTGAGCCCAATGCTTGTTGCTTCCTTATTCTATAAAAGGGATTTCACGTCTCATTATAGAGGGTCAAAGTTTTAAGACTTAATAGGGTTTTAGGTGAATGATAAGCTCAGGAAAGGAATTTTGAATAGAATATGGATAAATACACCAATAGATTGTCTTGGGTATGAAATCCTATATGTAATTGTCTTAAATCAATTCTATATAAACTATTGATATGGAAACAAATTTTAGCCTGGAAATAAATACTCTTCTATGTATATAGCTCACAAGTTATTAATGAAAATACTAATGGTGTTATCATTTATCTTGAAATGGTTCCAATTGAATGTATGATTCTATTCTCAGGTTTAACTCAAAGAGTTGATTAAAATGCTTGAAGAGGGTATAGAATTTTTAAGGAATTGCTTAGGATTGCTAAGGAGTGAATGTTTTTAGGCATTGTGAGTTTTCATAAATGTAAAGCAGTATGAAAATAGTCCACCTATCTCTAAATTGAGTAGTTCATGTATTAAATATTATTACATATTTGACTCCATTGCTCCAATTGATGAGACACTGGTTAGTTTGTAAGAAAATCTTCCATAAAATTGAGCAAATAGCACACCTGACCATGAACTTAAAATAAGAACAATATTCATTTAAAATATTTTTCAAGAATTGTGTGGGTTGAGAATATCTTTGATTCATATAAATTATTCATTCAATTAAAGGATTTTCTAAATCATTTGTGAGATGGGTTTTATTTGCAATAAACAGGAATCAATCTGTGTATAAATATAGTGTTAATTGTTTACACTTCACAAAGACATATTCAGGATCACCCTCCTAGGTTTCATAGAGCTTGAAGTGAAGGAGTAACAATCACAAAATCCTAAGATCGTTCTATTGGCCACTAACCTTACAGTTTCTTCACTATAAGAATTGGAAGGTTGTGTTGGAAAAATCAACTAACATAAATGTCAAGTCTACTAGGGACAAATTTGAATCTCTAGTTGCATACTGTTAATCATAGAGTCGAGAATTTGGTGAATTTGAATATTTGGTTAAGATATTGAGAAGTTTTCAAACCTGGAAGTGGTTGTGTTGCAACAACTTTCAATGAATTTATGTGTGACTTTGTTGTGGGAGAAGACCCAAAACGAAATTCATGTTTGAAGAGATTCATATTGCTTGAAGTTTAGTCCTTTGCGAAGAGAGGTGGTGACACTATCAAATGAACCTAATGAAGATGTGAAGAACGTTTCAGATCTACAAATATTTCTAGTATGGAAGAAGAATTTGTAGCAGCTACAACATACCTAGGTATTTTTCATTTGTTGGTTTTCAAGAAGGATAAATCTATATATCAAAACCATATTTATAAGTCTTGAAAAAAATTGATTCCCTATTAAGTGAAAATAAGCATTAAGAAATGGAATAGTAGTAATAGGATTGCATACTTTTGTATTACTATCTTGTAACCTCTATTATGAAGTGAAGTATGCAATATTTTTGAAGAAACTTATTTAGAAGGTCTTAAGCAAGTTTAGATAGAGATATGCATTATAAAATCTTAAGATTATGTTGTAAGAGAAATTTGAAGCACCTTGTATAACTGTAAAGTTCATAGGAAAAGACTTGTAATGGTATAAGAAAGTGTATCATCAACCTATGTATCCTAGTGTACAACCCCTATCATATAATAAAATGAAGTTCTGTGTGGCAAGATATAGAGCCATAACTGTTGATGGAATTTTTGGTTACCCTAATGTTATTCCATCTAAAATCAGTGAATACTTGCCAAAGTTCAGTGGTACAAAGTGTGAGTCAGAAAATAAGCATCTCCAAGAATA
The DNA here is from genome assembly GCA_007115665.2 of Sequoiadendron giganteum. Taxonomy (NCBI): domain Eukaryota; kingdom Viridiplantae; phylum Streptophyta; class Pinopsida; order Cupressales; family Cupressaceae; genus Sequoiadendron; species Sequoiadendron giganteum. Next base: position 578,149,518 of record CM021104.1, read on the forward strand.
TGATAATGTAATAGATGATTATGAGGTAGACCATGAGGATGTAATTATGAGGTTGTTTGTTTAGTCCCTAAAAGTATATTCAAGAGATTGGTTCTCTGATTTACCAACATGCTCTATCTACTCTTGGGAAGATTTTGAAGTAGTGGTCATGGAGTAGTTTGGTGAAAGAATCAATACTAGTTTTATGCTCAATAAATTTATGAGAATTGAAAAAGATGATGATGAGCTAGTTCAAGATTTTAACTAGAGATTTGCTAAAAAATTGAGGGATATTCGTGAGTTCTTGAGACTAAGTGATGAAGTATGTTTAGTTGTTTATTTGGGAGATTTTGGTAATAAGATGAGCTATCTACTAAGGGACAAGGATCCTAAAACCTTACATTAGACCTATGAGATAACCATGAACATTGAAAACAACCAAAAATATGGAATGCACAAAGGTCATTTAAATTCAAATGTTTTCTACCCTAAGACTCCAAATATTGGTGAAAGGTGTAAGTCAGAAATTGAAAATGAATGCAAAAGCACTTACACCCCTATTATTTCAGCTTATACATCATTCCATAATGTTGATCACATAGATCCCCAAATAAATTTTCAAGAAGTTGCATGCATTTTTCATCATCTGGTCTTTGTTCAAGAGCTTTCTTGCATAAGGAGAAATAAAGGTGAACCATCAACTGATCTCTATGCAAGATCTATGGATACTCTATCTACAATTCCTGAGTATTATAGACCTGAAATTTTTTGAATGCATTGATTTATTTTATGAATCCTATGAACCAAGTTTGAGTGCTCTACCAAAGGAGTTGAAGCTTGTCAGGCTTGATCAAGTATGTGAATACTTTTCTCTTTTTTAAAATATTAGAGATGGTCAGAAAAAGGCTGTCATGTTTTCAACCTATGATGATAATGAATTTGCTGCTCCATATGAGTCAAGTAGTGAGATATAACTTGAAGAAGAAGGGAGTAGAGAAAAGGTTGAAAACATACACCTTAGAGAAGCAAGTGAAATGTGTGGTTTCAATTTTTTTGAATATTCCAACACCTATTGTCCTATGGAAGACATAACACTGTATAATCAATTTGAAAATTATTAACATAGTTGCAATATTGATGAGTCCTCTTGCTTAGTAATGATGATGAAATTGAGTGTGGTAAATATTTAGTTTATTATGATTGTGCTCATGAAGTAGAGATCGAATATTTTGTTGAAAATGAGAATTATGTTGATAATGATGATAACACATGTTTGCTTGAGAAGGAACAATTTTCTTCCTATGAATATTTTCAAGAGTGAGTTAGACATGTTAACCACTAATGACGAGAATGAAGTTGATAATCTGTCTGTAAAATCTTCTAGTGATTGTAATGATTTTGAATATAATGGTGATATGGAAGAGTTGGACTTGCATGCTAAAGAGGCTGAGGCTTTTATGACAGCAATCAATGTGATGGAAAATATAGTATTTGGTGAGCCTCCATCTTCAATAGATATGACAATTGATGGCCCTTATTGGTGTAGAGAAAATACACTTTTTGTTGGGAATTCCAATGATGCAACTGATACTAAGTTAGAATTTGGTCTTGAGAGAAAAAATCAACACATTGATGACCTCCTCGGGGGTAGTGCGTATGAATGTTTCACATTTGATACAAATGTTGCAAATAAGGTTGAGTATCATGATGCCAACTACTTGAGGGAGTATGAATACTTTTAGTTTCTAGTTCAACTGGAAGGTATTTTTGTAGATCATGAAAATAATATGCACAAAAAGGAGTATTATTTTCAATATGGAGATAAGTCATGTGATGATGATAATTTTTAGTTTATGCCTGATAATAAAATACAAAATGATGAAGATTACACTATCAGTGATATACATAGAAAAATTGAGAAAAATGCTAGTCACATTGTTTCTAATCGGGTAGACCCCAAAGGTGTCGACATTTTTCTATTTATAAGGAGAAGGCTATGCTTGTTGCAATCGTATGACATATCAAAATGTGGATGGAAGTACATCAGTTCTTTCAAAAGGTTGGTTTTTGACAGGGGCGGCAATTGGCCATAGGTTTCAGTGGCATGATGCCACCAATATGAAAATGAAGCCCAATTAAATTGTAGGGTGCATATTAAAATATTGGACCTTAAAAGAAGGTTTCAAGTAGAGTGGAGATTGGATCTACCTTTTCAGGTCTTTTGGTCTATCTAAGATTTTGTAAATGTTTTGTTTATTTCTGTTTTGTTTTTTCCCTTTTTGCCTGGTCTACCTCACCCAATGAATTTAGGATATCACCATGCCTATGAAAGGAATATATCCCCAACAAGAGCCACTGATGGAACCCCTCAGAAAATTTCTTGGTTCCACCCTAAAAAAATGTGCAAAGTCTGGCTTGGTCTCTCGTTTATGATTTTAGGTCATATTCTCATCACTATGATGGGGTTATATATCCATAAAAATAACCAAAATTGGCTTGTTAATCAAAATCCCTTGGTCATTTTAAAATTGCATTCACTTGTTTTCCCAATAATCGGTCACTTAAGTGCTACTTATGCCATTAATGGTCATTGGTTTTACAGGCCCCTAATCTTAGGTTTATCGGTCATCTTAGTTCTTCTTGGTATTAATTTTCTTGTAATCAAAGGCTTGATTTTAACATCTTAAATCCTTAGCCTTTTTTGTTATGGGTCAATATCTTTTTTTCCTAGAGATGACACACTTTTATGATTAAATTTTGCAGCATGTGCAGAAATGGAACTTCATGAACAACCATATGATTGTGGGAATTGATCCTAGTATTTCCTCGTATGCGTACACTAGTTTTTTTCTTCTTATTTTATTCGCACGTGCTAGTGGGATTCGACCACATGTATGGTATGCTGGTGGGACTGATCTCCTTGGTGAAGTTGACTAATTATTTTTAAGAGAAGATCAATAGCTATGGGATTGAAGACATGGCCACATGTCTACCACTCTCCGCATGCTCATCTTGATTTATTTACTGTTATTCTAAAGACACAGGCTAGTAGGAGATGGAAATGTGTTAATTACTTGATGGTGGGACTAGAAGCTCCACAAGGAAATCTATGTTGTCTGAAGGATGATCAATAGTGGACATCATGGCATGCATTCTCATCAGATTTTTCCCCGTTTTCCTATCCATCTATAATAGTAAAGAAAGGTAGTCACATGGGTTGGTGGGTGGAGTGACACCTGTTATTTTTATTGGGCCCGCTAGGCTTTGAAGATCAAGGTTTTCTTCATAGGGGATGAAATTGATGATCAATGGTAGGTAACATGGCCCAATCCTAACGACTCCTCGCCATCTCGTGAGGGCCCAACCCATGTATTGTATCTTCCAATGGGAAAGTGAGCAAGCACCATATTTACTTTCTAAAGTGCTCTGATGGGCTCTAATAAAGATAGTATACTTCTAAATTTGGTTGAGAAGATACTATTTCTAAACAATGCTATTTTAAACTTTTTTCTTTGATGCACATGCTTAAGATTTCAACCATCAATCTTGACAGCTAATGATACGTGTGGAAAAGGTTAAAACAAAGCATGGCAATGTATGAACCGATATTTTGAGATCAAATCAAGATCAATCCCCACTTTTTTGATAAGAATAAATACAAGTGAAATAATTCCTATGGGTAAGCGGGTAATCATAGAAAGAATAGTTTTAATTGATGATATGTATAAAGTAGTAGATTTTTATTTGCTCAGAGTTTTTTTGATTTAAAGGTTCATTAAAAGCATAATTAAAACTTAATTATAAGTGGTTGCATAGTAATCTACCTGTTGATTTATCTTTTAAAAAATGATCAATGGTTAAGATTAGAAGGATCAAAGCAGACTGTTGTCAACTCACGACAATTTTTTTGAAGAATTAATGGTAGGCACACTTACATATCTACTTATAAGAAGGACCGATAGTCATATTTCTCATTCAAAAATCTCATTAAGAAACTAATGATTGAGTTTGATTTGAGAGTAGAATTGGTAGGTTTCTTTTGGTCCTTATCACTAAGAGGATGACTAAGTCAAGAGAGTCTGTTAGGCTAGTCTAAAGGTCTAGGAGATAGTTTTTTCTTCATTCTTAGAAGAATGTCCCTGACGATGAGGTTGATACATAGGGAGCTTCTTATACACCAAATAATAGAAGGGCACACAAGAAATTTAAGAAGTATGGTTTTAGGAGTAGCTATCGCCTGAGGAACCGATCTATTTTAGAAGAATTGGTCAAGTTTAAAGGGAGAAATATTGTGGAATATAAAAAGAAATCGAAGAAAAACTGCAAGTATCATAGGGCTTATCTAGGAGGACTTGATTCTCGTAGTGAGGTTTCTGATAGCCCTTTAGACAATGAGGGTGACACTGACCCAGAGTGTTATTATTGTCCCCTCTCCCTGGTACCATCTGATGATTCTAACGAGGTGGTGGTGATGGCTCCTTGAGTTCCACCATGAGAAATACGAGGGCTAGTATCCTTTGAGGCTAATGACTCTTCCCCATTTCTGTTTTTGATGACACCATGGCCCTTTTTTTAGGATTATCCTAATTAGCATTCATGTGATTTCTTGTTTCTAGTGATGGTGTGGCAATTTTTTGAGCTGGTTTATAGGACAAGTGCTAGAATTCCTAGCACTGGGTTGTATGTTAGTTTTTTTTGGGGCTGCGAGTGGAGAATCTTCTTTGGTTAGTGAGGATAGGGATTCAATGTTGTTGTTGCAATAGACTCTTCCTTTTGAGGAGTTGTCATGTCTTCATGCAAGCGATGTGGAATGTGGTCTTTTACTCTTCCATTTTTGATAATGATTGCATGTAACTAACTAAGGACATCTCGAATTCTAGTGCAAATAATCTTGAAATGAAATGAAATATAAATGTAATTGAGTCTAATGCTTGTTTCTCCCTTATTCTATTAAAGGGATTTCAGGACTAATTACAGAGGGTCATACTTTTAATTCTCAATAGGGTTTGAGGTGAATACTAAGCTCAGGAAAGGAATTTTGAATAGAATATGGATAAATAGGGTAATATATTATCTTGGGTATGAAATCATGTATGTAATAGTCTTAAATCGGTTCTTTATAAACTATTGATATAAAAAAAAATCACCTATGTATATTTCTCACAAGTTACAAATGAAAATACTAATGGTGTTATCATTTTTCTTCAAATGGTTCCATTTGAATGTATAATTTTTTTCTTAGCTTTAACTCAAAGAGTTGATTAAAATGCTTGAAGAGGGTATATAATTTGCAATTAATTTGTTAGGATTGTTAAGGAGTGAATGTTTTTAGGAATTTTGGGTTTTCATAAATACAAATTAGTATGAAAATAGTCCATCTATCTCTAAATTGAGTAGTTCATGTATTATATATTCTTACATATTTGACTCCATTTCTCCAATTGATGATACACTAGTCAATTTTTTATAAAATCTTGCATAAAAATGATCAAATAGCAGACCTAACCTTGAACTTAAAATAAGAAAAATATTCATTTAAAATATTTTTTAAGAATTGTGTGAATTGGGAATATCTTTGATTCAGAGGAAGTGAGTATGCATTCACTTAAATGATTTTCCAAATATTCAATGAGATGGGTTTCATTTCCAATAAATAGGAATCAATTTGTATATAAATATGTTGTTAATTGAATACACTTCACAAAGACATATTTGAGACCACCCTCCTAGGTTGTATAGAGCTTGAAGTGAAGGAGTAAGGATCAGAAAATCCTAAGCTTGTTGTGTTGGACACTAACCTCACAATTTCTTCACTATAAGAATTGGCAACTCTTTATAGAATTGTGAGGTTCTGCTGGAAAAATCACCAACACTCCCAAAGCACAAAAAACCATATTTCCATTATTTTATAAGGAATGATGAGATGGATGAGGTGTGTGAATTTATGCCTTTTATTGACTTTGAAGACGAAGAAGTAGAGAGACAAATTTCTATATTAGATGAAGGCCACAATAATGAAAACGATATTGAAAGCACATTATCTTTCATTGAAAAGGAGAAAATGTGTTATGATGAATCCTTTGGGTCAGGTGCATTGATATCTTTGGAAAGTCCATTGGAAATTGAAGATCCATTTTTATGTCATCATACTGATTATGTTGATTTTGAAGTTACATGTCTTCATGGTGACAACAATGGTGTTGCAAATGTAAGTATGCAACTTGATGAAAGGAGTTCCTATCTAGGTTATCAAGATGACTACAATTTTGTTTGTAGCCCTAGTGGTTGTGATTCCTATCAAGAAGAGGAGGTAGAATTGATTTCCTTAGGTGAGAAGTGTTTCAATAATGATGATGAAAACATTTTTCAAGGCTCACAAATTCTTGGTAATGTTATGAAAATCTATGATGATGTTGACAATCCTTTGAATGATCATCATAGTTCAAATTGTTCTAATCATATAATATTTTTTAGAATCTTCTATCGAAAGGTTAGATGTTGAAAGAAAGGGTTATGTGAATATACTTTCTTCAAGAAATGAGTGTGATGTGAAGAACAATGGGAATCCAAGTTATTTTAGACAAGATCATGATGAGGGATATGAATTGAATATAATTTTTGAAGAAGATATATGATCAAAATTTCTATGATACACTTAATCATGCTAATTCTACAAGTGTTGAACATAGAATTTATGCAAGCCTTCATGATGATGAGACAAAGGAGTTTGTTGATTTGTTGAATAATCTTGAGATTAGAAATATATCATATGAAAATGAAAAAGTGTGCAATGAATTTTAGTTGGAAAGATCATCCACAAGAAGCTATAATGAAGAAACAAATCATGATTTTCAGTTAGATAGTGAAAAATATGACCCTATTGATTATTGCAGTAGTATGGAAAACGAAAAGGGTATGTGTGCAAGAGATTCATTGGATGAATCAGCTCCATGAGTTGATTGGGTAGAGCATGCATATGTGGGTGATGTGAATGATGAATAAGGAACTCCTTTCTTGTTTGATATTTCACCTTCTTCCATTCCTTTTTCTGGTTTTGAAGTTATTATTGATTATTTGCATGATAATAGCATGGGTGAAGGTGTACATGAAAGTGAGAATTTAAAGACAAATGTTTGTATAGTTGATGAAGATCTATATAATGAATTTTTACCTAAAGAATGTGGTTGTGTTTATAACATAGATGCATATGAGGACCTCTTCTTTGGATGTGCACCTCATAGTCTTCCTCATGAGTACTGTGCTTTAGATATTCATGTTGATGCACTAGGAGGTAATATTGAGTGTGATACTTCTTGCAAAAATGAATGTGCTTTGAACACTCACTATGATGGTTTTGTTACAAAAGTAAATTCCGAGTCATTTAAGCCTACATTTGAAGCTTTATTGTGTTATAATATGAAGAATGTTGAGAACATTGTCCTTGAACCTAAGATGTAAAAAATTGTTTGTGTATGGGATGTAGATATTTTTTATGAATGTCATCATTTGAATGTAGATGGTGATATTATGGATGTTGATAGATCTTATTCTAAGATCATTGGGGGATATAATAATATGATTGAGTTGTGTTGTTTGGATGTTGATAAACTTTTGTGTTATGTAATTCAGTTGAAGGAGATCTAATGTAATGAAATAAATTGCACAATAGAGGAAGATGATATGAAATATGCTACAAATACTTGATAATAAATAGGAATAACAAGATTATTTGAGGGGAAAAACCTCCAAATATCTCCAATGAGAACACAATTCACAATTTGATAATGAAATAAGACTCACCACCTTCTATATATACCTATTTATTCCTAGGATATCACCTAGGCTGACTTAGACACCCCTATATAACCCCTAAGACAACCTAACCAACTAAATAATAATATAATAATGATAATATGACTTAATCAGGAGTTAAGATAGCCATAAGCCAACTATTCATAAGATGATGTACACCAATATTAAGGCTGTAGCATGGCCCCCCTCTTCAAATAAGAATTTTCCTCAATGCTAATCAAGTGTCGATTATTTTTAATGAACTCCTCATCCACCCATGTGGCATCTTCAACTAGTAAATTCTTCCATTGGATGAAATACTTAGTGAGAGTTCTATTCCTTAGCTTCTTTGTGCATGTTTGACGAATGCACTCTAGTTCTAAAATAATTATTCCTTTGTCATCGAGCTTTGGTAGTGTTGTTTGAGTTGGAATATTATTCCCAATTACCTTCTTCAAACAAGAGACATGGAAAACTTGATGTATCTGTGTTTTTGGTGGTAACTCTAGCTTGTAGGAAACACTACCAATTTTTTGCATGATTTGGTATGGCCCATAATACCTTGGTGACAACTTATTATTATTTTTTAGTTTCTTTAGTGAGAGTTTCTTATAAGGTTGCAATCTCAAGAATATCCAATCACCAAACTCAAAATTTCTTTCACTATGGTGTTGGTATGCCTATTGTTTCATTCAATTTTGTGTCATGGCCAAATTCTCCTTGAGTCTTGAAAGTAGCTATTAATGATGAAGCAAGTGGTCCTCAACTGACTGAAATCTTGGTGACACCTTTAATGATGATGTGATGGAAGGAGCATGATATCCATAAAGTGGCAAAATGGAGACATTTTTGATGAGCTATGAAAAGAAGTTTTATACCACCATTCTGTAAGTTGTATCCAATCTAACCATTGAGACTATTTCTCTGAAGTGAAACATCATAGATATCCTTCCAAACACTTATTAAAAACCTCAGTTTTCCCATCTGATTGAGGGTGGTATGAAGAGTTATGAGCCAATTATGTCCCCAAACATGAGAATAAGTATTTCCAAAAGTGACTAGTGAAGATAGGATTACGATCACTGAAAATAACCTCAGGTGTACCATGTAGCTTTTGAATATTCTCCAAAATAATTTTACCACTATACTTTCTATAAAATGTTGTGATATTGCAATGAAATGTGCATATTTAGTGAGGTGGTCAACTACTACCATGATGACATTATGACCTTTATATTTGGGACCTTGTGATGAAGTCCATGGATACCTCTTCCCAATGTTGGCTAGGAATAGATAAGGGCTGAAAGAGACCTAGTGTCTTAATTGTCTCCCCTTTATTCCTTTGACAAACCAAACATTCAACCACAAATTTTTCAGCATCACCTTTTAGCCCTTCCCAGAAAGAATCTTGCTTGACTCAATGATATGTCTTCAAGAATCCTGAATGACAGCCAATTGGAGACTCATGTAGTTTTGTGATAATTTTGTGTTTAAGAGTGGAATTCTTGTAGAGATACAAATTCTCTTTATACGAAAGAGTATCTCCCTTCCAATAAAACTTGTTTGAACTACTAGTATCACTTTTTAATTTTTGAATGAGATTACTTGTTGCAACATCATTTTTCCACTCTACTTTGGCTTCTTCCACCCAATTTACTTCTAATATTGAAAGGCATCACAATAGGGCTTCATCTCTCTCATCCTTCCTCGAAAGTGCATCTGCCATAATATTTTCCTTTCATTTCTTATATAAAATCTCAAAGTCATATACTAACATCTTAGTGACCCATTTTTGTTGCTCTTCAGAAGATAATATTTGTTGCAAAAAATATACTAGGCTATCAGGATCTATCTTAACCTTGAAGTTTCTACCCATTAGATAAGGCCACCATTGTTTAACTGTGTGAAGGATCACTAGCATTTCCTTCTCGTAAATAAGTTTTAGTTGATTCTTACCCTTTAATTGATGACACTCAAAAGAAATTGATCGACCTTCTTGCATGATAACTACATCTATCTGATTTCCATAAGTGTCACATTCCATAATCAATTCCTTGGTGAAGTCAAGAGTGGCAAGCACTGAATTTGTACACATAACCTCCTTCAATCTCTCAAATGTTGGATTAGTGGACTCATTCCAATGAAATAAATATTTCTTCAATGGAGTGGTGAGGGGTGCTACTATATGACCATAATTCTTCACAAATCTTCTCTAGTACCCTATCAATACCAAGAAACTCCTCAATTTTTAATGGGTTTTGGAATAGCCCATTCCATGATAGCCTTAATTTTGTTAGGGTACACCTTTACTCCTTCATGTGAAACTATATGTCCCAAATACTCCACCTCCTTAAGACCAAAAGCACACTTGGATGTCTTAGCATAGAGTTGATGATCTTTAATTATTTGTAATGCTTGATCTACATGCTGCAAACGTCCTTACCAAGTCTTTCTATAAATCAATATATCATCAAAGAACACTAATACAAACTTTCTCAAGAACTTCTTTACAATGGAATTAATCAAAATTTTGAATGTAGATGACGCATTTGTAAGATCGAATGACATCACCAAAAATTCATAATGACCCTCATGATTTTGAAATTTTGTCTTAAAAATATCTTCCTCATTAATCCGAATTTGGTGATAATCTGATCTAAGATCTAACTAGGTAAAATACAAAGCTCCATTAAATTTATCTAGTAAATAATCAATTAATAGAATATGAAACTTATCTTTAATGGTGTACATGCTAAGAACTCTATAATATGGAAACATGAACCAAGTTTCATCCTTCTTACGTACCATCACCACTGGCGAGGAGTGAGCACATTGGCTATGCCTGATATTTCTTACCTCTAGCATCTCTTCAACATTTTTTTCTATCTCAATTTTTTGTATGTGTGGGTACCTATAAGGTCTAATGTTCATTGGTTCTCTCCTTGGAACTAGTTGTATGTCATGATCATGATCCCTTTTATGATGAAGTCCTTTAGGCATATCTCAAAGAACAACTGTGTGATGATCAATTACTACTTGTAAATCTGGATGATTAGGAGCATTAGATTAAGATACTTCTAATGAACATAGTGGGGAAACAAATCCATTCACTCCTTTCTTAAGAAAATTTTGCATTTGGTGAGAGCTAACCATCAGTGGAAAAATTTCCTTCAACCCCCTTAGCTCTACTACCTTACCTTGTGACTAAAATCTCATGAATAGTTCTTGGAAATTCATCTCAATTGTTCCCATTTTAGTAAGTGATTGTACTCCCAAAACAATATCTATTCCACCCATGGATATCGTATATATTGGGGTATCAAGTCGATAATCTCCCATGAATAATTTAATGCTATGAAACTTCCCTAAACAACTAACTATACCACCATTTGCAATCAAAACCTAAAACTCTAGAGCTAGATATATAAAATAATTTAGGTGAATAGGAAACTTTTGGTTGATGAAATTATGATTACCACCTGAGTCAATAAACACTATTACTTTCTGCTTCTTTAAGAACTCCACTCCCTTGAGAGTTTGTGGACAATTAAAACCTGAGAGTGCATGACAATAAATTATTGGTTGAGAATCATGTGATTCCTCATTTGACTCCCTTTCATCCTCTAATATGGGTTCCTCCTCTTCTTCCTCACTTGAAACGTCAATATAGAACAATTTATTTGCACTATATTTATGTCCTTGATTGTATTTTCTATCACAATTGAAATAAAACCCTTTTTCTCTTTTCTCCTAAATTTGTTGTGGAGTCAACGTAGTACGTTGAGTAAGAGAAGATGTTGAATATCATTTCTCTATTGTCACATTAGCCCCTTGTTTCTTAGGAATCAAATAATTTTCCTCTACCTTGCATGCTAAGGTAAAAGACTCATTTATAAAGCTAGGACTAAATATGCGTACCTCATCTTGAATGTGATCCTTGAGACCACCCAAGAATAAATCATTCAATTTCTCTTATCTAATTGTATCCACTCTTAAGGATATATTTTGGAATTGATGAACATAAACCTTAACTAATCCTGTTTGTTGAAGTTTAGCAACCTAGCTAAAGAAGTTGTTTGTCACACTATTGCTATATTGTGTTCAGAGTTCCTCCATAAAAATTAAGCATGAGACAGTGATACCCTTTTTTCTTTGATGAGTACAAAGCCAATGATACCAAATGAATTTATCTATTTCTAGATATAGGGAAGCCATCATGATTTTTTTTTCATTTGGGATTTGATGTATTTCAAAAAAATTCTCCATTTGGTTTATCCATGTTATAGGATCCTTTCCATTAAACTTGTGCATATCCCCCTTTGGAAAAAAATTCCTCGATCCCATAGGAGTATTAAAATTTGTGTCAATATTAGCTGACCTGGAAGTTTCACCTTGGTTGCTTGAGAAATCCTTTCTTGAATCATTCATATAAGCACTTAACATGCTTTGTATTTCTGATATATCCTCTTAGGTCACACATATCCATCTTCATTGAGGAAATTTCTTCCTTGACCTTACTTATTTCCTCATTAGGATTATTATCCTCTATTATTCCCCATCCTTATCAGTAGTCTTCCCCGGTGTGACAACATTGTTTTTGCCCCTTGTTGCAAGCCTCGTCATGATTGGAGCCAATAATTTTGAAATAAATCACACAAATAAAATTCAAACTCTCTAAAAATTTAACTGTAACTTAATAGGGCCAATATATCTCTCACCTAGAAAGAAATCCAAGAAATAAGTAGATTTGTAGCCTTAAGAGTGATATTTATGGGAACCCTATTTTTTCAATAAATAGCTTATTTATGATCCGATTTCTCCAAATTTTGGAATTGTGCATATCGTAGTATGTCTCCAAAAAATCACTAAAAATCAAGCTCTAATTTGATAGGTTGTGAGAGATATGAAGATTCCAAATAAATTGTGTAGAAACCCTAATTCTACAATAATTCATTCAATTTTGCTCCGATCTCTTTGAAATTTGGACTGAAGCTTTTTTTAAATGTTCTTCAATTTTAAAAAAAAACTCAGAAAAAAATCGCTAAAATCTGAAAGATATGCTCTTCCCAAAATCGCCTTCAATATTGATACACGAAACAATGCCTCTATGGTGACAATATCATGCTCGGATACCACTTGTAATGAAATAACCTACACAATAGAAGAATATGATATGTAATATGCTGCAAATACTTGATAATAACTTAGAATAACAAGCCACTTTGAACAGGAAAACCTCCAAATATTTCCAATGAGAACAAAATTCACAATTTGATGATGAAATAAGACTCAAAACCTCCTATATATACCTATTTATACGTAGGATATCACCTTGGCTAACTTAGAAACCCCTATACAATCCCTGGCCTGACCTAACTAGCTAAATAATAATATAATAATGATAACATGAATGAATTATGAGTTAAGATAGCCACAAGGCAACTATTCATAACTTGATGTACATGAATACTAGGGGCGTAGTAGATAAATATGTGGGAATATTATTTATTGAGGAATGATATCTCGATTGAGCTTAGCGAATATGAGGGTTTCAAATTTTATGTGCAAATAAATAATGAGGAGAAGTCCCATAGTGGCCATTTTCAAGCACACTATGAACTCTTCTACTTTTTGGTCCAATTTGACAAGAAAGTGATAATTTTTAACAATGATCTTGTTGATGAGATATAGCTCAATTGCAAGTTTTCTCTATTGGATTAGTGTGATATATCCATGTTAGACAAGGATATTTTTTAGCCAATGTTTGATTTTTGATATGAGATTCACAAGGTTAATGGAGGCATTGGAAAGCACAATGATGTGGTTAAGCATGATAGTGGTGATATTGGCTTTCAAATTTATAGTGGTAGTGTTTTCAAATTTGGCCTAGTGCAAACAACAAAGAATAGTGTGTTTGATAGAGGAAAATATTGGTTCTTCTTTTCATTTGGTGGTCTACGGCTAGAAAATGAGGTTTAAAAATTGAATTGAAAATAAGTTGCAGAGCTTCCCAATAGATTTGGCACTTAATTTACTCCCCATAGATCTTGAATCTCAATATTCCTACAAGGGATATTCATCCCTAATTATGAGAAACTTATGGAACCTTCAAAATTTTCAAAATTTTGAGTGCCTATGCCCTTTCAAATTTGACGTGCATATGTCCTCTCAATGTGTTGACTAAGGCTAGGTTTGCATCTTTCTAAATCTTCCCCAGAGGCTATCTTTGTTGATTAATATTTTGCAACTAAAAGATCAGCATGCAAGTTTATTTGGTAGAGTGTTTCCTAGTACTTATGATAGTGCGCTCACTTAGTTTCATTCTTCAAAGATGAGTTTTGATGGGCTATTTAATTCTTTTCTCACCATCACGAGGCTAAAATTGGTGTCCCAAAAAGTAAAAACTTCCACAATTCTAAAGGTAGCCCATTTCTTCTTTTGGTCTAAAAAATCCTTAGTTTCATTTTCATCAAAAGTAGAGGCCATCTGATTTTTTTTTTAATATTTTTCGGTTGCGGCGAGCACGTCCTATAGGTCAATTTACAAAGAAGGTACCAATATTCTAATTTTTGCATGACATCTAATTTAAAAACCATGTTTTAAATAATTTATTATGGCCACTCAAAAAAAATCATGGCTCCAAGAGTCCTCATTTGTGCATAGTGAATTTTCCTCATTTGGGCGGTAGTCAAAATTAAAATTTGCATAATTTTTAATGTTTCAAAAGGTAATATTTAAAATACTTTAAGTATTTTAAATGTTATAAGAATTAAATTCAGGTGGAAAGAGGAAGTTATAAGGAATATTTTAACTTTCAGTCTTTTATAAAGTTTTGAACCACAAATTTTATGGTTAAAAGGATGGTTCCCCAAGGGCTTCTAGGGTTTTGACCTAGAAGAGAGGGGGTCTCCTTTATGTACATAAAAATTGTGAGTCATTAAATATTAGGGTTGAATGTGATTGAGATTCTTGTATGAAGTATTCTAAATGAAATAGTCTAATAAATGAAACTAACTATTGAGCATAAACTAAGGAAATCTACATTGTTTGAAAACACATGATGTTATGCAAAAGGAATGAAATAAAGACTATACAATGCTAGATAACAGACCAGATCAAAAAATTGCACCTAGAAACTCATGAGGCCTAAAGTGGAAGTTGTAGAAGCCTCTGTGAATTCGAAAAATCTTACTTTTATGCCCAATAGGACACTTATGCTAGACTGGGCGACTTAGTCCCAGTCCTCACAAACTACTTTGGGCTTCATTCTAGCCAACTGGGTACTAAAATCTACCAAAATATCTAACAGAATCCTATGGTGGGACTAAGTCACCACTATTGGTGATAGTCCCTTTCAACTTTTTGAGAAATCTGAAAGTGGACTCGGAAGCCTATAGTCTGTAGTCTACTTTTTCACCAAAATCTGGGTTCAAATCCATAAAATCACGTACAAAACATAATGTATTTTGGTTTCAAATGTGGGGGTTTCCTTTGTCAAACCACTAGTGTGCATTTAAACTTTGAAAGAGATAAGAAATATACATAAACCTTATCCCTAAGTGTGTCTATAAATAGGAAGATATGAAGTATGGAAAAAACCCTATTCTAATGTGCTAGAATAAGATGTATAGATAAGGTTTGAATGATGCAAGACATCAATCAAAGAAACCATACAACATTAAAAATGAATGTAAGTGAAATTAAAATGGAATTCAAACCTTAAATATGAAGATAGAGAGAAAATGGAAGACAAAATCACTTTGAAAACAAGACTTTAGGTGTGAGTTGATGGCTAGTTGCACCTCCTCAACCTAGATTTCTCCATAATTCTCCATAGGAATCCATGATAAAACCTTTGCAATGTGAGATCTTGAGTGAGAAGTGAGCTTGAAGACCTGCAAAAACCTTAGTTTGTTGCCCTAAGCTTAAAATTTGTTGTAGAAAGAGAGACAAATCTTCTTGTGGAAGATATCCAACACTTGATTCTTGAGATTGGTTGTGAAAAAGGACTAAAACTCCTAAGAGAGTGAAAAATGACCAAAAGACAAGTATTTATAAGGAAAAATACCTAATTGTCAGTTATTTTGACCTAAGAGACTGACACTGATTGAGAATTTTTGGCAAGAGACATTTTCCCGCTCAAAAATGCAAATAACCCTAAAAAGGACTAAGTCGCCACCTTGGGTGACTTAGTCCCACCAGGGGTTTTTTAGGTGGGATTGATGATATTTTTGTGTTTTTGATGTTGTTTATCGAGACGTGTATTATTCCTTGGGTAAAATAGACCTCAAAGTCAAAGATAACAAGTCTTAGGGGCCTATAAATGTTGTTTTACGAGGAGAATTGATGCAAGGGTGTCTAAAGTAGGACCAAATTAGGTACAAAATTATCCTTTTCTTAAAATGTATAAATTTTTTGGCAACACATTTAGCCCCCACTTTAGCGCCCATATGACTCTACATGCATATGTAAGCTAAGGGACTCCAAACAATGCAATTTTTTTTCATAAAAGGATACTCATTTAATGGTTGGAGAATGAAGCCCCCAATGTAGTTATCCACAAAACCACAACATGAGGGACTACATACTACAACAAAATCTCATTAGCATTCCAAAAATACTCTTATCTAATTCCTAGAAATCAAATTTGATGGTAGATGTATGTCCCGCTTGATTTCGCTTACTTTACAGAGGTGAAATCAAGGTATAAATCTAGCCACATTGAATTAGGACACACATATCATAGTAAATTTCCAAATAAACATGCCACATAATGATAGGTGAGTGATGATGCAAGGCATGGAAAACATGATTTTGATGCAAGAAATGACATAAAAAATGGAGTTCACTAGCAGCCGGTATGTTGTTTTGAATGAAAAGCACACTAATAGGTCTAAAATGGTAAAAGTAAAAATGTGCTTACATGAAAATTGGAAAGAGTAAAAAGAGTGAAAATGATGTAATTTTTCAGTTACTTGTTCATTTATCTTTGTGTAGTATGAGGGTGATGAGGAGACAGAGAAAGATGTTGAGGACACGAGATTTTACACTTGCGAGATTGGATGCATTGTGAGACCAGGTGGCCTACGGTGAGTGGAATCATGAGGTGAGTCAATTCCGTGAGGTTTTCTTTGTGATTTTTCAATTATGGAATTATTTATATGCATATTTACATTAAATTAGGATCTTGGAAAAAAAGTTCGCAAAGTGTCCCCTTTTTTTTGCAAAGTGTCCCTTTTGTTCGCAAAGTGTCCCACTTTTTCACAAAGTGTCTTGTTTCTTCGTGAAGTATCCCAGAATGGTTCTAAAGTGTCTAGGGCCTTAGATAAAGCACACTAGAACAAAATTAGCACACCTAAATGATGAATTAGAATAAAATTCGAGATATTAGATGATCTAGAAAGCATATTTTGATGTTTTTGATAGTTACCCACCCAACCTCGTCAGTGTTTGGGTGGGAGACAATTGAGCTTTAGAGAGATCTAGGCCCCACTTTGTCAATGTGAGACACATAACACTTGCAAGAGGTAGGTATTTATTGGGTGTACGTCATACCTCGATGAGGTACCATGATGCTATGTTGATGTAATTGTGTGAGTAGTTGAATTCAAATACATGCATGTTCCACCTCCCTACTGGAGAGATGACAGTCACCCTAGAGGATGTGCACCAAATACTCCAAGTGCCTATTCTGGGGGAGTGTGTGCACCTCTAGAGAGACTATGCCTTTTGTGAGAAGTGGGCGGATAGGTAGTACTACCTTAATAGACCAGTTCATGATCATAGGGTGGCAGGACAGATTGACCTGACATTATTACTTTATTCATGAGCACGAGTGGTGAGACAAATTATGATGCATACTTTCAGATTGGTACTTATTCTAGATGGACGAGGAGCACACCTTGAGGGTGGACTAGTGCATCTGATATAGGGGGGTGATAGAGCACATGACAGTGTATGCCTGGGGATGTTGCATCCTTGAACAATACTATGATTTGGGGTGATTTGTATTCCAAGAGGTAGATAACATAGTGCATTATATGCTTCTATAGGTCTGGTGCTTGGACCATATCACTTCCACTAGGCCTACTGGCTTCCCATGTCTGACAATAGTGGGGTATCCTTTGCTCTTCGGCTATCCTCTTCGATAGTTATGGTAGTATGGAGATTTACACTTTTGGAGAGTGAGGTACGACCGACTGTTGGAGGATGAGATCATGTGGAGACCTTGACAGCTTGTACTATAGTGGGTAGACTACATAAGATAGATTAGGAGACTTCATTTGGATATGTTTTGTTGGTCAGCATGATCACATAGTACATCCATTGTACTATGATTAAGTCATGTGATAGTTTTGAAAGATCTAGAGACCACCTAGGGAACGGTTAAATTTTAGGAGGTTAGTGTGGAGTACCTGAAGACCTGGTGATACAACATGGTTCATGCTAGATGATGTCATCTAGAGTGACTCTGATTATTCTCATCATGATCAGCCATCGGTCTCTGACACAAATGACATTAGTGTCATATGGGATCATGAGAAGGGGTGGATAGCATCACGAAAAAACTCCTATGTTTTTTAATGATGAGCCTATAGGAGATGCAAGACCATTTCTAGATGAGGGATATGAGAGAGAGGATAGATCCAAGGAGACACGCTATAGGGTTGTAGATATATTAACTGGCATTATCGATGAGGAATATGGTGAGGATGTAGATCCAGATTATGATGGATAGGAGGGAGAGGAGGAGGATGAGGATGAGGAGCTAACCTTGAGTGAGAGTGATGAGTTAGTAGCTGAGGACCGATATGAGTGAGGAGAGACCTCACCCATTCATATGACTAGATCTCGAGCAGTGGAAGTAGAAAGCACCAATACTCATAGCCAAGGATAGGCTAGCATGACATCCATGCCCCCTACACAAGATGAGGATGATATTTCTTAGCCTACCAGAAATATCTAGGTGATGATATTTAGTTTTGATGCATGTACTTTTTTATCTTGATATATTACTATTATGCACATATATATATGTATATATATCATGATGTATACTGATTATGGTTTGTTTCTATCTTGCAGGGGCCACAAAGGATTGGTGAGATCTCTACCATCGGGTGGCTATGGAGATAGTACCAACATCTTTCGATGAGGAGGAGATGGACTTGGATTACATGCCCATAGCTATTATGAAGTGAGATCCAGAGTCACTGAGACCCTTCACAAAATTTTGGGCAGTGTAAGAGGGCTTGAGGAGATAGGTCCACTGAACTAGGACTACATCACATGCACAATCATTGAATACTTCGATGGAGTTGGAGAGGTTAGAGAGAGAGGTGACATGGCTATAGGCAAAGAGGGATCAAATAGTAAGAGAGCATCAGGTGGCACTTTTGGATATAGAGGGGATGGAGTTTGTGATCAGATTTAGTGAGTCGTGATCATGATCATTCACGACCATCTCATGATAGTGAAATTTTATATTTTGATGACATGTACAAAAAAACTTTTGATATATATATATACTTTTTTATGTTATATGTTGTGGGTTAGTGTGTGAATGTTAAATGACAATGTGATTAACTAAATAGCCTTAATAATATTAGTTAATTAATGTCTTCATGATTTAACAAAAGTTTATGTGATCTAATTAAAACTTGTTAGAGCTTCTTATAGATACAACATAAAGATGAAATATGTTATTTACTTATGATTTTAAAGAAACATAACACACAATAGGAAACTTTGAGGAGTATAAAATTTAAAGCAATTATAAAATGAATTAAATAATCACTTTAGTGTTCAAGACACATACATAATGATTTTTCAAGAACAAAGCAATGAGAAAGCATATATGATATAATCCAATAGCTCTAACAACACTACTTTATAACTCATACCATTCAAAAGAGGATTAGACATAATACCTACACAAATGTGCAGCATTAATAGGGTTTTTCAAAGGAGTGTCATCTCTCTTTGTTAAGGTGTAGGTGCCAAATCCATAATTTGTATTGACCACATAGGGTCCTAACCATTTAGGACTGAACTTGCCTTTTTTAGTGTAATCGATAGTAGTGTTTCATTGAATCTCATATAAAACTAAATCACCCTTGTTGAATGTCTGAGGAATGAGACCAATATCATGTTTTCGTTGAAATTGTTTAGTGTAAGATTGAAGATACTCGAGAGCGTTAATGTGTTGTTCATCGAGCATTTCAAGCTGGTATAATCTCTTTTACACATAGGTTTCATTATCGATGAGGCCTTGGAGAGAAATCCACAATGTGGGAATTTCCAACTCCAAAGATATGATATCCTCAGTACCATAGACAAGGTTGAAGGGTGTATTTCCCATAGAAGAGCTAAAACTTGTGTGATAGGCCCATAACACATATTGCAATTGCATTTGCCAATATTTTTGATTGAGGTTAATAGTTTCCTTAAAGATTTGTTTGAGGATTTTCTTAGTGCTTTCATCTTGACCATTAGATTGTGAATAATAAGGTGTTGAAAAATGATGTTGAATATGAAAGGTCTCTAGGAACTTCTTCACATCATTATTTTTAAATGGTGTTCCATTGCCTAAAAATAATGTGGAAGGAAGGCTAAAGAGAGAAATGATGTGTTCCAATAAGAAATTACATATCACATCAGTAGTTGTAAACCAGAGAGGAATAGCTTCTACCCATTTGGTGAAGTAATCAGTGGTTGTAATCATAAACGTATGTTCAAAAAA
Organism: Sequoiadendron giganteum; assembly: GCA_007115665.2. Lineage (NCBI taxonomy): Eukaryota > Viridiplantae > Streptophyta > Pinopsida > Cupressales > Cupressaceae > Sequoiadendron > Sequoiadendron giganteum. The sequence goes on from CM021104.1 coordinate 578,170,030, forward strand.
AGAAGGTGATCATATTTTTCCAAGTAGATCCAATCCCCACACAGAGAATGACGAAATAGAGATCTGGGCATGGAGCTTAGAAGCAGGAGAATGAATCAAATTTCTATGTTATTGGAATTTGTGACATTGTTTAACATATGCATAGCAGTACTTTTCCATATTTTTCCAGTAATAACCCATGTGAAGGAGTTTTTGCACTAAGGTTGTTCCTCCAAAATGACCTCAATAAGTGCCAAAATGGGCTTGTTCGAGGCCAATATGAGTTTCAAAATTCTTGAGACATCGTAGGAGAATTCCATCAAAGGATCCTCTATACAATATATCAGCAAGGATTATGTACTTAGTGGCTAATTGTTTTAGGTGAATGCGGGTATTTTTGGTCATTGGCTCGGGAATGGTACCATATTTTAAATAATTATATATGGCATCATACCGTTCACATGAATTATCTGACAAACTTGGAAGGACATCATCAGGTTTATCATTGATGGAGGTTTTTATGATGGGGTGGATGGTAAACATGACTTTTATTCAGAAGGATTTGAAGGAAATATAAGAGAACCCACACTTGTCATTACATTCACATATCAATTATATTTCAAGGGATGTTGTCAATGAGGAATGATTCAAATTGTTCTAACAAAGTCAAGATAAGATACTTATATTGCATTAATTTATCATGTTTATTTTGATAGAGACCTTTATTTGTTTGATCACTAATTGTGAATCACCATAGATCTTAATATCTTTGACTCCAATGACTAAATCAACACAAAATACGACAATTAAAGCTTCATTCTTAGATGTGTTATTTCTACAGAGGAAATTGAGGCGATACGACAAGTGAATAGGCTAACCTATGGGTGGAATTAATATAACTCTAGCACCAGAGCATGTTCGACACTTGGATCCATCAAAGTATAATTCCCATGTAGGAAGCTCCATGGTCAACACACTATCATCAGGAAAAGAGTCATTGGTAGGTAATGATAAAGGTGAAGGAGCATCCGCTAAATGGTCAGTTAAGGCTTGGCCTTTGATTTATTTTTGGGTGAAAAAATTAAGGTCAAAATGGGTCAACAACATAACCCATTTAGCAAGACATCCTTAAAGTTATGTTTTATTGAAACAATATTTTAGAGGATCAAAATTTGTCAGCACTTGTATTTTTGTGTTTAGTAAATAGTGTCACAACTTAATAGTATCAAATACAAGAGACAAACATTGTTTTTGAATTGTTGTGTAGTGAGTTTCATAACCTATGAGAGTGCGACTGATGTAACAAACAAGATTCTCTTTTTCATTGTCGTCTTGGTGGACCAACAATATAGCAAGAGCATGGGCAGAAGCGCCTATATAAAGGATGAATGGTTTGTTTGGTATAGAAGGTTGTAAAATAGGTAGATTTGCAAGATAATATTTCAAGCTCTTGAAGGCTAGTTTAGAATCATCATTCCAATCAAAATTTATATTCATTTTGAGGAGGTGTGTAAAAGGTAATGTGTGATCAACTAAGGAAGCATAAAAATGATGAACAACTTGAATCCTTCCTTGTAATGTGTGTAATTGGGAAATATTATGAGGAGGTGGCATGTTTATTATAGTGTCAATTTTCTTTGTATCCAACTTGATGCCTCTATGAGATATGATAAACCCTAAAATTTTACCACTATCCACTCCAAAGACACACTTCTCGGATTTAATTGCATGTTATAGTTACAAATTCTCTCAAAGATTTGTCGAAGAACATTCACATTATCTTGTCGGGTTAAGGATTTAGCTAGGATGTCATCAACATAATCTTCCAATATTTTATGTATATAATCATGAAATATTAATTTCATTGCTTATTGATAAGTATCACCTATGTTCTTTAATCCAAAAGGCATCACAACCCAAAAAAAAATTCTCAATCGGATGTAAAGGTCATCTTGTATAGATCTTGCGGGTTGATGAAGATTTGATTATATCCAGAAAATCCATCCATAAAGGATAACAAAGAATGTAGAACAATTGAATCTACGATCATGTTAATTTTAGGAAGAGGAAAATCGTCCTTTAAAGATGCTTTATTCAAGTCTCAAAAATTTGTGCATATCCTAACACAATTATCAATTTTAGCAACTATGACAATGTTTGATATCCAAGGAGAATAATCTATAGGTAAAATGAAATTGACGTGAAGGAGTTTTTCAAGTTCTCCTTTAACATGCAAGAATATCTTAGGATTCATCTTTTGTATTTTTTGGAAAATGGGCTTTAGCATTTTTAGCAAGAGAAATGTTATGAGTAACTATCTTCGGATCTATTCCTGGAATATCAGAATATTTCCAAGAAAAGAGTTCAGGAAAAGTGTGAAGCAAGGTTACAAGATACTCTTGTTCTTCATCATGAAGGAACTTCCCAATTTTAATGACTTTATTTTTATCATATATGTCCATTGGTATTCCAATGGTATCCCCTAAAGGGAGTGCATTTGACTTATGAAATTTTGGATCAAATGGTTCTGTGCTTGTGGGAGTATCATTAATGTCAATAACATTGAGCTCAAAACTTATCATAACACAAGAGGAATTTCTCTTAGAGATAGGAGTCTTATTTGAAACACCTAACAAGTATTTCAAAGCTTCATCATCATTAACATAATCAAATGGTGTGGAATCCATATCAAGGAAATCATGATTTTTGAGCGTGAAATTGATTCTTGGTGCACATGTGATATTGTTGATGTTGAGAGATGGTCATTGATTTTATTTTGTGGCTTTAGAAAAGGAAAACCCTACACCGGTCTTATTTTCTTGTATATTAGGTTCCATGGGAACACAAATTCCTTTCTCATATGCTTTCCAAATCCTTTACCATTGTAGCCTAATGTTTTCACAAGATCATAACCTCATCCATAAATTCTTTTCATATCTTGTGGGTTAGGTGGTTGTTTCTAATCTATCTCATGAAAATTTGTTGTATACATTGCATTATCATTCGAAGGAGATAAGGTATCTAGGTCTGGGAGGGTTTTTCATCATTCTGGGTGGAGAGGATTGCTGATTTTTCTTTTTTTTCATCCTCTTTATGAGTGATGATATACTCACCCATAAATGAAGGTGTGAATTCCAATGAGCCCCAATAATCACCAAGTAAGTTAGACTTTCATTCTTTGTCTTGTTGATTCTTCTCAAAAGGAGCGATGTTGGATGTGGGATTTAATGTGTTGAGAGGACTTGATGTTCCCTTTTCAAGTTGTAAGCGACTCTCAGGCTTGAGGTCTATGTCAATGTGATAAAATTTATTATTATAGACATATTTCATTTTGCAATGAAGGGTCAAGGGTACCATGTGCATCTCATGAATCCATGGTCTACACAAGAGGATATTATAGGAAAGGTCATAGGGCATAACATGAATAGGATTTTTCAGTGTAACCATTCTGATGATAATAGGTAAAGTAATAACGCCAAGCAGTTGCTTTGTAACATTGTCAAAGCCTCTAATGGATAAGGAATCAGTTTTGATTTGTGATCTATCCACACACAATCTATCAAGAGGCTTCCCACTACACACATTTAGGGCAAAGCCATTGTTAATGAGGGTCCATTTGATGCATATCCTATCATATTGGGCTATTATTATAAATGCTTTATTTTTTTTTCTTAACTCTAACGGAGGGAGATCATGATGGTAGAAGGTAATGTCTACATTGACTGTATTTATTTCTTGTATTAGAGTTGCCACATCATTAGCATTCATACTAGGAGGGACCACTATTTGTTAAAATGTCACTTGTAAAGAATGATAGCTGGGGGAATTGTGGACAAGATCCCAAAGGGATATCTTGGTGGGATTATTCTTAAGTTGTTAAAAAATATTGTACTCTCTAGGTTGTGAATTGAGAATAGGGGCCAACTGTACGATTGGATTAGGTAATGGTAGTGGTGTTGAGGTGGGTTTTTGGGGATGTGGGTTATTTTGAGTGTAGTGTGTATGAGAAACAATATCATGCTTAGATGGGTAAAGGGTAAACTTAGGTTTGGATGGGGTTTGAAGTTATGGGAGGGTGGGTAGAGAAAAAGCTAAGCTTGAATTACATTGACATATTTTCTTTGGGATTTCTCACAAAAAACCTTAGTGGATGAGCTAGGTGAGATGAAATACTGAAGAGAATCATCTAACACACCTAGATCATCACAACTAAAAGTTTTGGGAGAGAGGTTATCAGTGGTTGGTGTGGGTTTGTCATCACAAACCTTAGTGGATGAACTTAGTGAGAGGAAGCCCTATAAAGATTTATATAAATTTTATCCAAGTCACCACTACTAAAAGGCTTAGATGATATAGTTTTCCTATAGTGAAGAAGTGTGTGTATTGTTTCATGTGATGTTTCTAAGGTGTTTTGTCATGTTCTAACACATTTGATTTAAATGAACTAGAAACTAGTGTTGAAAATGAAACTTTCCAAGATCTAATGCTATTCATAAATGCCATCAAAGTGAAATATGCTTATGATAATTATAACCATATAACAAAAAGTAACTAACTGTAAATAGAGAATCTATTGCAACAAACAAAAATTCAAAAATTGGAAATTAAATGTAGAAATCACTGATGGAAACTGAGCACTAGGACTAAGTCACCCAAGGTGATGAATTAGTCCCAATAGGGGTATTTTTGACCCTTTTTTGAGTTTTCTAATGAAAAATGATGTTTTCTCGACTATAAAGTGCAAATCTAAAGTGTATATATGTAGAATTTTTCTATCATGCAAGGAAATAAGATGAAAAAATGAACTTTTCACTAATGCAAAGTAGTAAACCCTAGGATGCAAGTTTAAACAATGAAACATGCAATGCAAGGTTAACAATAGAGGTTCCTAAGAGGAAAATGCAGGATAAATAAGAAGTAAGATGTTTCTAAATGTGGATTCACCAAAATAAACCACAAATTTTATGGTTAAAACGATGGTTCCCCAAGGGCTTCTAGGGTTTTCGCCTAGAAGAGAGGGGGTCTCCTTTATCTACATAAAGCTTGGGATTCATTTAATATTAAGTTTGAATGTGATTGATATGCTTGTATGAAGTATTCTAAATTCAATAGTCTAATAAATGAAACTAACTATTGAACATAAAGTCCTGAAATCTACATTGTTTAAAAACACATGATGTTAGGCAAAAGGGATGAGATAAAGACTATACAAGGAGAGATAACAAAAAAATTTAGATAAGTGCACTTGGAAACTAATGAGGACCAAAGTGGAAGCTACAGAAGCCTTTGGAAATATGGAAAATCTAACTTTTATGCCCATTGGGACACTTATGCTAGACTGGGCGACTTAGTCCCAGTCTTGGCAAATTGCTCCAGGCTCTATTCCAGCCAACTAGGTACTAAAATCTACCAAAACATATGACAAAATATTATGGTGGGACTAAGTCATCACTATTGGGAACTTTGTCCCTTTTATCTTTTCAGGAAATCTAAAAGTGGACTCGAAATCCTATAGTCTGCACTCTTCTTTTTCAATAAAATTTGGGTTCAAATCCAGAAAATCACCTACAAAATAGAATATATTTTGGTTTCTAATGTGGGGTTTTCCTTGGTCAACCCCCTAGTGTGTATATAAAATTTGAAAGAGATAAGAAATCTGCATAAACCCTAGCCCTAATTGTGTCTGAACTAGGAAGATCTGAATAATGGCAAAAAAACTATTCTAATGTGCTAGAATAAGATGTATAACTAAGAGTTGAATGATGCAAGACTTGAGTCCAAGAAACCCTACAAAATTACAAATGAATGTAAGTGAAATTCAAATGGAATGCAAACCTTAAATATGAAGATAGACAGAAAATGGAAGATGGAATCACTTTGAAAACAAGTCTTTAGGTGTGAGTTGATGGCTAGTTGCACCTCCTTAGCCTATATTTCTCCATGATTCTCCATCGAAATCCATGATCAACCCTTTATAATGTGAGACATTGAGTGAAAAGTGAGCTTGATGATATGCAAAAACTTTAGTTTGCTACCTTAAGCTTCAACATTTCTATAGAAAGAGAGATGAATCTTTTTGTGGAAGATATCCAACACTTGATTCTTGAGACTAGTTGTGAAAAATGACTAAAATTCATAAGAGAGAGTGAAAAATGACCTAAAAAAAGTCTTTGTAAGCAACAATACTTGATTGTCGGTTATTTTTACCTAAGAAGCCGACACTCATCGAGAACATTTAGCAAGTCAGACATTTTCCCGCTCAAAAATGCAAATAGCCCTAAAAAGGACTAAGTCGCCACCTTGGATGACTTGGTGACTTAGTCCCACCAGGGGTTTTTGAGGTGGTATTGATGATACTTGGGTGGTTTTGATGTTGTTTATTAGGACTTGTATGATTACTTAGGTAAAATAGGCCTTAAATTCAAAGATAATGAGTCTTAGGGGCCTATAAATGTTTTCTTAGGAGGATGATTGATGCAAGGGTGTCTAAAGTAGGACCAAATTAGGCACAATATTGTCATTTTCTTCTAAGGTATACAATATTTGGTGACATAACTTAAACTTTATAACCCACAACAATCTTTTTTTGTGAGCGTGCTATACAACAGTGTTGTCATCAACAAGGCTAGAGAGATAGCAGGAAAGGATAGATAAGGTAAATATTGTAAATAATACCTTCATTACTATTGTCAAAGGATGGCAAACATTTTGAGAAAAATATTTCTAAAGTTTAAGCATTATAAAATGATTTTCAAAGCTATAAGTATTGAAGCTAGCGGGAAAGTGGGCAAGTGGGGAAAGGAAAAGGGGAGCTTGTGGGTGGAAATAAAAGTGTTTAAAAATAGTTTAGTATACATTGCAATATGTTTTTCACTATGAGGACATGATTTTGAATTTGTGAAATCAACAAAAAATAATATAAATCACATTTTTTTCTTTTGGGGAAAAAAATTAGAGTGTTTGGAGGTTTGATACGGTTGTTGCCTCATCCAAAAGATTTCCTAATGTATTTCTTATGCCTTAGGAGCATTTTTTCAGCATTTCAAGCTTTTGTGGAGTGTCAATAAGCAAAGAAATGTCCCAATGGTCACACATTATGTGGAGTTTTCAAAAGTTTTGTAGGGAATTTGTTGTGTCAGAGGAATGGAGAAGACAAAGATACACGAAAAAAATGGTGGAAAGTATTGTACTTTTGATATAAAATATAAGCAAATATGGTTTCTATAGGAAAAATATTTGACAAAATGTCAAATTAAAAAGTTGAAGAAATTGTAATGTTTTTGAGGGTTCTGCTAAGCCAAAATGCAAGTTAAACAAATATTTTAATTCCCAATGAAATGGGTTTTTACCCAGAAGTGATTTTTTTTACTCACCAGTAAGAATGTAGTTGCAAATGAATTTTTACAAGTTAGTAAAAGGTTTGCATGGGAGTGAAAAATAGATTTGGGCCAAATCAACTTCAATTGCAAAAAAGAGGAGGAAAAATAAAGAAGAAGATGCATCTTCTAAGTGCAAATCAGGTTGCAGATCAAGGGTGTAGAGGTGTGCCATGTGTCACCATGGATTTATTTTTTGGTCTTCTCTATTATTTTCTCCTTTCTCTTAAGTGAAAAATTAGTTTCATTTTATGTGCTTCTGGGATTTTGAAGAAGTTGTAAGGGGTAGGCTTTTAGGTTTGTGTAGGGAAATAGAGGAAAATTCTTTGAAAATATTCTTGTACTTGCATTGTATATCTTGATTGCAACATAAATGAATACATGCTTGTGTATGCTCTCAATGTCTCTTGTATCCAATATTTAATGAAGTATTTATTTAAGTGATACAATCAAAGGTTATAAATATTTTCATGCACATTTGCTATATTTTGATTATTTTTAAAGTTAGTGTTTGCTCAAGAAGCAATGTAAATTATTTCAATGAAAATAATGAGAATATTTTATTGTAGGCTAGATTACTAAGTAGAAGTTGCATTGATAGTTATAAGTTAATCTCATTAACATAAGGTGTTAATTGTTGAGTGATCATCAAGATATGTTTAGAATATGATGAAATATGTGTACAATAACTATGACTCTATGGGAAAAGAGGGATCTAGGGTCTACATCACACCTCTTACATCACAATGGAAATAACTATAAATGATCACAATCACCCACTTTGCTACTGATTTCTATGGAAGAGACAAAATGGTGGATCAAGGTTTTGGTTCTTTCTTTGGAGGTTGTACGGTTGATTGTGGATCAATATGATTTGACAATAAAAATCTGTACGTATCTTAATTATGAAACTACATTTAAAACTATTATAATTCAATAGAAGTAAAAAATAGGAAGTCAGAGAATAGTTATAAGAATGAAGAGTGCAGAGACAAATGAACTTAGATTTTAAATATGACATCTAACTATTTGGACTTGCACCCTAACCCTAAAAATGTAGATCTCAAAAATTAAAAATAATATCTCATATGTTCATTGTAAGTAGGTTCTCCCTCTTGGACATATATTTTCAACTTATTTTGTTTGTAATTAATTCCACTTTCCCTAACTTATTCACATGTGAGGCTTAAATGCTTAATCTTACAATTAGTTATTCAATCCTTTCCCTAATTCATTTTAGATTTGTTACCTACACACAATAGAGGAGATCATTTTTATTGTGTCATATAGGGGTTTTCCTATGTCATACCCCATTTTGGTGTTTCCACTTCCAAAAACACTATGATGATGTAAAATAAAGATAAATTAGTAAGTGTTGCAACTTACCACTCAAATATTGTTTCCTTAATGGATTGAAGTCATTATACTCATCAGTTCCTTCAAGGAGAAATGGATTATTTATTTAATGTTTTGTAAGTGTTAGTTCTCACAAAACAAATGGACATGAAACATGGAAAAAAATATATTTATATGCATTTATTTAATTTCCACTAAATTCTTTATCAAAATTCAACAAACGAGTTTAAATTTACAAATGTTTAAATTTTGAAAATGAAATATTTAAATTGGGTCCAAAAATAGGTTGGATAGGGGTACTATACCCCTTGTCTGGATCTATTCTGGGTCATTAACTATTGTTAACAAATATTAAATAATAATTGCCGAATTAATCTTTTTTTTTTTAATATTATCATAAAATGGGAAAATTAAGAGCACAATTTGGTCCAACATATTTAATAGGGAGCTAAACCTAGTGTAAAATTACCAATGGTGAAAATTTCTAATAGTACATAATGATTTTGAGAGAATTGACCAAGAAAGCATCAATAAGATCCTTATAGGCCTTCTTTCCATAAATTCCCTACATCCAACCATTGAATCCCATGTCCCTCAAAACCAAAACCTTCCCAACACTAGCTACCTCAAGAACCAGCACTAAAAGTCAATGAATTATCCTTACCTCACCTTTGTCAAGGGAAACACAATCCTAGCATAATATCCCTCATCTCCCCAATCCATTATATTTGAATCCTCTTTGCCTAACCATTTTAAATTTTCCAAATCATCTACATCTTCCAAATAATTTGCATTTGCCTCCTCTAAATCACTATCACCGAAGTCATTTGATTCCTCAAAATCCTCTATCAATTATAATCACCCTCATCCAATTCCTCTAGCCAACCCAATATAAATTCGACTCATTCATGGAATATTGATTGGTCCCATTTATCTACTAAATATTTTTTCCATGCACTACTTTTGTGGGATAAAAATAAATTAAAAAATATAGGAAACCAATGTACACAACACCTATTAATGATTCTCCTACCACCATCAATATGTTGCAAGATGGTTTGTCCCTTGGTCTCCTTGCTGCATCATGGTGCTTGTTTTTGTGACATGGCTTAACCACCTCTGATGGATCTTGTATAAATTTGGTAGTTTTATTGAGCATTAATAGATTGATGTTTTAGTGCAACAAAAACCACCAATGTAACAATTGGTATCAGAGCCAAGGTCATGGGTTTGAACCCCTCACTTGCATAGGGGGTGAGATTTACAAGATGGTGTTTCCCTTTGTCTCCTTGGCGTAACGTGGTGTTTTGGTTTGTGACATGGCTTAACCAACTCTTGTGGATCTTGTATAAATCTAGTGCTTGTATCTTGCATTAACAAGTCAATCCTTTGGTGCAAAAACAACCACCAATGCAACATAATATCCTAGATAAAAAATCATCATGAAATACCATCCCCATGAGTCAATATACATGAGAAGTTAAGCATAAACATTTCATGAGGTCCATAAAATTCATAGGGTCCAACATCCATAATCATCATATTATCCTAAAATATCCCACTACCCAATGCATACTATTAAATTTGATGTAGGGACATATCAAAGGCCTAATAGGGATATCAAATTCAAGAAATTTGTATCCATTTTTCTAAGAATAAATTAAGGTTATGTTAGGAGATCAGTCAAAAAATGATGAAACTTGCTCTCAACCATATCAAGACCATGACATACAATTCAATTTCATAAATCCTATCATAAAATTCCAAGACCAAGAAATCCAAAATAATCCTATAAACATACAACAACCTCTCCTTCATCTGATCTACACTAATATAAGTATTTTTCGATCACCTACCCCACTCTTAGAAAATAATCAAAATTAGAGTAAAATGTTTAAGTTAAACATCCATAATTAATGTAATGGTATGTTGGCATATTTTTGTAATAGATGTTAAAAGGGGATGTCTATGTGATATCTTACCTGGGAGATTTTTGTCATGATGCCATGGTGAACTGAGGTTCAAGGTCTGTAAGATTTGGTGATAATTGAGGGAAGAAGGAGCATTCTTTGCAATTTTTGCAAAGTTTCTCAAAAGTTGCAATGTTCTCATGATATATTGTCTTGAAACTAAAATGGTGAGTTCCAATTGTCTGAGGTCAAATCAACATGCATATTTGATATGGGTTTTTGGAGAGCTTCTCATAAATGTGTTTTGTAGTTCCAGAGAGTGTGTGATGTGTTGGTGATTTTTCTTGCAACCTTCAACCCTAAGGATAAATACAATACCTTAAACTAGGGGATTCAATATTTAGGACAAGGAATTTTCACTATTAATAGGTTGAAGACAATAAATTCAAATGAACAATGCTATGATAGCCTTCTACACTTTGAGCTCCATAGGACTTAGGAGGGTGTTCCTAATTGTAGGTCCAAGCATATGATAAACTTGTCAAGAAAAAAACTATAGACCTATGTAAGTGGATGGTTATCATATATATGAGTAATGGGTATTGTAAATTCTACCTCTATACTCTTTCAAATACCATGAACATACAGGAGACAAAAATAACTTAAACAACAAAAAAAAAGGATCAAAGTAATAGAGATTTAATATGATTTAGATTTTTTTTGAAAATGATTTGTGTAATATCCTATATCAATGTCTAATCCTAAGGCATGGAGTCAAATCTAAGATCATGAATGCAAATTTAAACATCAACTTATTTCAAATTAGTGGCCCTTTAACAATTAATGTCTTACATTAATTGGAATCTCTCATATTATTGCATAATCATACTTGAAAATCCATTTCATTTCCTCAAACCCAGAGTAATTGGCATTCAAAATTTAATTCTTTTCTTGAAGAAACCCATAAACAAATCACACAACTGCAAGAGGATTTCAATGAAAAATCAGCATATCCTTGATATATTTAATCCACATGCAATTTGAGAATACAAAATAGAGAAAAATTCTACAACATTTTTCATCAATATGTTCAAACTAACTGACATTGATGTAGAAATCTATACATTCATTCACTGTAAAATAAAATTTCAGCTCCTAGTTAAACATTCTATATTTCCTTTTTCTAAACCAGAAGTTCAGAACCCTTACAAAATGAGAAAGAAAGAGAATAAGAAGAAGAGGAAGCCAAAAAAAAATCTATAGTTGACACATGGCATCTTCAGCTACCTTGACTACAACAAAATGGCATTTATAAAATGTCTCTTTATTCTCCATTTTCCATCTTCTTTGTATTTACTTGTATATCTTGTGCATTCTTTTACCCTACTTGTAAAAATAGTTTTAGTGCTGCAATCTCCCCTCTCAAGTGAAAAATTTCACTTCTGGGTACAAACCCATTTCACTTGCAATTAAAAATTGTTTTGATCTTGCATGTTAACTCTGCAAACTGATCCATAAAGCCTTCAATTTAATCTTTGTTTACCTGCAATTGACTTGAAGTTTAATTTAAATGGCAAGTATGCAACCATTCCATCTGAAAATGGTTTGACATTCTCTCAAATACTTATCCTACAACCACTTGCATATTATTTCTACATACATACATTTTTTTCTTAATTGAGCTTTCAATTTTTACATCACCATTTTACTTGTAACAAATTCCAAATCTCCCTCATTCACTTTGCAATATAGAGAGAACATTCAAATGGTTGTCATTGCAAAAGAGCCATATGCCAGTCGTTAGAAATGATTACTAGGCATTTTTGTCTTGAATGGAATTTTGAAAATGTTTCAAAGAACATTAATTTTTTTTCTAAGGTGTAAGAAATGGTTGCAAATGGATTTGCAATCATGTAAGTCATTTTTTGTTGCAGTTGGGTGTGCAAAACAATTTATGAGCATTTTAGATCATCATATCAACTAATTTCTTCAATTTGAATGCTTGAAAACCCTCCCTAAGTGTTTGAATAGGGATAGAACACTTAATTAATCCATAAGAAAGATTTAAGAAGCCTCAGAAAGCCAAAAAGTGTCTTCCCCACCAGCCCATGCTCCTGTCAAAACCCATTCCTTTGCACTCACGGGTTGGTGAGCAAAGGATTTGTGAGAAAAAAATTCAACATATATTTCATTATTAAACCTTTAAAATGATTTTCAAGTACCCCTCTAACATGTAAAACATAAAAAATGCTCTAAATATTACAAAATTTGGAAGTTTCAAAGAGGGAAAATCAATTTTTCCTACTGGGAAAATCATGAAAAAAATTTGCTCACAAACAAGACCACTTGGAGCTATGATTTTTTATGAGTGATCCTAATCAATTATTTAGGGAAACCCCGTTTCCTCAAAACTTGCATCGCCAAAATATTTCTAGGACTTCCTTTGTAAACTGGCATGTTTGATGCCTTTGTTGTAACTATAATGCATTAAAAAAGTGCATCAGAGGACCTCCATCTTTTTTATGAAAATGGATTTGAAGATGTGTTGGACCAAAATGAGAAATGGGTTTCCCTTGGAATTGAAAAATATTAAACATTCTAGAACACCCATTTTGACCCGGTTGTAGTCAGAAGACAATTAAATGATCTATTAAAACTAATCTTTTGGGCCTTAAATGGAGTATACATATTACCATATGTCAAATTAATATGTTCACGAAAGGGTTTAGCATGAAATTTATCAGGAGCTAGATTATGACCTTCCAAAGTAGGTCACTTAGGAAGATTTTGTAGGTGCACTTTTGAATGTGCAGATCAACTTTTTTCAAGGTACCATAATGATGGATTCAAAAATAATTTATGCATGCTATTTGTCAAATTTAGGGTTTTCTAATAAACCTCGAGGTTAATTTCAAGGTGGATGAAAAGCATTTCTATTTTCATGTTGATTGGTTCTCAGTAATTGCAAGTTGCTTAAGTGATAACTTAAGTCATTGAGGTCATTTATGTAACCAAGTCCCTTTCCTAATAATACCATCCTATCAAATATTCATATAATGTTTCATAATTCATGAGTGAAATAATTTTCCTTTTCATGATCAATGACTATCAATGATGCTTGAAGACCGATGACTTTCCCACCATCCCATTGTATATGGGGTGGGTCCACATTTACTCCTATGGGATAATAGGTAATGATAGAGATTGAGTGATAATGATCAGGTGCTTGTTGAATGTATGATGGGAATAGGTAAAGTATAAAGTGATAGGAGTGAATGGTGACATGTGAATATAGGTGGAACAAAATGATTGATTGTATGTCAATTAAAATCACTATTGTGAATTGCACAATGTTGACAATGATGAGAGAGGATAATAGCTAGCCAAATTTTCTAAGATTTGGTGGGTGCGTGTCCTTGGATAGTGGTATGGTCAAATTATGATGTGTTTCTTGGTGGAACTTATGCTATGCATGGTGTATGTGATAGAGATCAATGTTGATTATCAATTGGTTCTTTATTTTGTTTTTTGCAATTTAAAGCTGAGTGATATATATATGGATCGTCAGATAATGGCATGAAGAACATAGATCAAAACCTTTAATTTAAAATGGTGATGCCTAATGGCTATGTCTATGTGAATGCAGTTTTTATTGATATGGTGATGCTAAGGAGAATTTAATTTTTCTAACTACATAGCGACCAAGATAATGGAAGATTTGATGTGGTAAAAAATGACATAGATTGTGATAGTGATTAAGATCAAATTCGAATCAAGCAAATAAGGGAATGTATTTAATGTAATATCAGTTTACATGGTTTTACAGGTTGCTATGCTTTGAAAATTCAATGAACCTATAGAGCACGATGAATGTATGTGTGGCTCACAGTAGAGGTGGCTTGCTGAAGAATGTAGTGTGTTAACCCTAGTAGAATATCTAAGTTGTATGTGTGAATCTTGAGACAATTGCTGTAGGATGGTGAATGAGACACAAAACCAAAAATCAGATTTTGGGTTAAGAAATAGACACCAAGTGAATGCAGCAAGAAGTGCATTGCAAAGAGTATTGTGAGGCTTTTGAGGTGTATAGAGAATGAACTAATAAAAAAAGATAGGTGCAAAGCATAAAAGAGTGGGTGTAGGGTAGAGAACTAAGCTACGAAGGCTGTACTATGAAATTAAGGAGTTGCAAATTGGTTTCTAACACTGAATTGTGTTGAAGTGAACAATTTGTAATAACTTATTTTGTAAATCTAATTGATGGGTTCCATAAAATATCTTGGTATATCCTTTGAATAGGGAGTGTGTGCTTCCTTGGATTAAGTTCTCCTAAAATAGGGGATTGGTGTATCCTTAGGGTTCATGCCCTTAAAATTTGTAACATAACTTTTGATTGTGAGGCTAGATTAGGAAATTAGATTTGAGTTGAATTTATCACCTTGGTTTTTCCCATCTTAGGTTTTCCACATATATCATATGTTACATGATGTTTTGTGTGCATTTTTATGTTGTTACATATTAATTCTTAACTTTCACATAAAGGGGTCAAGGAAATTAATCTGTAATAATTAGTTAGGGATAAATTTTGAAGTTATCTACTAATTCACCCCCCTCTCAATAGATCATTGTGATAGAATAATTTTTATTAGATCCTAGCTTCACTATGAGAAGCTTAATCAACTTGGGTGTTTCTTGGAAAAGTGAACACAATGGCCAATCAATAAGGTTCCTCTACAAACAAAGCACATAGGTTTGATGGTTCAAATTATGCCTTCTAAAGTGTTTTGATGGAGACATACTTGGGGTCTCTAGAATTTGATGTTTGGATAATTGGTTAAGAATGTATATACACCACCAGTCATACCCCTACTGATGTTGTAAGGAAGAAATATTATGAGAACAATGCAAAGGCAAAACATGTTATTCTTTACGATTTGACTAGTTTAGTGTTTGTTAAAGTCATGCACTATCAAACTACACATGATGTCTAGGAGAATTTAAGAAGCATCTATGAAGGAGATGAAAATTTAAATTTGTCCAAGCTGCATATCCTCATACCCAAGTTTGAAGGTCTGAAGTTGAGTAAAGATGAAAAGATTGCAGACTACCTTCTCATATTTGATGAAATAGTAAACTCTATTAGAGGTTTTTCGACAAGAAGTTAAATTAAATATAATTGTACACAAATTTTTAAGGTATATGACTACCAAATATGATACTAGTATATTTACAATAGAGGAAGGAAGATAGGTAGACAAGCTCACTCTTGATGAGTTGCATTGCATATTTACTACATATGAAATGAGAATGGAAAATGTAGAGCCATCTAAGAGAGAAGCTTATTTCAAGGCTTCAAATAAGGAGAAGGATGAATAACCCAAGAAGGTCAAGTAAGAAGTAACCATATCTAGGAAATACGAGATTAACGGGGAAGAAGAAAATTTCATCAAAAGACTTAGAAGAGGCTCTAGAAGGTATATAGATAAGTTACCCTTTAGATGCTTTAAATATGGTAAATTAGGTCATTTTTCTACTAAATGTCCTTACAATAATAAGGATAACTCTGAACAAGAAGTAGATGGTAAAATGAAGAAAATCTACTTCCCTAAGAGATATTTTTTTCAAAAAAATAGAAGAGTTTATACATCCAAGAGGATAGTGATGTATCAAATGACTATTGTAGTTCAAATGATGACCAAGAATAGGCCTTCATGATGAAATAAAATGAATTTATTTTCATGGAAAAAAATAAAAAATAGAAGGATGGAAAGATTGAGGACCTCAATAAATAAGGTGAAGAGGAAGGTGAGGTTGATCTTGAAGGAGAACTCATTTGTGTGTTGGATGAGATTGATGACTTGAGAGAGGAGATTGAAAGGTTGAAAAATGAAAATAAGAATCAAAAGAAACTCACTCAAAAAGAGTCAGACAAGCTAACCTTAGCGTCTTCAAGAATCTAAATAGAATGTAGTAAGCTTAAAGATGCAAGTGGAAGAAGCTAAAAGGATTAAGGATGTAGTTAAATCTTAGTTGTAGTATGATGTTGAAATATGTATGAATTTGGAAGGAGAAATAGTTTCCATAAGAAAGGATTTGGAGGAAGCTAGAGAATAGATAGAAAGAGGTCTAAAGTTGAAATGTGGCTTAGAGATTCTTGATGGACTATTGAGAACACAAAAGCCATCTATCAAAGAAAAATTTATTCTAGGTCTTCAGAAATGGAAGAGCGCATGTATGGATTCTTTTGTAAAGCTATATGAAAGATTTAGAGTAGGATAAAAATAAATTATAGGTAATGAGAAGAGTTGCAAGGAGGATACCTCTGAAAAGGAGAAGAAAAACACTAAGTTAAAGAAACTTGAAGGATAATCAATCAACTCCCAAAATTTAGAAGAATAGGTAGAATATCAAAAGGATTGATGTAGAAGGATTTACTAAAGTGATAGATTTTAAAAATCCTAGATAAAGAGACCCCCTCAACTATCCCAAGGAAATGCTATGACTATGTACTCTTCATAATTTAATGGGTACTATTATACTTGCAATCAATTTGGTCATAGGGCTAGAGAATGTAGAGTAGTTTCGAAAAGGAGTGCAAATTTTGCATGAAATAATCCATTTTTTCCTTTAGTAGATATGAGTATAATGTGTTACAATTGTAACAACTTTGGTCATATTGCTAAGAATTGTAGAAAAAAATTCATAAGACCAAATGTACAAAATGAGAACAAGAGAAACAGACAATCTAAACTAAATAAGAAGTTTACTAATCCTAAGAAGAAGGAAGAAATGTTTGAAAAGGAACCTAAGAAGGTGTGGAAAGAAAAAGAGCAGATGCCCACACAATCAATGATTGCACAAATGAAACTCCATGCCAGAAAGAAAAACTTGTGGGTAATAGATAGTGGTTGCTCCAAACATATGACTGGAGATAAGAGTAAATTTATTCAACTCAAGAAATTTAAAGGAAGATCAGTTAGTTTGGGTGACAATAATGCAATTAAGATATGTGGAAAATGGATTTTGAGCTTAGATGGTAAAAATCCTACTAAAGATAACTTCTATGTAGAAGGCATGAAGAATAACTTACTAAGCATAAGTTAGATGTGTGAGAATGGTTATAAAGAAAAATTTGATTCAAAAGGTCATAAGATAAGGAAGGATAGGAAAAAAATTGCACTAGGAGTAAGAATTGATTGAATTCTTTACAATCTCTATGAAGTAAAGGGTCAAAGTTGCCTGATAGGTCAATATTATGAGAGTTGGTTGTGGAATTGGATACTAGGGCATGTAAAGATTGATAACTTAGTGAAAGTGATCTCAAAAGGTCTATTAAGAAACTTTCCCAAGATAACTAAACCTACAAAATACCAAATGTTGCATAGAATACCAATAGGGAAAACAAACAAGGGTTAATTTTCAATCAAAAGAATAATCAATCACAAAACCCTTATACTTGGTTTGTATTGATTTTTGTGGTCCTACAAAGACAAGAGGACTGAAAGGTGAAAGATACTTCATGTTGCTAATTAAAGACTACACAAGAATGCAATAGGTAACATTTCTAAAAGAAAATTCCCAGGAATTTGAAAGATTGAATATATTTAGGAAGATGGTTGAAAAGGAGACCGGTAGAAGAATGAAATGCTTGAGATTAGATAGAGGAGGAGAATTCACATCAAGTGAATTCATTGAACTTTGTGAGAACCATGGATTTAAGAGGAAGTACTCTACACCAAGAAATCCACAACAAAATGTAGTAGAAAGAAAGAACATAGTGGTAAATGACATGGCCAAAACCATGTTGAATGAGGCCAATTTAGTAGACATGTTTTGGAGTGAAGCAGTTCATACTAAAGTTCATATTTTAAATAAGGTTAAAATTAGAGCACACAATGATAGCACTCCCTATGAACTTTGGTGCAGTAATCCTACTTCAGTAAAATACTTCAATGTATTTTTTACCAAATGTTACACAAGATAGAAATATTTTTAGGGTATTCCACTAAAAGAAAATCTTACATGTGCTACATCAAGAGGCTACACAAGATAGTGGAAAGCATCAATGTTGAGATTGATGAAAACATTAAACAAGTCAAATCTAAGAAGAATAAATTTATATAGGACACATATTGTGAAGAAGAAGATGCTACAAATGGAGAAGAATAAGTTGTAGAATAATTTGAAAGATCACCTATTAAATATGTACAAAAGAATCACCTTGAAGATCATATTATTGGTGATAAAAACAAAGGTGTACAGATAAGAAGAAGACTTCCAAAGAGTAAGGAACAAGTGAGTTTCTCTCTGTTCTCACAAATATTACCTAAGAGTTACTTAGAATCCAACAAGGATGAAATATGGATAAAATCTATGGAGGAAGAAGTAAATCAGATTGAGAAGAACAATACATGTGAATAGGTTCCTAGGCCCCCAAGAAAAAATGTGATAGGTACTAAATGGGTGTTTAGAAATAAACTCAATGAAGATGGTATTATTGTAAGGAACAAGGAAAGATTGGTTTATAAAGGTTATCCACAAGTTGAAGGCATTGAATTTGAAGAAACATTTGCACTAGTTGCAAGATTAGAAGTAATAAGAATGTTTCTTCCATTTTTAGTCTACAAAGGATTTAAATTTTATCAAATTAATATTAAATCTACATTTTTGAATGGAAACCTTGAAGAGTTATATTTTGAACAAATAGAGGTTTTCAAGATTTTAAAAGAAGAATATTAGTAGATTGAGAAAGGCATTATATGGTCTAAAGAAAGCACCTAGAGCATGCTATTCAAGGTTAGACTAGTACTTGCAACAATAAGGGTTCAAAAAGGGATGTTCGGATAGCAATTTGTACTTCAAATTAGAAGGGGATCATAAAATTATTGTTGTTGTATATGTGGAGGAGATCATATTTGGAGGTAGTAATGACAAAATGTGCAAAATATTTACCACACATATGAAAGATGAATTTGATATGTCAATGCTAGGAGAGTTGTCATTTTTCCTTTTTTTATAAATTGGACAAATAAATGATGGGATATTCATATCTCAAAAAAAGTATTCTAAGGAAATTCTCAAGAAGTTTGGAATCGAAGATAGCAGACCTATTGGCACTCCCATCATAACTAGTTGTAAGTTGAGAAAATCAAATGAATCAATGGATGCAAATCAGACCTTGTATAGGTCAATTATTGGAGGCTTGCTATATCTTACTACATCAAGACAAAACATTATGAAGGAAGTATGTGTGGTAATAAGGTTTTAGGATACTCCTAGGGAGTCACATTTCAATGTTTAGAAAATAATTTTTAGATATGTCAGAAGCACTAATGACTATGGACTATGGTATCCCAAGAGTAAGGACATTACTTTAACTACTTATGCAGATGTTGATTGGGATAGAAGTGTGGATGATATGAGGAGCACAAGTAGTGGAGCATTTTTCTTGTGAGAGAAACTTGTATCATGGATGAGAAAAAAAAAAAATCAATTACTCTATCCACTAATAATGAAGAATATGTAGTAGAAACAACATGTTGTACTCGGGTATTATAAATGATGCAAACACTCAAAGACATTGAGGTTGAGTACAAGGAGCCTACCGCTATTCTTTGTGATAACTCAAGTGTAATAAATATATCAAAGAATCTAGTAATGCACTCTAGGAAAAAACACATATCAATCAAGTATCACTTTATCAGAGAGAAGGTTTCACACAAGGATGTCAACATGGAATATGTTCCTACAAAAGAATAAGCCACTGACATATTCACGAAGCTTCTTCCCAAAGAGTGATTTGAATATTTAAGGAAAAGATTGGGAGTAATTTTTCCCACATCATATCACTAAATTTTAGTGATAATGCATGTGTATAAGGGAGATTCATTGATATCTCATCCATTCTTTGAAATGAAAGGATCCATCAAGACAAGTTAAATTATATTTAAAAATTTCTTATGGCTTGATGGTTGCAGGTTTATGAATCTTTTCTTTTCCTTTGAATTGTTTGTCAAAGGGGAAGAACAAACATATAGGGTTGTATAAGTTCTATGGCTGGCCCCTTTTCCATTGATGTCAAAGGGGGAGAAAATGGTCTATATTCTCATGCAAATGACCAAGGGGAAGAAACATATGTCTAAGGGGGGGCTTCTATGCTTGAGCATTCATGTTATATTCAATTTTAATTAGCATCAGAGCAGTTTGAGCATTTTGTTTTTCCATCAATGAAAAGGGGGAGATTATTGGCATATTGTTGTAATTGATGTTAAAAGGGGATGTATGTGTGATATCCTACCTAGGAGATTGTTGGCATGATGTCATGGTGAATAGTGTTTCAAGGTTTGGGAGCTTTGGTGATAATTGATGGAAGAAGGAGCATGTTTTACAATTGTTACAAATTTTCTCAAAATTTGTAATGTTCTCGTGAAATGTCATCTTGATACTAGAAAGGTGTGTTCCAATTGTCTGAGTTCAAATCACCATGTAGAATGGATATTGATTTTTTGTGAGCTTCTCATAAATGTAATTTACAGGTCTAGAGAGGGTCTGGTATAGGTAGAAATAATTTATGTGTGATCTCGATAAAATTTAGCGTTTATTGATAAACCTTGGGGTTACATTAATGGTGTTTGAAAAAAAATTCTATTTTGATGTTGAATTTATATTGGACATTGTAGGTTGCTTAAGTGATAACTTAATACATTAACATTGTATGTGCAACCGGTCCTCTTTTCTAGTAATATTGACCTAGTAAATATTCAAAACTACAATGTTTCCTAAGTCAAGAGAAAAATATTTTTCCACCACATGATTAATAATTTTTATTTAGGCTTGAAATTTGATGGCCTCCATACCATCCTAGTACATATGTGGTGGGTCCTTGTTTAGTCACATGGGATAGTGGGCCAATGGTAGAGATTCAGTGACAATGATCAAATAGTGGTTGTTGAGTGTATCATGGGACTAGGTAAAGTATGAAGTGATAGGAATGAATGTTGAATTGTGAGGGTAGGTGGCTCAGAATGATTGATCATATCTCAATTCACATCGTTGTTGTGAATTGCATGATACTAACAAAGATGAAAAATTGTGTTAGCCTGCTAGTTGTGCTAAGATTTGGTGGGCCCATGTCCTTGGCCATTGGTATAGTGGGCTTGTGACATGTGTCTTGGTGGATCTTGCACTATGCATGGTGTATGTGAGAAATATTGATGGTGATTATCAAATAGAACTGTAATATGATGGTTGTGATTTAAAGTCGGGCCATATATGGATTGTCAAATAATTATTCAAAGAATAGAAATAAACAAACCAAATTTAAAATGGTGATACCTCTAGTGTAGAAAAATGTATCCCTTTACATTTTCATACTTTTTGGGGTCCTTTGTATTAAATTTTGGCTTATTTATGCCTTAATAGGTCCTATTTTGCATCCACATGCCTAACTAAATACATTTTTCTAAGGATAATCCCAACATATAATAAATGGAAAATCTTAATTTAATGTTTTTATTTGTGTTCTAGATTTAGGGATTTGGGACCCATACACCCATCTGGTTGTATGGGTCCTCCCTAGATTTTAGACCCTAATTTCAAATGTCACACTAAACATAGCACTTCTTGAGGTCTATGTCCCAGGTTTAAGCCTTTGTGACTCATACCCCCAACCTGGCATATGAGTCTCGTTTTAACGTAAGACCTATTTTAATTCAATTCTTGCTAGGATTTTATTATCCTTAGATTCAATTTTTGAATGACATCTTGTAGTGTTGTAATTTTGAAAAATTAGGCATCAAAAAGTATAATAAAAGGTTATTTCACATAATTTTTCCTAGAAATTTTGATTCAAGCATCCTAAGATTTCACAAGAGCATTATAAAGTATTTAGGAGCATTCAAGAAGGCATTCAAGGGCAGATTTGTAGAAGATTATTGCAGCAATCAAAATACATTTCATCATGTCAAATATGTAGTAGATCATGCATGATGCTGAGCTAATATGTTGATGTAGCATTCAAGATCTAATCAATTGTTCAAGCCATTATCCTATTCATGTTTTAGGATCAAGATCTACACTCATTGAGGCAACTTCATACTATTTTTTTAGATTTACAATCCAAGGCCTCAACAAGGTTTGGTGAGTTGTTACATGTACTTTTTCATTCATTATTCCTTCACGCTTTTCTATTTCATTTAAAGGTTTAATTACCGAAACCGGCTTTGACTAAGCAAAACCCCCATTCCCGAGCAAACACATTTTTTCTCTCTTGATGTGTGTTTTAAGATCTAGGTGAAATAAATCTTGAATATCCTTTAAAGAAAAAGTTGCAAAAGTTTTCAAAGGTGTCAATAATTTGTCATCTTCATGGAAACTCGCCTATAGACCAAAATTCATACTTTTAGGCCTAAATATTAGATAAGGAGGAAGCTAAAAAAGATCACTAGAGGTTACATAAGTATCATTAAAACCCTAGTAATGTGACTCATTCGCCTAACCTGGCATATTAGTCCCTATATAGCCATTTTTTCCATCTTTCTACAGATCCAAATCACTCAAAAGATTTCAGATTCCACCAAGAAACCATGTAGCAGGACTAAATTTCCCAACTTGGTGTATTGGTCCTAGTATTCTTTAAAAAGTATATTTTTAGAGTTGACCTTTCTTTGACTCCATCATTCTTTCAGGTACTTTGCTATTTGATTCTAATTTATCAATCTTTTCTCATGCTTTCAAATTCCTAGGTCATATAGTGAATTTGTATAGTGCATTCAAATTTCTTCTTTAAAGAACTACTTAATTGGGAACCCTCATCCAACTACCCAAGAAAACAACTAGATTTCTCATCTGTGTCAACTCACATAAAGGTTATAGTCACTCGATTGAGAGATATAGTTTCCTAATGAAATGAGTTGAAAGATAGAGGGTTAGTATCCCTTCATTATGGATCATCCACTCTATTTTTCACCATTTCATTACCTATTGACCATGTCTGTGTGATCAATGGTTTTTCTTGAGATGGAAATGTCAAGAATAATTTAACTGTTCTAACTTCCCAATGAGAAAAATAATGGAATATTTGATGTGGTAAATGGCAGCATAAATTACGATAATAATTGAGATTAGATTCAAATCAAGAAAATAATGAAATGCATTTAATGCAATATCATTTTCTAGGGTTTTATAGGTTGCTATGCTTAGAGAATTCACTAAACCTATATAGCATGATGAATTTTTGAGTGGCTCAAAGCAGAGGTGGCTTGCTAAAGAACATAGTGAGTAAACCCTAGTAGAAGATCTAAATCATATGTGTCAATCTCAAGGAAATTGAACTGTAGGATGGTGAAAGAGATATAAAATTGAAGATTAGATTTTTGGCTAACTAGCAGACACCAAGTGAATGGAGCGAGAAGTGCATTGTAGATAGTATTCCAAGCTTTTTGATGTAGACAAAAAATGTAGTAATAGAATAAGAGGTGTAAGGCAGAAAAGGGTGGGTGTAGGGTAGAGAACTTAGTTGCAAAGAATGCAATAGGAAATTATGGAGTTGCGAATTGGGTTGCAACACTCAACTGTGTTCAAGTTAACAAATTGTAATAACTTAGTTTTTAATTATGATTGGTGGGTGACATCAGATATTTGGGTAGATAATTTGAGTAGGCAGTGGGTGATTCTTTGGAGTAAGTGCTCCTAAAACAAGGGATTGGTGTGTCCTTAGGGTTGGTTATATTTAACTTTGTAATAGAACTTTTGATTATGAGATTGTATTAGGCTAGTAGATTCTAGCAGCATTTCTCATTGTGGTTTTTCCCATCTTGGGGTATGTGATGTTGTGGGTGCATATTTATGTTGTTGCATATTAAGTCTTAATCTACACATAATGGGCTTAAATAAATTAATCTATATAATAAATTTTCAGGACTAAATTTTGAAGTTATCTACTGATTCACCCCCCTCTCTATATATCATTGTGTTCGAACATGGTATACAAGAATGACATATTTTTTATATATCTATTATCTCTCACTTTAAATATGTTGATATGATTTTTCATATTTTGAAAACTATCATTTTTTTATGATAATTAGTAACATATTTAAGATAACTCATAATTAAAATTGTGTCTATATTTATGCTAAAAGTGTTTAGTTTACATAATAGATTTTTAAAATAGATATTTATGAAAAATTTATTCCTCTCTAGAGAATTAATTATTACTTTATTATTTAAGATATTTAATAGGAAATACACCACTAATTCTATGAAAGATCAAAGAAGAAGGAAATGTGAGTTTGATTTCATGAGTTGATGATTAAAAAAATTAATTTAATCATGATTTATTATGTCTACTATATTGACATATAAAATACCCTATAGACTGTATTTGTAGGAATGTTGCTAGAAGAAAGTGTTGAGTAGGAAAAGTGATCCTAGTTCCAATTAGGTTAACTAGGATTATATCCTTTTCACTTGACTCAAAATTAAACATAAATTAACTAGGATTTTATGACTAGATTTCTACTAAAAGGGCTCTAGGGCCAGCCTCCTATAATCTATGTTGTGTTGGGTTGTCAGGATGATAAATTTTATGTGTGATTTAACAAGCCTCTTTGACATATAACCCTAGATTTGAAAATATAATTTAGCATAAAATTGAAAATAAAAATTTATAGAACTAACCTAGATCTAAGAACTGATAACTATTGGGGACCTAGACTATGAATTTGAGATTGAATTGGTTGGTCTAGGGTGCAGTGTGCCCTAGACTAGATTCATGCTTTTTTAGATAATAATTTATTGAAATATGGATAAATATCTACGCTATGTTTTCCCAAGTTGTCATCTACTCAAACCTCTAGATATGACCTATACAAATTAAAATGGGGTAAAGGGTTGTGATGTATAGGAATTTTCCTAAGTTAAATCCAACATTGATATTTCTATGTCCACACATAGAGATTGATTATGATAACGAAGGCATGCCCTCTAGGTTAGGAAGAGGAAAAAAATAAATTAACTAAGATTGAAAAATGATAAGTGATAATGTTACCTTGATGTAAAAACCCTTGAAGGGTATGTGCAGTATCATCATGGAAAAAATAGGTCCTTAAGTGGCGATAAAAATTCAGAAAATCAGAGTTAGGCAACTTGACATAAAAAATTGAATAAGTTATCTATATTATTTCAAAAATATGTAAGAATAGAATTTGTATCAAATTGAATGTAGTATCTAAAATACTAGGTTTATTTTTAAAAAAATCTATTTGGTGAAAATTTGAAATTTCAATGCAATAGGACATAAATTTCAAGGAAAAAATAAGAAGTAGGTGTCTGTCTTACCACCCTAACCACAATAAAATGATAATATTTTTTTATAAGATTTTAGATATAAGTACAGGACTCATGTCCTGATGTTATGCATATTTTTTTGTAATTTTTTCCAAGTAAATAATTAATTATGAATTTTTTATTATAACATTTAAAATTTTTTAAAAATCATATGTCTAACCACCTTAACTTGGTCAAAAATTTATGAATTTCATTTTTTTTAATACCTATAGTATATGAAACATAAAATGTGACACATGTTTCAGATTCAAAAAATGTGATACTATTTGAAAACTATAGATGTTTTTCAATCAACCTATAAATCAAGACTTTAGTTGTTATTCAAATAGAAAATGAATAATAATTATTTATTAAATTCAAAGTAAAGCATAATTAATATTGGTATAATTTTGAGAATCTCCTTTAAAAACTCTTTTCATTTCATCAATTTTGGGTAAAAAAAAGTCATCAGCCACATGGGCCATCATATCACTTACATATCGCCACTTTTTGGCCCATCATGATCCTGCACATACCTTGAAGAAGAGATTACATACATTAGTTTATTAATTTTCATGGATGGATGTACTCATTGCTTGATAGACCTACAAAAGGCTAGCACACATACACAATAGATTATTGAAGCTAGCTTGTAGAGGATGATTGAATACATATTCATGATTTTGAATGATTGATCATAATAGCTCCATGGATATAATTTATTCCTTCATCTTGATGTATTAAAAAATTGAGCTTGATTGATGAAAATGTTGTAATAATGTCACTAATTCTACCCTTGACTACCCTTGACTGATTTTAGGATCTTAAATTTTCTCAATAGGTTTTCTAGCTCTCCTTAGGATTTTGAATAATCAAAATATTTAATTTATATTTAATTATTCTAATTTCTCAAAATCTAATTATCAATCTCTGAAAAATAAAATTAGAAATTCAAATCATAAATTATTGACATCAACATATTCAGATTTGGAGCCAAATTATGTGGTCTAAGGCATAGTGTACTATAGACTAGATCCACTTTTTTGGGTGTCTAATAGAGTTGAGGGAAAAATATTAAACGTATAATTTTATTTTGTGAGTTTAATTTGCCAACAATGTTTATAAAATGAGTAATTAATGCATAATTATGTCCAAACACATAGGGGGAGAAAAATCATGTGAAATTATCAATGGTGACAAATTTTTATGACTTTTAGTCCCCACTTTAGTGAGAGTATGAAGTTATGCTCAAACTCATACTGAAGTATAGATCACTCAAGAGGGATTTGATTATCGAAACATTTAGGAGAGATGGTGGCATTGAGTCTATGGGATTTGCTAGCCCCTAGATTTGAAAATCCTATGGAAAGACAACATAAGGACAAAGGAAAAAATATATATGAGATGCAATCAACCATTATAAACATGAAACATACACGATGAAAACATAACACACTACATAACATAACATTAACAAATCATCTTGAATCATAAAATCAAGCCATTTATCATTGGTACTTCTATGAGGTTGCAAACAAAACTCATATATCTACTTGAAATTTGCATCATCAACATGCATACCTTTTAATGCTTCAACTCCCACACTCTCCAAGTGAATCTCTTACATTATTAGTGCCCTCCTACTCAAGGCATCACCTACTTTAATGGACTATCCCTTATTATGCTTAATAGTGAAAGTGAAACCTTACAAGTATTTTACCCACTTGACATGCCTATGATTGAGTTTCTCTTGTGTGTTTAGGAATTGAAGAGCATGGTTATCAGTAAATAAAATAAAGTCCTTTTGAAGAAGATAATTCCTCTATTATTTTAAAAATTGAACCATAACATACATTTCTAGATCATAAGAGGAGTATTTCTTCTTAGCGTCATTCAGTTTCTCACTAAAGAAAGCAATAGGTTTGTTATCTTAACTCAATATTGCACCTATTGCATAGCCACTAACATTAAAATAATCGTAAAAGGCCTTATTAAGATATGGTAAATCCAATATAGGTTGTTCTGCTACCATTTTCTTCAAATAATGAAAAATCTTTTCAGCTTCCTTGGTTGAAACAAACTTCTTTCTCTTATATCCCTTTATGGTGTCTATTATGGGTGCACAAACATCACTAAAAATCTTAATTAATTTCTTATAAAAGCTTGCTAATCCATGAAAAATCCTTACCTAAACAACTAACTTAAGTGGAGGCCAATTCAAGATTGCTTCAACTTAGCTAGGATCCATTTTCAGGGTAAAAGCAAGAAGTTGGGTCCACAAAGAGGAGAAGTTTCAGCCAAAAAAATGTCCAACTTTGGCAATATGGTTGATGGACTTTTTTTCTGAATCAATCTATGAAATTAAAACCCATTAGAGAACACAATGTCTAATTTAGAAATATATAATTTTTATTAATATTGGATTATATTTTTTATTTTTAATTAATTTCTAAGAAAACTAACCCATAAACTTCAAATATGAGGGTTTCTTTTGGTTTTTTAATAACTTTTTTTGGTTAATTTTCTTGTAAAAAATTTATATGGCACCAATTTTTAGAAAATTATCTATACAATGAAAAAATAATATTCAATTTTTTTCATGTTTAAGTCCAATTATGTTGTTTGTACACGTTGATTTTCAAAAACAACAATTAAGGCCAATAAAAAATTAATCAAGAAAACAATATTAAAAAAAATACAAAAAAAAATCCTCATCAATCTTCATGTTGTTAGCTCTCTTTCCCCGAAATGAATTAGAAAAATTAATTTTATTTGGGTCAAAAAGTGGTGTTTGTACACGTGCACAGTATGGTAAAACAAGGGACTTTTAAAAAGTGGTTTTTATACATCTCTATCAAAATTTAATTTCTATCATCTAGGTATTTTAATAAATTACATATTTGGAAACTAGATCTTCAAAATTATAAATTTAATATTACTAGATTTTTTTAAGATTCATTGTGTAAGTGCCTCAAATTTTCAATCCAAGTGTGACAAATTCTGAAAAACAACAAAAACACTTCCACTTTTTGAGCCTTTTGTGGACCCAATTTCTTGCATCAGCCCTTCAGTGTTCCCTTTGTGATCACAAACCCAAGATATGTCAGCTTTGTCTTGAGAAAATCACACTTTTTTATATTAATCATTATTTTCTCCTCATTCAATATTCTTAAGACCAAATCCAAATGATGTAAGTGCTCTTCTTTACGAGAACTAAAAACTAAAATTTCATCAAGATAAATCTCTACAAAATTATCAGTAAAAGGCTTGAGCACTTCATTCATGAGTCTCATAAATTTTCTCGGTGCATTGAAGAGAAAAAAAGGAATTACAAGCCATTCATAGAGCCCTTCATTTATTTTAAATGTTGTCTTACACTCATCACCTTGCCTGATTTTGATTTGGTCATACTCACTCTTAATGTCTATCTTGGAAAAGAAGCTTTCTCCACTTAGATAATCCATCAAATCTTCAATCCTTGGAATTTGGAACCTATACTTGATTGTGATCTTATTTATGGCTAGATAATTAGTTCACATCCTCCATTCTCCTCCCTTCTTAGGTTCTAGGATAGTGGGAACCACACAAGGATTAAGGCTTTCTCTTATTAGCCCTTTATCAAGTAACTCTTGCACTTGCTTCCTGATCTCCTCATTCTATTATGGTGTCATTTTTTATGTTACTTTAATAGGAAAACTAGCCCCTAGTGTGAATTCAATATGATGACATATCCATGATTGGAGGAAATGAGTTTGGGATCTCATATACCACTATGTCATCATTATTCTTGAGAAAATATTGGATCTCTGAAGGAAACTCATCCATCTTAACTGTTGTAACAATATTCCTAGGTCTAGTTATGATTGCAAAGCCCATTTCCTCCTCTTTCATGGTTTTAATAAACTCTTTCTCTCCTACCACCATTACACTAGATCCCACTTGATATTCTTGGATTTCCTCTTTTAAAGGTGTTAGAGTATAGGAAACCCCATCCTTCTCTAGTCCATTCAAATAGCTTGCAACCTTATCAAAATTCTCTTCCATATGGCCTAATCTAATACTTAGTTTGTATAAATATTAGATGTATATGTCTTTACATTCATGTCTTTTTTGTTTCAAATTTTGTACTTTCCTATACAATTGAGTGACATAATTACTAGGTAGAAATTTACCTTTCAAATTTGTAACCATTTTGTCCGAAGAGGCAATCTTTTCTTTTCCTTTCTTCCTTCTCTCTTCTTGCACATATTCTCATAAAAGGGATGCATGGCCATTCAATTTTTTACTAGCCAACTTCACCTATTGTTCTTGTGGCACATCTTCAAATTAAAAATATTTTTCTAATTCTCCTATCCAATCAAGAATTTCCTCATTGCTCATGCTACTTGAATACACTGTGAGTTCAATATTCAATTTAGAACCTTCACCTCTAACTACTTTCAACAATCTCTCAATCCTTAAATCGTCAACGTCTCTTTCTTCATAGGGTTCTTCTTATGGTGGATTGTTTTCATCCATATCTTCTTGCTAATCACTCAAATATCTTGTGACCACACCTATTCTTTGATTTGTCTCAATTTTTGTAAGCCTTGCATCAAGGTCTTTACTCTCATTTCTCTCATCTCTTGGTAAATTTTGTCTCCCATCTCTTTGGCTAACCTTTATATTGCTCTTTCAACAAAATTCACCTTTGGAGGCATCTTCGCTTATCTTCAATTCACTAAACTAGCTTTTTATCTATATTGGCTCAGTATGATGCAAAGGAAGTAATCACATAAAAACTACTTATACATATTCCAATAGGGATCCAATACCAATGATGCAAATTTTCACCCTTGTCCATTCATCACAATTTGCTCCTAAGCCTAAAACATGGAAACAACACCCTAGTGGAACTCAATCATTGAAGACATGGAATATGGGAAACTTGGTTTATTTAGACCTATTACAACACCTTCTTGGTTCTAAATGAACATGACCCTACCAAGTGGTTAACACAAGGATTTATGCAAATTAGGTCTTGCTACCACTAAGTGCACCCTATGTAATGACATCAAATAAAGGAAAAATGCTTTTAATATGAATTCTAGGACTTGTGTAGGCCTCCAACAACATACCACCATGATTCTTCACCCTTCCATCAACAAAAAGTGCATAGTCTAATCACAACAACAAAGAACCTAGGGTTTTAGGACTGTTCTCTATAATTTTGCATATGCAATAGGTATATCTTCTTCACACGTGCAAATTTTGAATTTTCCTCTTGTAGAGATGTGTATGGGAATGGGAAAAATATTTCCACCAGTTTTCCTGATTTTTGGATGGTGGAAGATTTGTCCACATGATCAAAATTTTCTCTTTGGAAACCCTAGGTAGGGTTTAGACTTGCACTCACCAATATTACAATATCTTGTACAAAACTTGATGAAATTATACCAAATAAGAATCATTCAAAAGATAGGATTCTTCTCCAACTTCTCAATTTGGTTTTAGGTCCGTACTAGTCTATACTAGTCCATAGAATGTAAATTAGAATCAAATTTCATAGAAAATGCAATAAAGAACATGCAAAATGAATTGGTTTCTCATTCAAACTTCCCTCCAACCTCTATTCTCAAGGTTAAATTATATATTTAACATTTTACAACAATTGGAAACTTCCCAATTGACCACCAACATCCTTGGTTAACACTAAGGAAAAAAATTGCATGTTTTTGACATTAATGACAATATTTTGCAACATTTGCAAATTTTGACAATATTGCACTTAAAAATCATAGAATGGACTTAATTCAACCTAAATGTTCTTACATGACCTTATTGACCCCAAACAAACCAAAAATCAAAATTTAGTAGCATGACAACAATTTGCATCAAAAGGTGCATCAAGGATGCCCCTATATCAAGCCTCCTAAATCATTTAGTTTGAGAGAGGGTGTGATATCAATCTTCTTCAAAGCCTCTTAGAGGATCATGCGGTATGTAGGTGATATTTGAATCAAATTACAAAAGGGAGATCTTAGCTACAGTATTATGAATTTTCTCACAAGATCATATTCTTTACCATTATGATGAGGAAGACTAGGTGGGTGGGAGATATGGTTGAGATAATTGGATAGATTTTTTTTTTTTTTTTCTTATTATTTGTAGTCTTATATGTATGAGAAACTATGTGATAACCTAGTTGCTTCAACACATCTTGTTGCACATGAATACTAGTGAGTTGTTTTGCAAAGTTTAGGATATGGACATGAGATTTATGAGGTCCTATAATGAGAGGTGGTTTAGGAGGTCTAATAATAAAATGTGGGTTCATAATTTTGAACCTTCATCCATGCAAGCCATATTACTATCATTTAAAAATGTATCAATTATTTTATCCTCTTTTGATACAATATCTTGGCAAGTAGGATATGTGTAAGGGGTGGAAGAAACATGACTATCATGATTCTCAATGATTGGATCCTCTTACACCAAGATACTCTTACAAGTAGGAGAGATAGTACCTGAGAAGAATAAAAATTATTACCATGGTTTTCAATGATTACATCCTATTTCACCAAAATTCCATCACAAGTAGTAGATATATTCGTAGAGGGATCAATGAAAAATAATGAAAGATGGGAGAGAAACATATTTTCACATGCTTGTAACAAAAATAGTTTATCTACCTAAAACGATGTGATAATAAAATATGAATTGCGATAAAATATATTTTTTGCAATGTAAACATTATGCTATGTAATATTGATCAAATTAGTGATGCATAAAAAGAATATAAAAATTTGCATAACTAGAACTAGAACAAGAACCAAATTTTAACAGAGAAAAATGACTCCTAGATTTTCATAGTAAATTTAAGCCCAACCTAACTGGACAGGGGTACAATGTGCCATACACTAGATAGGTATTTTTAGAAAATTCAAAATATAGAAACCACCTATAGTGTCTAAAGGTCCTATGTTTTAGAGGTTCAAGTCCTGAACTGAACAGAGTTTTGAAAATGCACCAAAACCTATTTTTTCTATATGAATCACATACATGCATGCAATTTTGGATACTTTTAGGGAGATTAAATATGTTCAAATGACAATTTTTAGAAATTGAACAGTATATTTGACTACTTTTTCCAAAAAATTAAAAAAAATATTTTGATTTTTAGTTATGCCATTTAAATAAAATTATTTCCTTTTAAATGTACAATAGATAAAAAATAAAAAAGCATACTTTTAAAGAAGGAAAAATAGATAAAAAATTATTCCATTTAAATCAAATTATTTCCTTTTGATGTAAAATGGATAAAAAATGTAAATGCATAGTTTTAAAAAGGAAATCAATACACCATATCAACAAGATCTTCAAAGAACTAGGTTTTGGATTAATTTTCATAATTTTATGCATTGAAAATTTAAAAAATTATAATTGTACAATATTTTGTGTTCACCAGAATGTTGATAGAAATGGTGATCCTATATCCAATTAGGATAAATCAGGTTCTCTCTTGTTCACTTGTCTCAACCTTAAACATAAGTTGACTAGGTCTTGATGATTAGCTTGCTACCAAAAAGGGAAATCCAATCACCTAGTGTTTACATTTTTTTGAGTTGTGATCATGAAAAATTTAGCAAACAAACAAAATTAAAAAAAAAAGATAACTAACCTAGATATAGGAATTCATAATAGTGGGGAACTTACACTGTGAATTTGAGCATGAATTTCCTAGTTTAGGGTGTAATGCACCCTAGAATAGACTTCTACTTTTCTAGATCTCAATGTTTTGAGATCTAGATTGAGGTTTGCACTCTATTTTCCAAAGTTTTATTCAACTCAAACCTCCAAATCTGAATTGTACACATCAAAATAGGGGATTTCTTAATTCAAACCCCATGTTGGTATTTCTACATCCACATAAAATGATTGATGATGATCAAGAGGATATTCCCTAGGTCGTCCAAAGTTAAAAACAAAAATTATTGGCTATAATTGATCATTGATAAATGATAATTTATTACCTTGATGTGAAGACCCTTGAAGAAGAGATACCCCACACAAGTTTATTGGTGTTGATTTATGGATGATTTGATTTCTTAATAGACCTTCAAAAGGCTAGCTCACATACACAATAGATTTTTGAAGCTAGCATGTAGAGAATTAACTCAATAAATCTTCATAATTTTGCATGATTGGTCATAATAGCTCCTTGAACATTATTGCTTTCTTTAGCTTGATATTTTTTCAAACTTGACCTTGATTAATGAAAATTTTGTAATAATTCTACTAATTATGCCCTTGACTACCCTTGACTGATTTTAGGATCTTCAAATTTTTTAATAGATTTTCTAGCTCTCCTTAGGATTTAAAATGATGAAAATACTATGTATTTAAATGCAATTATTCTAGTTTCCCAAAATACAAATATGGATGGTCAAAAAATAAAATTGGAAATTCTAATGATAAATTACGAACATTGACACATTCAAATTTGGAGCCAAATAAGGTGGTTTAGGGTGTAGTGTGCCCTAGAATAGATCCACCATTTTATAGGTCTAAAAGCACATCGGGAAAAATATTAAATGCATAAATTTATTTCTCATGTTTGATTTTCCAAGAATGTTTATAAAATGGGTAATTAATGCATAATTAGGTTGAAACACATAAGGGGGAGAACAACCTACTATGAAATTGTCAAGGGTGACAATTTTTAATGCTACGCAATGGAAAGGAAAAATTTAGTAGGGAACCCTAATAAAGTCCTTGAAATATATAATTTTTTTATCAATATTTAATTATATAACCCGAATAACATATAGTTCACCTAATAGAGAGAAATGATGATCATGATAATTATATAGTGGTCTTGATGTTTCCATAAATCTATGTTGTTTATCTACAGTTTAGCCTTCATTAAGGAGCCAAAGCAAAACACTTTTTGGAACCTAATTATATTAAATTTCTAAATAAAAAATATTACTCAATATTAATTTTAAAATGAATATGGTCACAAAAGAAAGTAGGAATTTTATACTAATATAAATATAGGCCCAAAAATAGAATTGAGATTTAGAAGTTACATTATATAAATTGCTAGAAATTAGGATTTGATCACAAATTGTTTACTATGGTGAAATAATTCAATTTAAATTTTCAGTAAAATCATAGTTGGAAATTTAATTAGAGTTGAATAAAAATTTCACAAAAATGGAGTGATCTAATCCCCTTTACAACTTGTATTATTTTCCAAAAAAGGAGGCCCCAATTTCAACTATTTACCATTTGATAAAAAAATTCCACTAAAATAATCTAGCTTATCCAAAAATACAACATATGAAATTTCCATATCCCCTTGCTCTAAAAGGGACAAAATTATAGAACTAATTATTATAATGCAAAGTACTATGTATGAGTTAGAACTTAGCTTTAAATGATAATATTGTTG
Organism: Sequoiadendron giganteum; assembly: GCA_007115665.2. Taxonomy (NCBI): domain Eukaryota; kingdom Viridiplantae; phylum Streptophyta; class Pinopsida; order Cupressales; family Cupressaceae; genus Sequoiadendron; species Sequoiadendron giganteum. Next base: position 578,205,414 of record CM021104.1, read on the forward strand.
CCTTAATCTTCATTAAATATTCACTCTTTACCTTCTCCATTATCTCAGATGTTTGCTTCATAATACTCTTAAGAAATCAAATCAATAATACAATTTATAAATTTTACAATTTAATTTCAAATCATTTAACTATTATTAAAAAATTGAATGATGTATTTTTTTCTTAAAAAAATCAAATCATTAATAATAATTAAATTTTTTGTAAATATTTTTAAAATTAATTCATTTCCATCATAAAATATTTTTCCAAATACTTATAAAATATATTTGAAAAATACTAAATTGTTATATTTATTTTTCTTTGGACAGAAATTTTGATTATTTATTTACTTATGAAATATGTGATGTGTGTAGATAACTATGAATATCATTCATGTGATTTATAATTGCAGCCATATAAGTATAATTGTAAGCTTAGTAAACTAGAAAGCTAAATATTATCAAACATTATCTTTAAAAATGCTATGATTGACTTGATTGGAATTTGTTCAACAAGGGGGATGTTTCAAACTAACGTTTATAGTGGTATTCAATATAAAATATTTCTGATACTAAATTATTAATGTCTAGTAAAAGAATGCATATATCTTGGGGATACGTGGTGGTCATACGTGTAATCTAAATTTCATTAGAAGCTACGAATTTGGCAGACCGGCTTGAGATGCAGTGTAAACAAACACTTTTTATACGTTCTTTAAAAGTCATAGTGAAGCAGTATAATATGTGTGAAAAGACACTACATTTTCTACAGTCAACAATATTGAAAAGATCATATCAGGCGTATTTGGGGTACAACTCATTTGGATGTGCAATATAGAATGAGTTTTTAAAACCAGACAATTGAGCAACTATACAGAGCATGTGATATTACGTAACAGTAGTTTTTGTGAGCAAGGAATCTTTCCAATTTGTTATGTGGTCACTTGACCATTTGGTAAGGAAAGGGAAATTACAGTGGATTATTAGATTCTGCCCAACTGGAATGACAGGTGTCTATATCAAACAGTGCCCTTATGTTGCTCTGATATATGCATAAGAATCCAAAGTACGATATATATAAATCATGTCACAGCCCAAATAGAAGACATGGAACCAGATTTCATTGTGGACTCAAGCCGGTTGCAGAATAGTATTTTTTATTATTGCTTTATTAACTCAAATTGAGAGCCCACTAAAACATTCCTTGACAAATCTTGCTCTCTTTCTTGCTACCAAATCTCAGAAAAGATTTGCTTGAAGGAATGTTCATACGCGCTGGTGGAGATTCTAAATAGTGATTGATTAAATAGACCAGTGAATTAAAGAAAACAATATTGATCAGATCTTATAACAGACAGAGATAAGATATCATATTCGTTGTGAAAACCAGTGGTTTATATAAAATACAATGATAATGGATGTTTTGTTTTAACTTAAATAGTTTCTGATTTGTTCTGATTTGTCTGCGCTCTGGATGAGGGGTTTACCCTAAAAAAAAACTGCTGAATTGTAAGGCTAAACTTTAAATTTCTCTCCGTGAATTGTTATACTAATAATAGATAATATTGATAATTATAGTTGGAATTGGTATAGAGTGATGGTTTAAATGTCATTTATATAGACACTGTTGAGGAGATTCCTATGATAAATATGTTTTTCTTTTCGTCAAACTCTATCACCAATTTTATGGTTTATAATAAGAATTGAAGAGAATGAGAAAGATTCATGTAGTATGTCTAAAATGTTTATGAAACGTTGATGTTAGATGACAATTCTTTGCTTCCATGTGTTTTTCCCACTTCAATCTAGGTGATTCCTTTGTAGCTCCTAGATGTACTCAAATAAATTATATTTTGTACGAGATCTTTTCTTTGATCTAATACCCTTACAAATCATTTGAAATATTTTGTATTGTAGTCTACCCATAATAATTAGTTATAAGAAGGGAACATGGTTTAAAATTAGAAATCTAAATTTAAAAATATTACTTATTTTTGAACCTACAAATACCCAAGAAAATGAATCAATGGATCAAGATTAATAATTAGGAATGTGTGTAAATAAAAGCAATTATTTATGGGATTCTTAACTTAAAAATGACATATATATCAGTTATTACACTTTAAAAATCACATCAAAGCCTACTCAAAATTAAAAATAAAAGTTTAAGCTATATTGTTTTCACGATCACAAATATATTCACAAATTAAATTAAAATCTAATGTTAAACAAACATAAATAATATTACATTATGTTAATTATATTTTTAGTTTTTCTAAATTATAATATTATAAATTAATTGTAAAAATTTATTACCAAAAAAAGCATAATAAGACTTTGTTCAATAAAAAATAAAATATCCTTTTTTTACTAATTAGTAAAAAAATATTAAATATATTATGTTTCAAATTATAAAACCTCTTTTCATTTTTCTATAATTTATATTGATGTACTAAGTATGTAATCATAATATGTGTTTTTCTCTAATTAATGAGCACATATTAATCCATAGTATTTTGAAATTAGTCTCTAACTCTCAAACTAATATTTTATCTATTGATGTTAAGGATATCATTAAATTTCCCACCTAAGTTTGGCACTCTTCGTGAGAAATTCAAATTTATTATGGTCTCAAAATGACATAGCTTAAAATTACTATTATCTATTGGAATGTTTACAAAAAATTGAAAGTTGTCAAGTTAGTACATGTGTAAACTAAAATATCTCTAGATCATTTACTATCAATGTCATCACAATCAATATTTACCAACACTTCAAAGATCACTCAATGATTACACTTTTTATATGTGTCATGTTTTAGCACTTTTACAAAATCAAATCTTCAATCAACATATCAAAATCCTAAGTCTTACAATTGATCTATTATATGAAACATCATCATATTGGTGTCTCATGCATTCACTATCATTTTACTGCACATAGTCAATTATGTACCACTTTATTGCATTTTTTCGTAGTACATCTTTCAACTCATCATAAACTATTGAGTCAATTAACATATATTATTAAAGAAAAAGTTCACTATTTTATAAATGGTAATATATACTTATTGGTCAAAACGTTTAAGATATTTTACATTACAATAGAAAATTATGATGATATCTCTCAAATTACCATATTTTCTATTTATATATCTATACACTAACAAACAAATTTTCACATATATTAAAATATTGAAAATTAAAAAAATACATCTAAAAAAACCATGAGAAATTCAAAATCATCCCCTAACCTTAATTAGAATCTCTATAATTTTAAATTTCACAAAAATATTTATTATAACCCTCAATTTCTAAATATAATATTGAATAGTAATTTTATGTCTCCTTTCATAATCAAATTCAGTCACCATTTCAAATTTAAATACAAATTCATTCCAATTATTTCATCTTTATTCCAAATCTAGATTCTGTTTTAAAGTGGCTCTCTTTATCTTAATAGATTGTTTGATTCCTTTTAGTTAGTGCAGATATTTTTTAAGAGGTGTTTTATTCCTTTACGTAAGTGTAGCACCCTTTTTAATTTCCTAAGAATATGAAACACAAATGGGTGAAAATATAAAATAAAATTGCATTCTAAGTGGGTGCCAACTTTTTTTTTCCATACAAGATAAACGAATAAATCAATGGCAAGTATGAACACAAAACATAAGGGCAACACCTTATGATCTACGATGGCCAATCAGTTACAATGGTGCACAGTAGCCCGAGTACAAGTAGAAGTATTGGAGTTCACAAGTAGCAGCTAGTACTGTGCCGCATGTGAATCGTATTCTTCCACCGACTCAAAAATCCAAGCTCTATAAATTCCCAGTAAAAGTCCCTCATGAACACAACAGCGGTGCTCATCAATTGTTCTTCTATTTCCTTTTTCTGAGAAAGCAAGACAATGATGATGAAGAGAGCAGTAGCAGTGATGCTCATTGTTATGGTGGAGATGGCAACCACAATGCCCGTGACAATGGCATGTGGATACAAATGTCTTCCCAGTCGAGGGACTCCAAAGACCCCCTCCACTCCTAGTACTGGAAAGACTCCTCCATCAAGCAGTCCTGCATCAAAGTGTTCACTGGATATCCTGAAGCTTGGAGCCTGTGTCGATTTACTCAGCGGGATTGTACATGTGGGCATAGCAGATCCTGTTGTAAACCAGTGCTGCCCTCTGATTCAAGGAGTCGCGGCATTAGAGGCAGCACTGTGTTTGTGTACAACAATCAGGGTTAAGCTTCTCAACCTCAATGTCATTCTTCCAGTAGCACTCAGCCTTGTTGCTTCTTGTGGATTGACTGTTCCTCCTGGATTCAAATGCCCTGCTCAGTAAGCTGCTCCATTAATTCGGTATGCTATGGAGATTGTTGTGTGTTTGCCGTTGTTGTATTACATATTGTCTAGAATGTTCTGATATGTTGCGTGAATCTGTCATGGAGGTCGGTCGTCGTGGTGTTAATCGGTGGAATCCAGCGTGGTTTCGATCATGGTGTTCAAAGTTTTTTATATTTGTGGTGTGAGAATAAAGCGGTTACCCGTGAGTTTGGTTTGTAGCCTATATTCATTCCTTCTGGTTTAGAATGGATTAATAGATCGTTGAAGTCTTATTCTGCAATAGAACTTTGTGTAAATAATAATTTATGAGTCAATTATAAGAAATAGGTCTAATTTAGATTACTTTAATATTATATTTATATAAATTAAAATGTGTTTGACTGATTGTAAATTTTATCTGTAAAATTAATTATGATAAATATTATTATGTTTTACGTATAAATACTTCTAGGAATTTATTTTTTAGATTAAAGGTTATTGTAAATCAAACAATATATTTAATGATTGATTTAGAAGATCTAGTTAATGATAAATTAAACAAGAATAATTAGATGAGTTAATTAAAGAGAAGATTAATACGTTAAAATAAGGTTAGAATGTTTGTTAGTTCTTTGTGGATTTAAAATTGTTCATGATCTAAACATAATTGTGCACATATATCAAACTATTCCTATCTCTATCAAATTATGATGGTTCCATTCTATAAATCTATGACTGTTGAGGACTAAGCAATATGATCTTTCGTATAATTGTTCAAATGCTTCTACATAATAGTTAGATCACTACACCACAATTTTGTGTATTGTCACATTTTCTTTGTATGATTCCATTTTGTATTAAAATATTCTCAATCTTGTTTGTTCTTAGTCATATATTTTTTTAACATTAATGTTTTTGATAAAAGGGTAAAACGGGTTTAACATTAATGTTATATGAATCTTCCTTTAAGGTAAGTCAAACTCATCTACCACTTTCACAATGATTGAACACATGTCGAAAAATATGCAAAATTCTTGGTGTTGTATATGTGTATGATGTGAAATGTATGTGATGATTAATAAGGATTTCCAAAATATTTTAATATTGTTATTTGATGTGATGATGAGATTGCCACTAATGTCCCAAGGCTTGTATTTAAATAAAAAAATTTTAGTGCTTAATTAAAAATATTTAGCACATAATCTGACATATGATTTTTTTTTTGAAAGAATCAACTTGAAAAAGAAATAAATTATATTTGAATTGGGATACTCGGTTGCTATTTGTAATTACATCGAGGGAATAAATCTACACACACAATCTAGTCCATGGTGTGGGAATGGATGGACTGTGCACTGTGGTTAGCCATTGGGGATAAAGTTAGACTAATAGATGAAATATTTTAGAAGAATAATATCTTATATGAAAAATATAACAAATAGAGTATCAAGAGTACAAATTTATGAAATGGGAAAAGTGAGTGTAAAGCAAGATACTTTAAGGGTGAGGTACACACTTTCTCCTCAATATGTATCAACACTTTGGCCTAGATGTAATCTATATGAAACATACCTGATACTATAATTATGAAAATAATTTAGTTGAGAAGACATACTTAAAATAATATATACATGGATGATAACCGATTTTTTTCATGTTATGAGTACAACTACATATTTAAACATACACACAAAAATCTCATTAGGACCATCTTGAAAAATATCATAGAGTAGTAATTAATATTTTATATGGTTTTAGAAATGAATTATATAAAACATAATTAAAAAAGTAGTGTGAAGTTGAAAGAGAAAACAAAAGAAGAAAATTGTGTATGTTCTTTTTTTGTGCGGTTGTGTTTTTATCAATTTATGTGTGAATTACGACTGCAAATTAAAGTTATGTCATGATCAACCAGATAAAAAGTACGTTGGCCTAAGAATATCTCAAAACAGCTTAGATTTATTAAGGAAAATGGTGATAACTTTTTATTTTTTCTTCATAATGATGACTTGATCAGATTCTCAACCTATTGTATTCTTCAATATAGCCCTTTACAATCACATATTTTTGTCCCAATTTTTCCAACTCCTTCAACAATTCTAATAATTGATAAATTTTGATAATATATTTAGATCTTACAATCTTTATCATTCTACCTCATATTATAATGCCATGTTTACCTTTTCAATTTCTTTGTAATTGAATTTACTTTCAGCAAAAAATAACATGAATCTTCAACTTAATTTTAACAAATTTTACCCTTCTATATAACCTATTCTTCTTACCAATACTTATCTTTGATTTATTGTTCTTGATAGGGTTGCTATCTTGTTCTTTACCATCCTCATTAGCTCCATGGTTAGGGTTTCTTTTGTTATCTTTTTCAAAATCATTCATTAAAATTCTTGTTTCCTTCAACGTTTCAAATATTTCTTCCATCCCTAAAGTATCATTAATAATATTTTTTCCTCTTCGCAAAGGCATCTTAGACCTAGTGGAAATTCCCATAATGTCAGTAGTCTATCCAGAATCACTCTTGAAAGTGCCTCGTAGATGGTGTTGTTAGTAGACGATTGAAGCCTCCTCCTTAAGGCGATTTTATCAGTTCCTAAAACAATGTTAACTTTTTCAGTGAAGGCTGACCTACCTTAACGTTTTCACTGCCATAGGCCGATGTGTTCTGCAGATATAAAGGTTTAATACCAGCGTTACCTAGCATTCCTTGTCCTTGCGCAGGCCGAGGGCTTCATTATTAGCTGCTGCATAAGCGTTTGCTTTTTTAACCCCTCTTGAAGTGTTTTCTTGTGCAGGCCGCAGCAGGTGTTTTGTAGGTCGTTCTATCTAACAAGGCGTCCAGGCATAAAAGCCGATATCGCATCTAAGAAGTCTCGAGGTGGTGAAAATATCCTTGTCTTTACTGCGTAAAAGGCTGTGTATCTCGTTTGAAGGGATGTGCGAGCCTTTTACCTGCGCTTTGATTGCTGAAACATTACATACATGGCTGCAGGCAGCAACCTCTATTGCATGTGAAAGACGTCCGTTGCATGTGAAGGTCACAAGCGCGAGTGGTCCCCCTGTCAAAGCTCATATCATCTGAATTAGCAACTTGTCATGGCATCCTGATCTTACCATCCCCCTTACGAGATCCCATGCTCCAAGTGAACATACCACGGTCTCAAGAGTAATGTATCATGCCAAAATTCTAATGCACAATCAAGAGTATACAATGACATAAAACAAAACAACCTTTAAACTAACATCACATGTCAAGCATCACCAACACCTCAACCAAAGACTCCACAAGTCCTTCATGGTTTCCAAGATGTTATACATCTTCAAATAGTGCCCTCGCAAATGTGAAAGAACCCTTCTGCAACAATAAGATCTAAGAGCTCCTCCTAGTAACATCTGCAACACTGAAGAAGATCATCCATCACATAGTGATGAATCCATAGTCACTACTAATGATCCCAATAAACCTAGATCTCCAAGCATCATGACAAAACATCTACTAATCTGAAAATCCTCTAGGTCCAAACATCAACATGTACATCTGACAACAATACCAAGTGGTACCAAGATCTCTAAACCAGGCAAAAACTACCATCACTATCAAAATCTTACACAAACATGTGTATCCAAGCTATTCATGACATCGTGACACAACATGCTATAGCTCCCCATAACTGACTATCATGCTCTTTAAAATAAACCTCTCACCCTAAAGAAACACACACCAATATATCAATGACCACAAACAAGGTTAACTAATGAAGTCTGCACCAACTCTGTATCAATCTCGTGCACATTGATAGTCCGCTTCCAAATTATCCCACTATAGCCAATGGGTAGCAAATCCACAACTGCATAACTCAAAGATCTCAAACATCAAATGTTAAAACTCATGACCATATTGGTAACATGCATAAGTGGGATATTAAACAAAATATCATGTAGCTTCTCATGACTCAAACATTAGAATACCAAGATATTTGATTTACCAATCAAAACTATAACATGAGCATCATAGTTAGGAACCTCTACAAGAATTACACATAAATGTTGAGTGACTTAATCATGTACCAACACTCCCATACAAATAAAGAATCACACCTCCTCTTACCATGCATAAAGAATTTATGTAGAACTACAACTATCTAGTACCACCCTAAAAGTTAGTGTCTAGAAAATAGCTTAAAACACATAACCACAAGTTTTTCTTGACCATGTAAAACTTGCAAAACCATTGCGTTTGAAAAACACCCATTCACATGAACACCCACTTTACATCTAGAATACCAAAAAAGATGAAACATGAAGAACCATAACAGTTAAACCAGAATAATGGATTATAATAGATGAGCATTAATCATATATTTTAAGAAAAAATCCTATAATACTCTCAGACCCTAAAACAAGAATCTAAGCCATGCAAGTACAAAACATCCTCAAAGGAAACAACAGTTTAGGAACTACAAGCCCATATTAGACCAACCTCAAAACCACCAATATGCACATGCATGGGAGGGAAACAGGCTATTACAGAAGCTTCTAGACCATCCAATGATAGGCTCCATAGCCTTTTCTTGCAATCGGGGTACCAAACAAAAACTAAGCCTTCCAATACCAGGGAAAAGCACCCAACATAAGCAGATTACTCCATGGATGAGTAACAACCCAAGCTTATCCATATCCTGAGGGAGCCTCTCTTATAGAAACCCAATATGGAAGCTTCGATGAAACACAACCAAAAAGAAAAATATTCCACCCTATGCATCAAGATTATATCACTGCCAACTAGGAGGCTTAGATCACATCATTTCAATATGACCAACTCTAGTTTTACCATTTTCACTATCCTTCATGTGGCATGTTATGTCATGAATCTAAAAACAAATAGCAATCACCTTCCACTCACCATAGGATCAATCATCAGTCGATTCGTTTTGATTTCTTCAAGCTTACTAGGCTAAGAAATCTTCATAGAAGGAATACCCAAAACCAAAAACACCAGGAACAATCAATTCCTAGTAGTGGGCTCTGATACCACTTCAAAGGAAATGATATTATCTTAGAACGAACATCTAAGAACAATATAGTCTTTAGTAGATTTAAAATTCTTTGGATTTCCTAAAAAATACATACAATTATGGCACAAAGCAGAATCAATTATAGTTCATTTCCCACCATTAATCCTACCGAGAAAAGTTCACACAAGTTTTAACCGATTTCATCAACAAGCATTAAAAAGGATCAACAATAGAATCTTAAAGCATGAAAGATGAAACGTAAGACATGAACAAATAGATTTACATAGGGAAAACCCTTATGTGTAAAAAACCCCACATTCAAAAAGCATAGACCCATTGTATTATTCAGCAACCAAAACATTTAGCTACAATACAATGCATGCACTAAGCCTTTCATGGAGATTTACATCTTGTTCCATCTGGAGATAATCTGATAGCACAACCCCTCACAAACTCTATCTCTCTCACTCTCTCTTACCACATTGCAGACTGTTCAATGTTTAATAACATTTGTTCTCAATCATAGTTACAACATTCCAACAGGAAATAATTTGGTTTAGCTTCCACAAAAAAATAATTACAATACAGTTTAACCATCAAATCCATGTTGAGTTGTTGGAGAGACACTTAAACCTGTCCCACTAAACTCCCTTTGACCTGTCGACATACACATTAAATGCCAAGTCATTTTTCTACAACTCTCATCCAATTTACACTCTCCCTTAGGTTCTTCTTGAGACCCACCACAAGAGGTACGAGCCAACAGGGGTCGTAGGATCAAGTAGATCATAGTTGTTACCACTTCCATAGTGCAACTACCGAGTGGTCCCCACAACTAATGTGGCAGCCATGTTATTGCCATACAAGACCATGTCAATCGATTGACATCACTCCCCACTCCCCCACTGGGTATAGATTGGGTCCTACCAAAGAGACAATGGGCTTGTGAGCATCACATGGTATCATTTTTTTAAAAATTGCTAAGTTTCTGAAAACCCAAACTTTAGAATGTCTCTTGTCAGAGGTTACAAAGTTCTGAAAAACTCGTGAATCGCTAACAACAAAGAGAGCCTTAAAGTTTCTAAGTCAAGAGGTATTGAAACATTAGAACCTCGTGACTTAGGTTAGGGAAAATTAAAACCCCACAACTTATGTAACAAACTATTTCCTGCCGAACTTTATATGATAGGCCGATGAAGGATATAAACATAATTTTCATAGAGAAGATCAAGTTAGTAAATTTGAGTTACATTTTCCAATATCGTCTATATTGAGTGACACTATTTTTGGAGTTTTCTGACTCTTTATGAATGTCTTTGGATTTTGGTAAGATATTTAAATACTTTTGGAATTTTTATTGAGTTAAAGACTAAGAGGGAAACCTAAAGTCATTTACCGAGTGCCTTTGGGGCTCATTGATGATGGCCTTGCCTACATGCAACATCAGAGTCAATCTAGTGAACAACTATATTTGAGTGACACTATTTTTGGAGTTTTTTACTCTACAAATTTTTTTGGATTTTGATAATATATTTGAATGTTTTTTTATTTTTTTATCATAATTATCTTATGGATGAATGATAAAAAGATATTAGTATTTATGGATATCAATAGTCTTTTGAGATCCTATTGATAGTCGGGCTAAAATTGATTGATCTGATTGAGTAATTGTCGATAATAATAACATTATTGAAGATACACAACAATGTAAGGATAGTGTTGCCAAGATAGGAAAAACACAAGGATTGGGAAGGATACATCCCAAGATGATGATTCGTTAATTGGATAACAATTGATCAAGATTTGTAGCCATGCTAGGACCAAGATTGTTGAATATTTTGATACCATGTTGAATCATCAACAAGATGCAACTTATATGGATTATTTGGAGTGTTTGGATGATGCCTAGATTATAACATGAGCTAGAAGACATAGATCAAGATTTATTCTAAAACAAGATGTAAGTACCTACCCCTAGTTTCTAACAATGTAGGGAATGTTTTGGGTGGATGCATGGATAAATAAATAGATGAATAGATATTTAAAGGATGCCAAGGATTGTCTTGTCATAGGATACCATGTTTGGATAGAGTATTCCCCTTTGGAAAATTCCTTCATGGCTCAGCTGGATAGGATATGATCAATGATAGTGACCCATGTCAAGATGTTTACCAAAGGTAAGTGTGAAGTGTACATTGAACCTTTTCCAAGATCAAGATATGTTGGATTTGGATGAAAAAATGGTTGGATGAATGGTTCATAGATTTATGATGGATAATATGGATGAATGATAAATGAAATATTGTATTTTATTATGGATAGGCTAAGATGATTTGACCTAAAATGACACACATAGATGTTCAATTCTAAAAATTATGCATATTAGCCAGGTTTTCCTCATGGTACTTTTCCAAAGTGCCACCATAGTGGATTTCATTGGAGGATGATTTTTCTCTTCACTATTTTTTTTTTGACGTCATACATGAACCTTGTTTACCAAATTTTCATCATGGTGGAAATTTTGTTTGGAAATATTTTATGCTCACAATGAACCACCTAATTGTGTTGATGTAGATGTTTTTGGTGCTAATATACGTGTTGTTTTTGTCATAATGTGCTAATGATATCCTATTTGTAGGAGTTTTTTTTCTAAGATACAAATTCTTGAATGCAACTTCGAATAATTCTTATCTTCTTTTTTAATAATAGAGTTAACCTTACCTAGATCACAACACATCGTGATAGGGTTCCCTTATAGTCCTTATAGTAAAAATTTGTTTCCAAGAAATAGTCAATGTGAGATTTGGATATCATAAATGTCAATGTGGATGGTGAATTGCATTGAGGGATATCAGATTCAGATGGATTGGTCCATAATTTGGAATCTTTGACTCTCCAAACTTTGGATGATGAGCAACGATGGGTGGATATGGAGATTCAATTGGGACCAACTTCTTGATATACCCTGTATGTTGCTCTTGATACATTTTTTGCATCGTTGGACATTTTTGATGGATGAAATTCCCTTTTTTATTTTTCCCCATAGTTTCTTTGACCAATGTAGTTTAATAGCGATGAGTTTATTGTTTTTTCTTTGATACCCATTTGAATTTTGCTTGTCCATTTTGTTTTGTTGATTCTTTTGCTTCAATGACTTGTTTCATTCATTGGTATACCTTTTTCTCTTATTGTTGATCCTAATTAGAGATTGAAATATGTGTGGATGACAATTCATGATATGGATAGTTGTAGTGTTGGTTGAAATTTAATCACAAGGAATCTCCATGCTCTCTATGTTGGTGTTTGTATTAAATATTTTCCCCCAGTATTATAGAGGTATCACTAATATGTTTAGATTCCTTAATTGTTGAATAGCCAAGGCCTAGATGCTTATGATTGTGAATAATTTGCACTGGTCCTAGGATGCCTTATTCATGTAGGCCTAATCCTCTACCTTGATAACACATTTGTTTATTTTTTTTAATAGGATATAATTTATTTTGGAAACAAGGTGTTAATCCTTCTTTGCTCTATTGTCGATCTTCAAAGGTGATAGCTTCTTCATTGATAAGATAGCTTTTTCTAATGAATGAAGTGATCTATGATTATAAGTGACAATGCGCTCAATATGTGGGCTAACTTCCTAATTGATATCTTTGGATTGATCTTCAAAGTTTGTTCCTAATTCACAATCCATGCAGAAGGCTTCTTCATGATCCATTTCTTCTTATTCTTTAATTGATTTTTCTGATTCACAACTCATGTAGAAGTATTCATCATTATTAATTTTTGGTATTTCTATAGATTTTTATATGCCTTGACAATGCTCAAAGATGTTAAGAGTAGGAGCCTCTTGTTTATTGTTAATGAACTTGAAAGTATGAGACTCTTGTTCCTCAGTAATGATGTCAAGAGTATTAGTCACTTGGTTTTGATGAAGATTGATCTACATGTCATTTAGGAGTAAACATATCATGGGTAGATATAGGAGTGGGTGATATATGGATATGATCACTCATTGTGAAATATTTTATAGATTGGAAGATACCCATTAAATCATTGTAGTATCCTGGAAATGAGGATCTTTGATATGAGATTTTATCAAAGTTATCTTGTATATAAGTTTGGAATAGTCCTACGAGATCTTGAGAAGACTTGGATGCTTGATCTTGATTGATTTCAAAATTTCTTTTGATATAATTTGGATTGAATTCTTCACACTGGTCAATTTTCAAGGATGGATTGTTTGCAAAGGGTTCTTGAATGTCTTCTTTAGGTATAGGTATTGGTTTAATATTCTCTTGATCTTCAAGTGAATTTTGATCAAACATTGAACTAAGGATTTTTTTTTATATTGCTAAATCTTGGAGAAGGATTTTGATCATGTTTGGGGATAAATTATCGATATATTTCATCTTTATCATTATATGATCTAGAAACATTATCAATGTGATCATCAGTAGATGGATCTTGATCATTTTCTTCAACATTTGAGGCTAAGATATTGTCAATATTTTCAAGCATGAGATAAAGTGATGTTAAGATTTCTTGAATTAGATCATTGTTAGACTTTGGTGATTTATTTCTATAATTATTTGGGAAATAATTTTGATGTATTTCCTCTTGCTCACTAGGAGAGGTAAAGATATCTTCAATGTTATAAGTGGTAGATAGATCTTGATCATTGTTTTCAACTTTTGAGGTTGAGACATTGTGAGTGTTATCATTAGTAGTTGAAAATTGAATGTTGTCTTCAATAGCTATGTCTCCTTGATCAATAAGGTCTTGGATTCAATTTTTGAGTGTAACACATTTTGATGCATCATGACCTTTTATTCCATGGTATTTATAATAGGAATTGTCATCATAACATGGAAATTTCATAATAGGTTTTTCACTTCATGATGGTTTTGGAAGTGTGATAATTTTAGCATTGAATAAAGTGTTTAGAACCACCTCAATTAGCCCCCCTAATGGATTATATTTATATTTATTCATGTTATGGGATGGCATAAACTATTTTTTTCATGATAATTGTTGAGGTTGTTGATGATATAATGCATTTTGATGTAAGAATAAATCTTGTTGTTGATGTTGTAGTTGTTGATATGTAATGTCTTGATGTTGAACATGTTGTTAATGATATTAATCCATGTTTTGGTGATTGCTAAGATGTTGTTGATATTATGACTCACTATTTTGATGTTATGATTGATAGATTTGTGAGTTCTGACATTGATTAAAATCTAACATGTGACGAGGTATTCCAAAGTATTGAATTGGGGCATCTATAGTTGCTATGTTGTGGTAGCTAGTGGGGTATGATTACTGAGCCATGTGTCTATAGATTGAGACTAAATTTGGGTGATAGATTAACATTTATATTTTATTGGGATGTTATGGTTGTGTTTTGTGATGTTTTGGTTTGATTTTTTTTTTGATGTAGGAACGGAATATTTGTAAACCTTTTTGATAAAGTATGTTGATTTTTTGATGTTTGGATAGTTGGATGATCAAGTTAGATGTTCGATTCTTGGATATTTAAGGTTAATAAGATGTTTCTACACAACCCTATGATGAGGAGATGAGCTAATTTTGGATGTTGTTTTATAAATGATGCTATGATGTTGGAAGATTAAACCCTAGGATAAGAGTATGAGTGGATGTTTGATTATTTGATTTGATGCTAGTCTAGGACACAAGATGTGCCTAATTCAAATCAATGTTTTTCTATGTCTTAGAGGATATGTTAATTTCTTTACTTAAGCTAGTTGTGAGGTTGCAAGTAAAGGTTTCTACTGATAGTCTAGAAAATAATACCAAGATGATGGTTTGATTTTTTGTGTTCAATATGTGCCCAAGAATAGGTTGATGTTTGGTTGATAATGGTGATTTTGATAGGATATGGTGCAAGTTTGATTTCGATGTTTTGTCCAAAAGGTGCTAGTTATGAACTGTGAGTAAACCAAGATTGAAGTGTAGGATGGTGATGTTGGATCATGACTAATAGGTCCAATGATGATAGTGTTGTCTAAAAACTGAGTAAGGTATTAGGAAAAAGTATTGAACCTTGTTGTTTCAAAAATTTTGAAAGGTTCTAGAAAGTAGGATGATAACAAATTTTATCTAGGATGATAGCAATAAAAATTATGGCAATAGTGGTTCTTTTCAATAATGGACTTGGTAATCCATGAAATAGTCATCTCTATGTAATTCAGTGAGTAGTAAAATAGATTTGGCAATAGCGATAATTTTCACAATAGAGATAAAAAATAAGAACAATTGTGGAAATATTTTAGAAAAAAGTCATAAAACTGATAGTAGTGGTATTTGTTTAGTGGTGTTCAGTTTTGTTTGATAGTTTCATATAATTTTTCCAATTTTGATGTTTGAAGTCTAAGTTTTTTTAGATATGTTTGATAGCAAGTGATGCATACAACAAATAGGAATATCACAATAACTAGCTCAATGGTATAGGGGGATATTTGATGGTCCTTCTCCCATTAAGATCCACTTGGTATAGCTCAGAGAATATTAGTCAAAAAACTCTAAGGAAGAGGTACATTCTTCTCTAAAGGCTTACCTCATCCCTAAAGGAGTAATTTAAAATCCATCTTTATAGAGGGGTCAAATAGGATATATCGAAGAAATGTACCATCTTAATACTCTTAGCTTTGTAAAAGAGAATCAAATCTTAATCCTTATGCCTCAACTATAGATCGGACGTGGTAAGTAACTTCTGGGAACATTGTTATCCCTATGCACTACTTTGAAGAATATTTTAGAAAGACTTGGATGGGCTTCTAAAAAAATGTTTGTAATGAAAATCATGAACACCACATGTATATTTCAAATGGGAGACACTAAAGTATCTAGCCTCCCTTAAGCGACCCATTTGTTTGAATGATATTTGTCTCACAAAGTATAACATTTGCATATTTATGCTACTTACTTTGGTTTTCACATAATTTATATATCCCACTGGTAAATATGCTTTAGGGTTGACTTGAGTTCTCTATTGCATGATGTATCTCAAAGAAGACCCCTCTTTAATAAAAGGGATGACCAACAAAAAAATGTAAAGAGCCCACAATGTTTCTCGTCACCCAAGATCATTAGAAAGATGCAAGGGGAGAGGATACACACTTGGCTTGTAAATCATAGAAGAAACAATGGAAAATTTACTACAATTAGATCTTAAGATGAAGTGAGGTGTTATAGATATGAAATTTTGTTTTAAAAGCACCAAATTCAAATTTTAGAGACTTCAAACACTTCATACAAATGTTGTGAACCAATTTGTTGTCATTGGAATTATATTTTTAGGTCAAAATGAAATGTTGTAGATAGAAATTCATTTTTTTAAAGCAGCCACTTCAAATGTTGGACTTCAAGCATACATGTAAATGCTTGAAAACAAACTAATCTTGAAGAAGGTTTTGTAAGTAAATGTGGTAGTAGTTTAAGCCTTTAAGATTCTTTGACCATGTGTGTAAATGAGTGTAAATAAACACTTTTCAGATTCTTCATACTGGAAATGGTAGATGCAATCAAGAAAATAAGAAGATGTTATGGTTAGACAATTGATTAAGCATCAAAACCCTACAACCTAGAAAAAATTGCAATGCGATTCAACTTTAGGTACACCAAGGGAGAATTTATCTATATAAAAACTGAAAACCACTTGTAATATTGCAAAGAACATGGAATTCTACCCAATTTAAGAACAAAAGCACTAAAAAATCTTGTCATATGACCAAGATATGACCATTTGAAGATAGGGTATAAAAAGTCTTGATTGCCAAAAATTGGCAGCTTTTGTCTTAACAATGGCAACCCAAAATTAGGATGACCATGACACATTTTAACAATAGCGACCTAGCTTTTGAGATGATAGTGACTTTGTAACCTGTAAAATTAAAAACACTCTATCAAACAGTACAACCATGACCATATTCCTATTATATAAACTTGGAAATAAGATGATTATGGTCAGATCCATGCAAAAGGAGCCTAGAAATTACATGATCATTCCCAGATTCCAAAATGATAGCAACCTAGTTGACAACACTAACCCTTGTAAAAGATGAAATATGGATCATATATTTTAGTAATCAACAAAATAAATTCAAATCAATTCAAAAAAATATTATAAAAACACACACTTTGTAATGCCCCACCACGTAACCCTAGAGGAAGTAGCAATTAACTACTTAAGTGCACCAATTTTTTATCTATTTAAAGTGTAATTTACATACACATTCACTTATTAATTGAAAATAACCTCTAAGGCTAAGAGATGGGAATTACTTAAAACCCAAACATACATCATCATACATCTATAGAATTTACTTACATAATTAATCAAGTACTCATACATTCCATTCATAATAAACTCACCATAACATAAAGAGATATAATAAAATTTCATTCACCTTAACTTAATCATAAGGTTACATCACTCATTCCCTGAATGAGGCAATAATAAAAATGAGTTACAATATACATAAATCCACCTCGAATACAAATGAGGGGTAAAATAACATGATTCAAATTGAAATAAATACATTGCTTGAATTAAAATAGGAATTGTGAGCTCTTGAACTGGATAACTCACCATCAAGTATTGAAGATCAAAGGGGGACCCAATGGAGTATGGTGCATGTTCCACCCAGCCAAGTGGCACTCAAAGGCCCACCCTCCATACTAGGAGATAGTAACAACATAACATGGACAAACCTACAACCTCTAATCAGAGGTTGATTCATACTGACACAATCAATCACATGAACCAAATAACCACAAGTACATTAATACAAGACTAACATGGGTCACATTGCTTCCAGATAATAACCAATCAAGTATGTTAAAAGAACCATGCACAAAATACCACATACCAATTGTTGTCGTAGAAAGAATGTCATCACACAACTCGATATGGGATATCCTATGGGAATCTTCATAGGCTTCGAGCCCCATTATGGGATATGCTGGTGGCCTCAACCAAATCCCAACACCCATACTCACTCATGTGGAATCAAATACCTCTCGTAAGTACAAGATAGATGACCTTTCCATTCCAGGCCTTCCCACTCATCCCAAGCCTAAACGAGAACTTGTGTCTATTAGTGAGGCTTACTTATCTTGTTTAGTGTGAAATACTACCCAATATCCTAAGTACATTATTTAAAATATCACTTGATTAAACTACCTCTGAAGGTTACCCAGTTTACCTATTGAGGGCTCTGGCGCCTAACGGAAGCCACTCTTCTACTTGACAACATACCAAAAAAAACTAGTCACCAAGAGTGCCAAATTGCATACAAACTAGATAAAACAACCAGTCCAACTCTAGGAGGCAACATATAATGAAACTCACTCCAAACACTGAAGGCAGCAATTCACATAATCTACTCCTTCCAAAGGAGGCACAAATCATCCCTGTTTGTGGAAACTAGAAAATTCACTAACAAGAAACCATGCACTACCACATGGAAATACAAATGGTTGACATCACAAAATGACAACCCCCATCCTCTAGGATCCTCTAGAAGACTTACATATTAAAGACACATTTAATCCATACCCCAAAATGCAACTTGAAGAAATAGTTACAAAGGGAATTCAAGTCATAATTCAAATCTAATATTTGGATTACCTAAATCCATCCTCAATCAATGGATAACATTGACAAAACCAACACACTAATCCAAGGATACAATAATTGGGTTGACTCAAATAAACATACAATCCCATTTCCCTCTTTCACTACTGGAAGCCTTAACAATTTAAACCCACTTCTCCTTACGAAATACAGAGGAAATAAATATAGAAGGCAATTATGAGGAAATAACTATTTTTGGATATACTAAATCCATTTCCCTTTTAAATTTATTTCAGAGGAAAGAAAATGATTGCCCTAACAAAATAATTGATTAAAACAATTAATTGCCTCTTCAGTAAAATCAAATCCTTAGATTACTTTTAAACATAAATCAATCTACAATTTAGTTTCTTCATTTTCCAAACTAAACATAATATCCAATTTTCCTTCTAATAATTACTCCAATATTTCACTGCATGCAACTACTTATTCAAAGTCATTAAATATACATTCTAATGTATATATAATCATGCAATATAAACATGTCATATATTTTCTTATATATTTAATTATACATATAAACTATTATATATACATTAAATATACTCAAATATGTAACACAAAATAAATACAATATTTTAATCCAAGTTAAATATATTAAAATATTATGCAATATTAAAATATCACATATATATAGTATATATACACAATATGTATATATATAAATAATATATATATTATGTAGATATAAATATATATACAATATATATATTGTTTACATATTCAATGGTAATATATATAGTATATATTTTATCAAATATTTTAATTAAATCCGAAATATTATATGACCCCCATTCTTTTTATTAGCGGACAGATTTAATAATAAGAGTTCGCTATTTTTTTTTATTTAAAACAATTATCAATTTATGTGGGGAGGTTGGTTGTACCCAAACCTCCCCCCATCTCCGTACACACAACCAACACACATGGGAGGGGTCGCACTGCTCATGAAGCAATGCTCCCTCCACTATGTGGAAGGCGCTACCCATGAGACAACTGAACCCTTCCCTTTGTGGGTGTGGTGGGGGGAAATTTCAATCCCCCACCAATATTGCAATATAAAATAAACTCCCCACAACTTTAAAACCTGTGATTTTTAATGAAATGCAATCCGTTGTACGGATGACGATTTTCACTATTTTTTCATAGTTCTAAATAATTCACAGTAATAAAAAATATATATATTATATATATACAATAATATATATTTAAAGTGTAATTTCAATTTAATCGTTTAATTGGAAAAGGATTTTCCAAAACATTCATCTACAGGTAAAATTATAAAATTTCCAGAAGATACCCAAATTTCACAAAGGATTGTACAATAAATCTTCCAAATAGCTTTCTCAAATCCAAACATAGAGAAAAGAATAGACCAGCTATAAGAAAATCTTTACTATAAATTTCTACATTTCCTCTAGGTTTTTCCATGGAAAATCTACAAAATCCATAAGCCATACAATTTTTCCCTACAGAGGTTTCCTAAGATTACACAGAGGATTTCAATAGATTTTCTAGATCTTATAATGTCTTCCTCTAATCTTTTCAATGTTTAATATATTAAATTCATAAATTATTTTCAATTTCACTGTAACTAAAATTTCCTATAGAGGCTCTAGATTTCTTCATGACAATCATAGAAGCTTTAATTTCTTCTTTTCTTAAACAAAAAAATCTTTCAACTATAGATCTAGCACAACTATAGTAATACAATTTCAATTAAAATTTTATACTTAAACAATAACTTAGAAATGGAACCTATTTCAACGAACCTTCTGAAGTATTGAAGTTTTTTATGCCAAGCCTCTTCCAAAGCTTTCACAGCTTCTTCCCAGCAAACACAATTTCCAAAACTTAGTATTGTATCCAAGACCACAACAACCTATTCCAAACAAATCTAAGAATACAAATCCTTTTCAAAAATTCCTTACAATCCAAAACCCCATTTCAATTTTCCACCACAAGCAAATATCGTCTTCCCAAAATTTCCACACTCAAAAATATATTGTGCTTTTCCATGAAGAAGACAAAGCCAAGATTCTCTGTGGGAATTAATTTTCCCAATAACCCTCAATTAATTAACAAAAACATGCTGGAAATTAACAAATATCTCTTAACAAAGACGTTTAATTTCACAAAATATAATTTAATAAATTCATATTCAAATTTAATTCCAAATTATATTTAATTCCCTTTAACAACTTTCTTAAAAAACAATTTAATTAATCAATATTAATTACTTAATAAATAAATTTAACCTCATGGATTAAATTTAATTTACTAAATAAATTTAATTTAATTAATTAATTTAAATAAAAAGCTTCAATCAAAATGTCTAAAATTAATTAAATAAAAACCAACTTATTTAATGCATAATTTAAACATTTATTTTCATAACAAGAATCCTTTAGAATTAAATAATAATAAACAAGACAAACGAAGACAAAACAAAAAATGACTGATGACACATTGTGGCTAGGGTGTAGACCTGACACATGTTACCTAGCTACTATCTCCCATTCAACTTCACTGTTGGGTCGACACGCTCAAACCTATGAAACCAGGTGGAGTCGATGTCATGTACCTACAAACCTGTAAACAAGATAACAAAGAACATATATATATATAAATAACATAGAATACACACCATGAAGACGAAATCAGGGAATCATAGGGCGCTCGCAAGTGAGTGATGTGATCTCGTCCCCTTCACCAATAAACTCATCATAAACTTACGGTTTCATAATAATCAAATATATTATGTACAATAAACATGTTATAGCAACTAGAATTATTACACCAGTTAAAGCATGTCAAATAAAGCATCAGATAAGATACATCAAATCACACGAATAGTCTATCGCTCTATAAATAGCAATCAAATAACACACATGATAATGTATATTCAAGTATCAAAATATCCTGAAAAAAAATAAAAAAAAATCAAAGCAAAGCAAGGACACACTGTCCAGTCCAGAAAGCAAAACAGAGGGGTATTACACACTTACCCATGAAATGAAATTGTAAAGATTAAAAAACCAAACAAGCAAAGTTAGGATAAACAAATGAAACACAAAATTAATTCAAAAATTACAATCATGCCATCCCACAGTTCAATGTACTTGTTTTGAAGATGGATTTTGGATTGCTTGATTCAACACAAAGCCACCATGATTTCAAAAGCTTGATAGTGAGGATTATCTAAAAATGCAAATATATGTTTGCTCAATTTTCTTTGATAATCAATTTGACATGACCTTTCAACAAGTTCTTCAGATTTAATTATGAGAAGGATGAATATTTTTTTATAGATTTACGAGTTTCAGATGAATGATCAGGATTCAACAATGAAAGATCAAGATCAAAAATTGAGAACCATTAAGAGGAAATAGATTGATCAATTAGCTAATCTGATTGATCCAATTAAGGGATTTAATTGAATAATCAGGGGGATTGAAGTGAATAATTAGTAGGATTGGAGAAATTAGATTGAGTGTTTAGTGAGATTAGATCAATCAATGGGATTGAGAAATTAGATTAAGAAATCAATGGTCATGATTTATTCAATCAAGATATGTGAGGATGATTAATTAGTTTAATAATTAATTAATATTTGAGAGGAACGTGCAAGATGTGTTTGAATTAACTAAATAAAGGTATATTTATCAATTAACCATGTTGAATGATTTTTGCAAAATTGAATAATTGATTTAATTATTCACATTTAGAGAAGGGAAAGTAGCTTATTTAAATAATAATGATAATTATGTAATTAACTTGGATGAATAAGGTATGTAAGTGACACAATTAAATATTTTTTGTTTATTTAATTAATCAAGAGGTATAAGGTTAAATTAGGTGATGACATAGTGAACTAATTAAACAATTCAAGATTATTTAACTAATAGAGGAAAATAGGGTTAATGATGCAAATGATGTTAAAAAGGGGATTAATGGTGTTAAATGAAAGTGATGTCGATAATGAAAAAATGTATTTTAGGATGTGTGATATATTTTAAGACATTTTAAATGTATTTTACGATGTGTGATATGCATTAAGCCATTTTAAATGGAGTTCTGGACTAAAAGAAGAAGCAAATAAATGGGTTGAGAAGATAAGAAATGATAAGAAAATGTTAGAAATTATTGATAAATTTTCCATTGCACATAAAACGTTTTCAAAGTTGATAAAGGATGCTCAAGGGTGCATGGATGAGGAAAAGGCTCTATATCAATATGGCATGAAGTGGCCTAGAGCCACACATAGAATAAGGAAGGACATGTACTTTATTGAGTCTCAAATTAATACTACCTCAAGTGCCTATGATCTGGCACTTGACCTAACTAGAGAAACACAAAATATAATAGAATACATCCAGAAGAAATTCTTTCAACTGCAAGCCTTGAAAGAACACATCATCCTATAGTTTGGGGAAGTAAGGGTTTCAGACAATCCCAAATTTATACTTGTTTCAAAAGCTCTTTTCAGTGTAGACAAATCCAAATAGATGAAGTAGACAAAGCAAAGCACTCTGGAAGAAGGAGATGAGTTGCTTATGGAATTTGAAAATATTTGTAGATTGCTTGTGGTAGTTAAGAAAGATTGGGAATAAGGTGGGCTAGCATGGTAGGCCCATTTGTAAAATTTGTAGGTGTCAACCACCTTTGGTTGACATATTTATCACTTATTATGAATTTCAGTGTTTATGTTTAGATTATTTGTACATATGTAGACTATATAGTTTTTCTTCTAGTTCAATTTTTTTTTCTGATCCAGTACATCAATCAGAGGGAGTCAATCCATTTTTAAAAATTTGTATATATGTTTACATTTCTCAAGGGGAGTCTTGGTGAGAGTCATAACTATTGTATAGGCACCCTTTTCCCTTGATGTCAAAACGGGGGAATATAATGTAGTTTTTGACATTTTTCCATGAATGAAAAAGGGGGAGATTGTTGGAAGTTGGCAACATGAGCATGAGGAAAAAGCAAAGGTATATAACAATGTGTTGTAGTATTGTTGATGTAAAATTTTTAACTTATCTGAAGATTTTAGTTACAAACAATTTTGATTAGGTCTAATAGGTTTTTGAGTTGTTGAGGAAGACATTTTTTCAAGCTAGTTTGATCTAAAAAGGTAAGTTGTGTGGGAGATTGACTAAGTGGAAATTTGACTAATTTAGGGTAACAAAGAATCTTTGTTTGGGTCCACACCTCTCCAAAAATAAAGGTTCCACTCTATCCTTCTAACATTATTTTATTGGATGTTAGATGTATCTAATTCTAAGATTTCATCATGTTTTGGAAAGTGGTTTGAGAGATATGAAAAACAAAGTTCAACATAGAAAATTACAGTTATTCTCTACACAGTGCATTTGTGTGGGAGATTTTGTACTTGTCCACAAATGATTTTTTCGCTTTGCACATTTGAGGATAAGTTTGGAAATGCCGGGTAAGTGGAAGAAATTGGGTCCACATTTAAGGGAAGTGTCATTTTTCAGATTTAAAATAGTTACCCATTAATTTTTTAGAATAGCTACCCATTTTAAAGTGGGTACTCGTTCCAAAAAAATTGTAAGTCACAATACATTTTTTCATTTGGATTTAGGCTCAAAAAGGGAATGGTAACCCAACACTTAGTTTTGGACCTACAAGTACATGGTCATAGCAACTTCAAGAGAAAAAATAAACTTTGGCAATATAGTTGATGATATTTTTTTCAAAATTATTTTATGAAATTAAAACCCATTATAGATGAAAATTTGTCTAGTTTGTAAATATGTATTTTTTTTATGATTATATAATTTTTTCTATTTTTAACGAATTAATGAGGAAAATGGTCCATAAACTTGAAATGTCTACTTTTCATAATTTTTTGATAACTTTTAATTTGTTAATTTTCATGTTAAAATAATTATATGGCATCAATCTATACTAAATTATTTACCCAATGAAAAAAAAATTCAAAAATGATAAGTGTAGGTCAATGGGTGATCCCACAATACTAGTTTACAATTTTCGGTCAAACTGGACACTGAACTACTTTTTCTAACTAAATCTTCACTTTCAGTCACCTATAGTGGCTAAACCATGAGGAATTTGAAGATGATGAAAGCTAGTAATTTGTGACATTTTGCTTGTAGATTCTAAATATATTGTTTTCAAAAAATTTGGAACCAAATTGCACTTCTTTTTCCATCTCCTTTGAAAACTAGTTTTTTTTAGTAAACACCATTTTTATGGAGTGATGCTCATCGTATATAACATAAATTTTTTTCCATGAAGGATAAAATTCTAATTTAGATTTTTAACTATGATATCTAGAGCTTTCATTTAGTTTCATAATGTTTTATTGAACATTTTTAAGTTAATCAAGTTTTGAAGTCAAACCAATTACAATTCAGACATAGGTGGACTGTATAAAATACAATTTTTTTTGTATGTATCAAAATCCCTTTTTTTTTTTGTTCAATCAAGGATTTCAATATCTAGTGTACTGATATTTTTAAACATTTACTTTTGATAATTTTCTATTTTTTCACATGTGCAAAACATAGAGCTTGATTTTCGGTGAAAAACCTACATTCAAAAGAAATATAAAAATAAAATAAAATTTATTTAAAATTATAATTTTTGGGAAGGTTATAGTAAGGACTACATACTTACAAAACATAATTTTTAAAAGAATTCATTTGATCCCCCGAAAGGTAAATCAAAAGTGGTTTTTTATCAGCATTTTGATAGGTGTAAAGGAGACTTTGTTATAGGTATTGTTTAAAACTAGCGGGGTTCTATCCAAGGGGCTTTGATCTAAGGTGGTTTGATAAAACCCTCTCCAATTGGAATCATTAAAATAGAACTTTCAAAGGCTTAAATCATTATATTTTATAAAAATATGTGATCTCAGAAAAAATGAAAATCTCCCAGAAATTGTAAACCAACATTGTGGGATCACCCCAAGTTATTGTGGCCATACACAAGGGTTTGGAAAAGCAACAATTAGGGCCAATAAAAAATTCATTAATAAAAAATATCGTCATCAATGTTCATTATAATACACATCTTTACCCGAAAGAAATTAGACAAATAATTTTAGTTAGGTCAAATTATGGTGTCCATACACATGCTTGATATAGTCCTAATAAAGTGACTTTTAAAAAGTGGTTTTTATACACGAATATTAATTTTATTTTTTATCACCTAGGTATTAGAATAAATAACATATTTGGAAACTAGACTCAAAATACTAAATTTCATATTACTAAATGTTTTTATGATACAATGTGTAAGAGCTTCAAATTTTAAGTCCATCTATGAGAAATTTCGAAAATTAGGAAAAATAATTCCATTTTTTGAACATTTGATGGACCCAGCTTTTTCCACTTACCCTTCCAGTAGAGTATATATTCTAATTGGCATTGAGATTTGAGGTCCACATGTCTACATGTGGATACACACTAGAAGTATTTTGTTATTAAGTCATAGGTTGTGCCAACCCAACAACTTTGAAGATATACAAAGGATAAATTTTATAGTATTTTGCAGCATGTATTATAGGTCCATGTAGACCTATTTTAATTTATTTAGAGATTTAAATTGGGTGCATAGTGTGGATGAAATTTTTTGGAGCTGACACGCTAAATATTGGGTGTTACATTAATTAGGATGACTTAGTTGATGTTAGAGTTGATGGTGATATATATGTAAGATCCTTTCGATGTTTTGATATATGGAATGAACATATGATGTGTGATGTGAAGATTCTATATGTGAATATTATCAGAATAGTGCAAAGTTAAGTTTTGAATGTTGAGTAGAAGATTGAAGTGATGTAAATACATATGAAAGCATAATGTTAGATCTGAATCAGATGAAGTGTGTAAAGTCAGTTTATTGAGCTTCATTGGAACTTTATTTCATCCATATGAAAGATGTAATTAATACATTTCAAAATGCTACCTCTTTTCAATACACTAATTCATAAGGTGAAGCCTTTAGATTT
The DNA here is from genome assembly GCA_007115665.2 of Sequoiadendron giganteum. Classification (NCBI taxonomy): domain Eukaryota; kingdom Viridiplantae; phylum Streptophyta; class Pinopsida; order Cupressales; family Cupressaceae; genus Sequoiadendron; species Sequoiadendron giganteum. The sequence continues at coordinate 578,232,411 of CM021104.1, forward strand.
ATTTTTTGAGTGAGGTGGTCTATACATAAGGCCACCCATAGGTGTGTGTACCACTCCCTCTAATGTTCTAAGACAATGCACTTAATTTTTCAGATCAAATTCTTATTTGTGGACTCTGTGAGTCCATTCCCCTATGGATAATAATTCGACGGAGTCTTAAGGTAGACTCCATGTTGGACGAAAAAGTATAACATCCCAATTCCCACAAAGGATCATGCTTTTTTGGAGATGAGGGCTTTAGGAGAGTCGAACCTCACTATTAGTTCACTATAAAATTGATGAGTTTAGCTTCAATAGAATTATTAAAAGGGGCCATCTTCATCCATATGGTGAAATATTCTATCCCTATCAGTATCCACTTATGTCCCAAGATGGAAATGGGATTAATAATCTTGATGAAGTCTAGGCCCCACTTTGCAAAAGGTTATTCTACCACGATTGGGTGTAATTTCATGGCATAAGTTTTTCCTCGACAAAGAATTGGCATTGTGAGCATTTTCTTACCATATCATGAAATTCTAAAAATAGGGTGGAAAAATAATAACCCACCCACATGATCTTTATATTGGTATTTTTTGTGGAGAAATATCTTCCTTCTAAGCTATTGCTAGATTCACCTTGTATTAGGGAAGAAATTTTCAGATTAATTGTATATAATATAAAACTAAATCCCTAACAACAATAGAGCACAAAAGAAACTAGAAGCATAATAATATTGAAACAACATCACCTAGTCTTCAAGCTTCCATTGGTTGACCTCCATTGGCCTTCTCCATCTTGCTGAAAATGATATGATTTCCCTTAGATTGAGATGCAACTATCACCTATGTCTAAGCCAAGCAAAATATTGAAGTATTATGAGTGCTCAAGTGCTCAAAGATCTCTCAAGCATGCTAAAAATAATTGTGTCCAAAATGGCTTTAGAGTGAGCCTTTTAAGGAATTCCAAATTGAGAATGGATGGCAAGGATTAGAAGTTGGTAAAGCCCTAAGATCAACAACTAGGATTCAATGTGATAAGGAGCATTAGGGTTAGGGCAACATTAGGTCAAAGTTAGGGCAAGCTTTGAAATGAATGGCTGAGATTTAGACAATTAGATCAATGGTGGACAATAAATGAGATAGAAATAAAATAATATAAATTATTTGATTTATGGAGGAATGTTGACTTCTAAATTAAATAATGGTTTAATTCATAAATGAGAATGATACAAAAGGAAATAAATAATTGTTTTAATTATTTATTTGGAGAGATGAAAAGTGGGATAAATGGATAAAATTTATTTAATTGAAGGATAAATGGTAATGTTATGGAGGAAATAATCATAAAAGGATAATTAGAAATTATGAAATTAGGATATAATCAAATCATGAGGATTTTTGACATAGAAAAATGCAGCTCGGGAGCCTAAGTCATTTCTATGTGTCTACATTTTGCCCCTCTTTGACATAATGCAATTTATCGTGTTGTGTCAAAGAAAACAAGTCAAAAATATGCCCCAGTGTGAAATTAGGGAGAGGAAGGATGACGAGGAGGTAATGGTGTGCACCCTCGAGAGGACAAACGAGTTCAAAGAACATGAGTGGGCTCTCAAAATGGATGAGAAGACTAGAAAATGAAGGAATAGAAGAAATATTAGAGTGGAAGACATGGGTGTTAGGAGGAAAAATGAAGACTTCAATATCTTGCCAAAGAACACAATAGGTGTTGCATAATCATCATTGGGCAGGAAAATGTGATAAATGGACAAAAAACACCATGATATGACATAGACTATGGTGTGCAAGATCATCCACTTGTGAAAAAAAACAGTCGCAGACAAGGAATGTCCTAACTCGTACTAAGAGCCAAGTTGCCCCTGTCTTTTTGTCAAGACACACCAAAGACAAAAAGCAAGGAAAAATAGGTCATGAGACATCATCGCACCTCTAAATCCTTCACGGGACATCCTCGAGGTAGCTAGTAACATGACCAAGAGACAAAACAATATAAAGATAAGACAAAATAGACCAGCAAAATCAATAGCCATTCAATGTGTTTTTTAATGTTTGAGTGTCGAAGGTTGAGTGCTTGATAGTTTGTCAGGTTGATGATTTGATAGTCTGAAAGTTTTGATAGTTTGATGATGTCTGTCATTAGGAAGGACACATCTTGAAAAGGCCAATGATTATGTGGCAGAGCCTATCATCAGGAAAGACACATCTTGAAAAGGAAAATTACATTGTCACGGAGCCTGTCATCAGGAAAGACACATCTTGAAAAGGCAAATGACATTTTGACAGGGTCCCATACCAAAAAGGGCACATCTTGAAGGGGACCATAAAGTGACTAAGTTGACATTGTTGTGGCAATTTGAGATTTTTGACTTGATGATTGACTATACAATGTTGTCTGTTGGTGCATGATTTAAATGTTGATGTTTAAATGATTGTCTTCTGTTCAATTTTGACTTCCTGACTTAGTGGAGTGATGTGACAAACCCTAAAGGATTGACCTAGGTGGCCTCGGGGGGTCATCAACTGATGGCCTTACCTATGTCGTGCACTGAGAGACCTCATAGTTCGATGTGACCCTTGACTTTGTAATGACAAATGACTGAATCATGATTTTATTGGTTATTTGACAAACCTAATGCCTTGGGGGCGCATCGACGAATGTCCTTGCCTATGTCCAGTCGCAAAGGCAACATAGTTTGACAATGACAAGGGCTGACTTGACTGACTTTGAGTTTTCTTTTGGGATTTTGAAAGTTATTTGGATTTTTATTTTTTGTTGACATGTCTTGATATTTTTAGGAGTTTTGGAGTTTTATTACTTCTTTTTTTTTGTCTTTTTTGAATATTTGAGTTTTTTTTGTCTTTGTGGCAATATGCTAATCTCCAATGACAAGTGGAGAATCCAATAAAACCAGGTGTTATAAAATTTCCCCCAACCAGGTCTAGGACTAACCATCAGGAATGGGATGGGATAGGGGTTTATTATGGATGGAATATGGAGGAGAAAGGATGCTAGATGTCAACCGCTTGAAATTCATGATATAGATGACCAAGCCTTATGATGGATGTCAAATGGGAGATGATGGGAGGTAAAGGAATTGTGACGGATGAGGGTGGAAGACTAGGTAGAGTGATAGTAGATGACAGAGTAGAGACTAACTACACATGGTGCCTGTTTTCTAGGTTTTCACCATGATACTTATCCAAAGCACCACCGAAGTAGTTTTCACTATTGGATGGTTTTATTTCTCTTTACTATTTTCATGATTTTTTTATTTTATTTTTTTGGCATTTTATGATTTTAGCATGGCACTCTGAAGCTATGTATAGAACCTACGTAGGTGCAAGTTGTTGATAGGCTCGGACAAAGGTTCCCCTTCAAGTGTGGACAATTGATAAGTGTCAGAACCAAAAGATATTGTTATGACATATGGACTAGGCCAATTAGGCTCAAATACATCGGGTTTCTCACGTTCTGCTTGATTTTTTGGATTCTCCATCAACACTAAGTCACCAATGTCAAACTGTCTAATCAAAAAAAAATTGTTGTAACTATGGAAAAGGGGTTTTGATATGCTTGTAAGTGAGTCAAGGCCCTTTGTCTGCATTCATCAAGCAATTCTAACTCATGCAATTGGGATATATGATATTCCTCATCATCAATAAGCCCTTTCATGGAGACCCGTAGGGAGGGGACTTCAACATCGATAGGAAGGATAGTCTCAGAACTGAAGACTAGAGAAAATGGAGTGGCGCCAGTGGGTGTGTGGATGCTCGTACAATACGCCCAAAGGGCAGGGTTAAGTTGAATGTGCCAGTCATGACCAGTGTCATTGACAGTCTTTTTAAGAATTTTTATTATGGTCTTGTTGGATGCCTCGGCTTGGCCATTGCCTTGCGGGTAATATGGTGTGGAAAAGTGATGTTGAATGTGGAATTTCTCACATAACTCACGGACATCCTGATTTTTGAAGGGACAACCGTTGTCAATGATGATGGTTTAGGGGACACCATACTGACATATGATGTAATTGAGGATGAATTTAGATATTTGTGTATCGGTTATGTATGTCATAGGGATGGCTTCAACCCATTTTGTGAAGTATTTGGTGGCGATGATGATGAGCTTATGGCCATTTGATGAGGTGGGATGGATTTTTCCTATGAGGTGAAGTCCCTATTGGGTGAAGGGCCACATTGAAGTGATAGATTGCAACTCCTGTAGAGGTGCATGAATGAGATCACTATGTATTTGGCACTGTCAACATTTCTGCACAAAGTGATAGGAATATTGTTCCATTGTAGGCTAATAGTAACCTAGTTGCATGATCTTTTTGGATAGGGTTGGACCACTAGAATGGGCTCCGCATATACCTTTGTGTACTTCACATAAGGTAGTTTGGGCTTCGTTAGTGTCGAGACATCTGAGTAAGGTGGTGTCAAAGCTACCTCGATATAAGGTATCACCGATGATGGCATAGCAAGTAGCTTTACGAATGAAGGACTTACGTTGATTGTTGGAAAGGTCAGGTGGTAGGGTTTGGGAATATGAATAGTCATAAATATCTTGGTACTAGGGGGAATTGGGGCCAACAAGCTCACATACCATCTTAGATTTTGGGACATCAAAGGCAGGGACCAACAACTGCTCCACTAATAACTCATATTGTGAGATGTTGTTAGGGATATCCAAAGAGACCCAAGAGTGGCCATGGCATCTATTGCTTTATTTTGAACATGTGACACTTGGAAAAAGGAGATGTCTACAAATTATTGCATAAAACTATCAATCATTCTATTGTATGGGGTCAATTTCTCATCCTTAGTATCATATTCATCATTGACTTGTCGAATGACCAATTGTGAAACACCAAAGACTTGTACACTCTTGATTTTCCATTTTATTACCATACGTAATCCTGCCAGCAAGGCTTCATACTCTAAAATGTTATTTTTGCATGGGAAGGCTATCTTGAAAGATTTAGGGATTGTATCACCTTGAGGGGTAACAAATAATATACCTGCACCTGATCCATGATTAGTGTGTGAGCCATCAAAATAAAATTTCCATGTTACACCAATGTCTAGTGTGAATATGGACTCATCAGGAAAGTCTGAAACCAAAGGGTGATGGGCTTGTGTGGGCGCATTTGCTAGTTGATCAACAATGACTTGTCCTTTTATTGCCTTATGTTCCACATATTGAATGTCATATTCACTAAGTATCATGACCCATTTAGCCAATCGTCATGTTAATGTTGCCCTACTGAGTAGATATTTCAGAGGATCTATTTTGGCCGCAAGTTTAGTCTGATGGTTTAACATGTAGTGTCTCAACTTTTCAGTGGAAAAGACCAATGCAAGACAAGCACATTTAATTGGACAATAGTTAAGCTCGTATCCCACCAAAGTGTGACTAATATAATAAATTGCATGTTCCTTTTCCTCATGGTCATTCTGAGCCAACAATGCCCCAAATGTGGCCGTAGTAGCTAAGATGTATAGAATTAGGGGTTTTCCATCAATAGGTGGCATTAGAACAGTATGCGTCAAGAGGTACTTTTTGATCTACTGAAAAGTTGCATCACACTTGTCTGTCCAAATAAAAGGAACTCCCTTACATAACAAATACTGAAAAGGTTGACATTTATTTGCAAGTTGTGCGATGAAGCGCCTAATGGACTAGATTGGACCCTATAGTGTTCGAAGTTGATTGATACCTTTAGGTGGAGGCATGTCTAATATTGCTTTGACTTTTGTTGGGTCTACTTCAATGCCTCGATGGGAAATAATGTATCCCAAAAGCTTTCTTCATGTCACACCAAAGACACATTTCTTGGGATTTAGGCAGACCTTGTATTCTTCTAGCCATGTGAAAATATTTTCTAGGACTCTTAAGTGATCACCATGTGTCAAGGATTTTCCAAAAAGATCATCAACATAGTCTTCCATCAATGTGTGCATGAGATCATGAAATATGGTGGTCATAGCTCTCTGATAGGTTGTGCCTGCATTTTTCAATCCAAAGGGCATGACATTCCAATAGTATGTACCCCATGGGTAAGTGAATGATGTCTTGTGTTGGTCTTTAGGAGTGATACATATATGATTATACCTCGAGAAGCCATCCATGAGGGACAACATCCCGTAGCCTATTGTTAGGTCTACTATGATGTCTATATTTGGGAGTGGGAATTCATCCTTTGGAAATGCTTTGTTTAAGTCCCGAAAATCTATGCAGATAGGGATTTGGCCATTTGATTTGGTCACTGGTACAAGGTTTGAGATCCAATCTGCATAGTCAATAGGTCTTATGAAGCCAACATCCAATAATTTCTTGAGTTCAATTTTGACCTATATAGCTATTTGAGGGTGCATTTTTCTAAGCTTTTGTTTGATGGGCTTTGTATTTGGATGCAATGGGAGATGATGTAGAATCAACTTGGGATCCAACCCTATCATATCAACATAAGACCATGCAAAAGTGATTTGGCATTCGGTGAAAAATGCTTGAAATTCGGGTTTTTCCTCTTCTATGAAGGATGTTACAAAGAGAATAGTCTTAGGAATATTTTTCATACCAATGTTGACCTCTATTATGTCTTCTATCAACATTGGAGATCTCTCTGGATTGATAGGGAGAAAGTCCAACCCTCCATCCTTGGGTTCCTTAGAGAGGTTTTCGCCCTCGGATATGTCCTTTCCTTTTACTTTTTCTTGGTCAGAAGGCACCTTGCGGTTTTCACCTAAAGACCATTTAGTTTTTAATTATTTTTTTCATTTTTATGACTAGAGGGTGGGACAGTCTCACTGAAGTATGATACAACATCAAGATCTATACTGAAGCCAACCTTATGGTCCCCATGTGGTATTCCCTCTCGTAGTCCCATAAATTCTACAATGACCTCATCATTTTCAAATATGTCCAAGTTAGGTAGATCTTGTTGGTCCCAATCAGTCAATTGTGGGTAAACAAGGGAGATGCCATCATCAATGTTAGTGAAGGACGGGGAAGCAACTGATAGGGTAAAGATAGAGGTATTATTGAGGTCCCAAAAGGATTCGGTCCATGCTCTTTCATCTATGGTCTTTGGCGGGTCAAGTTCATAAAACGAGTCAATGCAAATATTGATATCCATGAGGTTGGTAAGGGATGGGTAGGGTATATCAAACTCTTGGAGGACATGATCAAGCTCATAGTCACTTGTGGTGCAAGAGTCCCACTCATAGTCATTAGAGTCAGTGTCATCATAATAGATGTAGGTAGGATCCTCAGATGTCTCAACATCTTCTGAAGCACTCACATCGTTATTTGAAAGCACCTTATTACTTAGAGCACCAATCTTAATTGGTAAGAACCCTAACCCTGAGTTATTTGGTTGCTTAAGAGGCATCAAGGGTTCTCTCATTCCATTTTTATGTATACCAAGTCCACTGATTCCATCGTAACCCGTTTGTTTCATTAGTGCAAAACCTTTGCCATTATTTTTTGTTGGTAGCGGTGGAAAATCTTCCTCATCTTTGTAAATCCAAGCTGAAATATCATGAATGTCTTCTTTGTTTACCTCTCCCCATTTTGTGAAGGTGGTGGTGGGAGGAACTTTAAAGACAACTTTGGGCTCCATCTTGAAACAAGGCCTACCATAAGACTTGGGAGACTTAGGTAGCTTTGTGATGCAATAGGCAGTATTTAGTTTATACTCGCCACAACCCTTGTCTTGGATCTTGATTTTGGGGTCGATGGATGGGGTTTTGGATGTGGACGATTTAATGAGGGTGGAGGGATCGACATAACTAGATGAAGTGGCTACGGAAGTGGATGCAGAAGCTTCTTGATTGATAGGAACTTGGCATTCAATAAATCCCATTAAATTGGTACAATATTCAAAGGGATCAGGGTCACCAATGATCATGACTTCGGTGCCATTATATGGAAATTTCAAGCATTGATGATAGGTGGAAGGCACAACTTTCATGGCATGAATCCAGGGTCTACTGAGGAGAAGGTTATATGGGAGTTCAAGATCCAAGACTTGGAATGTGGTGTCCATAACTACAGGTCCAATTCTAATGGGGAGTGTGATAACACCCTGAGAAGAGCATTCTTCTTCATCATAGGCCTTGATTATAATACTTTTGGTTGTGTCTACACATGCTGCAAAATAGCCCAATGCCTTAACCAATTTTAAAGTGCAAATGTTTAGTCCAGCTCTGTCATTTACCAAGACTCATCTGACCTTGTGCTGATGGACAAATACTTCAAGGTGCAATGGGTCATTATGGCTAGACTTTTGTGTAGAGTAGTCTTTTTCAAAAAAGGAGACTTTTGTTTGAAGGATTAAATGGAAATGACAAGATGACTAAGTGAGGTTTCCTAACTTGACTTATGAGTTGGAAAGGTCTCACAAAAGGATGATGACTAAAGGAAATAATGACGACTAAGTCCAATGATAACCTACTTTTGGAGGCAATGATTTTGAAAAGTATGGTAAGGTTTTCCTAACCCAAAATTTGCAAATGAAAAAAGGACCTAAGGACTAGTTTATGACTGAAAATGATGATGATGAATGCTAAAGGATGCACTTAAATTTTGCAAAGATGAACTAAAATTTGCAAGAAATGGAAGATTTGAGCAATTTTCTTTATGGTTTTTAGCAGAGCAATCAAAGCGAATGTGTTGCAGACAAAATGATTACTTGGTGTGTTTGCAAGTTTGATCAAATTTTCAAATGTTTCAAGTTGAATGTTTGTTCCCAAATTTGTGAGATAATATTTGTTTGTTTGAATGTTTGAGAAAATACTTGGCAAACACAATATTTTGTCTTTGATAAAGCACAATGAAAACAAGCACAATCCTAGGTTAAGCTAGGACAATATTTGTTAGATTGCATGTGGTTTTCCCCAACCACACTTATTCTTAGCATGTGAACCCAGAAGCTTGGCCGCACGGGCTCCCCCTTTCATTGCACTCACTTCTCAGGCCAACCAAGCTTCCAACCCCCATGAAACTCTCATGGAAGATTGATCACCTCTACTAAGAACTACGAGAATGTGGATGCCTTCACAACGACCGTTGTTGTGCTAGCAAATAGAAAGGATTTTGGCTACTACACAAGAATTTTAGTTCAAGACCCCCGTTTGAGTGGCCACACATGGGGCAAAGATTAAGCTCTATTAAAGGAGGAATTCCAACCTGAAGAGGTTATGCTCAACAGGGTTTTGGGGAATTCTACTTTGTCCGTGTAATACATCCGTACTCATAATCCTAAGTTTTCCATTAGGATTCACATTTATATACCAGTCGGGGGTTCAACCAAAGAGCTTTCTTGCCAGTCTGAGTCACCTTGGGGTGAGTACTTTTTCCCACCAAGGAAGGCCCAATTCCTAGAGTCAATAGCAATTTCTCTTGCACACAGGATCGCACAAGTGCGCAAGGGGAGATGATACTTCTATTATTGAATCATGGTTACACACATTTTGAAAACAAAGTTCATTTTGAATGCCCAAATCCAAATGTGTGGGTGTTAGTACAAAATGTTGAAAGGTTTTTTTGAGTCTCAGGATCACCAAATGGTGCGAGAGAAGCACATATGCACCTAGAAACAAAATGCAAACCACAAGACAATGCAAGCATTGGTAAATTTTAATCTCACTTATGATGTCAACTCAAGCACTCAAGTTCTTTTTAGGCCCACTGATCAGTCTAAGTGAAAAAGTCACTCAAGACAAAGTAAAGTAAAGCCAGAGCCCTACAAAGCACAATTAGTAGTTTTGGCCTCCAATCTTTGACAAACAATAGTTGGTGTTTCCGATTTTCCAATTGAAGACGTTCAACCTAATAAAAAAAAAATTCAAAGATTAATCCCAAAATCAAAACTAAACTATAAAGAAAAATAATATTAGTCTAACTAATGAAAAGTAATAGACAAACATTAATCTTATCTAAAAATTGAAAATCTAATTCTAAAAATCTAAAACCAAACTGAAAAATATATTAAAAAATTTAAATCTAATTGAATTTGGAAATCTAATTAAGCTAAAATTTAATTAAAATCTAAATTAATGATTTATAAACTAATGAAAAGAAAATTACAATCTAAAAAATATAATAAAAATCTAATTAAAAAAATAAAATGTAATTTAATTAAATTAAAATCTAAAATACCTAAATTGAATTAAAAAGTTATTTAGTTAAATTAAAATTTAAAAATATCTAAACCTAATTAAAAATTTATTAAAATTTTAAAAAAATTCTAAATCTACTTAGAAATTTAGAGTCTAATGAAAAACTAATGAAAATTTGATTACATTTAAATCAAAAAATATCTAAGTGAAATCTAGTTAAAAGTTAAAATGAATCCAAATCTATTAATCTTTAATTAAATTAAAATCTAAATATATATACATCTAACTAAAATCGAGTTGAAAATGAAAATTTAAAGTATTTTAATTTAACTAACTAAATGAAGCGGAATGACGAGCATGAAATAAAGCTAAGTTAAAATATAAACAAAACTAAAGCCTTTGCCCAAAAGCTTCTCCGTCAACGTTTCAAGTTTAAATGTAGTTCTATCTCAATACATTCAAGATCATCATTTGATTAATTTATCTTCTTGTTCATGCTGGAGGAATTTCTTATTCATGTGGATGGTATTCTTCTTGGTTGATCCTTTGAAGTATGTGTAGCTTCATTTGGGTTATTGTTCATATTTCCATTTTGGTATCAAAGCTTAGACCATAGGAGATCCATCTCATATTGGGAAGTTGAGCTGAGGAGACTATCGAAGGCTGAAGGGATTTTTTGAAGGACTGATTTTTCTCATTCAGGAGGTAGCTGATTTTTGAAGCACTTTGGGTCAGATCTAACCCTACCATTGTGTTCAGAAGGTCTGAAAACGTAAGGATTTCCCACCCATTTGTGAAGATTCGAGTTTGTCATCAGGAGGCCATCAGAGGTTTTTTGTAGATATATTTGTGGGGCAAAGTATGGATCATGCAAGTTTTGGAGGAAAAAAAATCCACCTTTGGTCGGTATATTATATTGCAGGTTCAAACAAAGATATCTCATTTTTATTTTTTTAATAGTTGGGAAGAAAAAAATATTATTTGGGATTGAATATTAATCCAAGGTCAGCTTATTATAGTTTTGTGACAAATATTTAATATGTGCTGGTAATAATTTATTCAGTGGTCAAAGTTTTAAATATTTTTTGTCTTTTATTATGGAGTGATTTAATATTTATTTTTTTATAGTCATTTTATTTAATTGGTAATTGACATTTTTTTATTATAAGAGGGTTTATTTATCTCAACGTCAGCCTATATTTTTTGGGTTTGAATTTGTTTTTATCGACCTACATATATGCGATTTCAATTACCAATTGAAAAAATTGAAATCAAGTGCATGTATCTTTGGTTCGACCTTTTCAAATCTATAGGATTCGACACAGTCAACAGATCCTTACATTTGCTCTTTGTACAATTCTTAGGAGTTGTCAATGCATTCATATTGCATGTACTATTGTCAAGTCAGTCACCCATCGGTCATCCTTCATCAAACTCCTTTCTCCCATCATCTACCTTCTATCCGTTGCCACCGTCCATCGGAGTTACTCCCGACCACCATCTACCAGCACCTTACCACCGCCTACGGTCATATTTGTGACTCTGGGCTCCTCTTACAAGTGGCTTCGCCCAAAACTCTTCCATCTCACAGCTCCACTGCCACCAGGTCGGGTGGCGTAATTTTTTTGGCAAACCAGATAGCCCCATAGTCCTATTGGCAGCCAAGGGACAAATTTTTGTTTGGCCTAGGTGTTTGATTTTTGCACCTATTTAGTCTACACCCCGTAATAGGGCAATTTTTTTCCATGGATCATAACTTTTCACTAGGATATCAAATATTTGGAAACAAAAAATTGTCAAAATTGGTTTCATGTACTTCATAGACGTGCAAAGTATTTTTGCAAATATTTTTGTGGGTATGAATTATAGTCATTTGAAGTCGTTGCTTCCATTTGGACTCCCAAGCTAGTATATTTTCACCATTTTGTTAGATTTTCGAAATTCTAGTGGCATTATGAAGGTGGTTCAAATTTCTATCATTTAGTCAATACACTTTTTTGAGATTCAATCCTAGGTATATTCTATCAAGTTTTTGAAATTTGTGGCATTTGATTGATATCTTGGACATACTGCAATTTGAAGATGGTTTTTTTTACATTGGAGGCTTTATTTTTACTAGCAAATCATATTTGGAAGTTTCTATTTGATATTAAGGGTTAGTTTCTTTGTAATATTAGAGATTTTTCATAATTTTTTATTGGGTTTGGACCATATTATCCTTCTGTGATTATGTTGCACAAAGGGAAACTATAAACAATGGAGAGATGGCATCATAAACCATCTCCAATCACTTCAGTTGTTGCCTCATTTGTATGGTTTTGTTCCCCATCTAGCCCAAGGTATTCAAAAAAATTCTTAGAGGTAGCAGATATAATATCTTAGAGGTCATTACAATGCATGTTGATGATGATGTTTTGAAAGACATTGATCATTTTGATTGTCCTCATAATCTTTGGACTAATATTTTGGAACTATATGGATATGTTGATACTCCACCATTCCCCAATGATCAAGATTCAAAATTTCATGTACCTCTTCATTCTTTAGATAGGATACCCTATGATGATAATGTTATGCAGGAGCTTATAGATTTGGAATGCTTTAAATCTTCAAATGGGAATGTCAAGGGTTCTTCAAATGCTTCTTCTCCATCAAAAGCAATTGATGTACCTTCACCTTTTGTGATTCATTGTTAAGAGTTATTGATTGACATTTCCATCATTCTTATTTATCAAGACATATTATGTTTTCTAGATTTGGGATCATAGGATGGATTTGTTTCAAGTATTGAAAATCTTTCTACTTCGACGAGTTTTGAGGGAATTCTTGATGGGATATCTCTCCTCTATGTAGATTCTAATTTGAAGATTTTTCTTGCGTCTCCACATTCCATTGTTTCAACCTCGATTGAGGATCTTGATCTTGGTGAGACTACCTTGGAGGCACTTGATTCCTCTTCAGAGATATCATATAAGAGGCTTATTTCCTCCCATTTTATTATGGAGTTGGAGTTTCTTCAACATCTACCATTGGATTTTATGCTTCTTAGTGGAAAACAGGTGGTTTGTTGTAATTGGACACTCTTTTGGAGATTCAGACTTCTTTTAGTGGTGTTAAGGATATTTCATTCAGGGGGCCAATGTAGTCTCCATCTATTCCTTCAATGGAGGGATCCTTGCATTGCATTCTTTGGATCTTGTTCATCATTTTCTACATAGTTCTAGTTTTGTCAGCTTCTTCATTGATTGGGCATGTACCTGATTTAATTATGGCATCTTCATCTACCTTGGGCAAGGAGACACATGAGTAGTTTTCAGAGCCATCATCCTCATCCTCATCCTCATTCATCTTTCCTTCCTTCAATTCCTATTTGGAATGGGAAGCATCCATGCATTTCTACTTGGTTTTGTTTCTTCCAAGAGGGAGACAAGTTGTTTGTTGACATTGAATCATGTTTTATCTTTAGGAACTTACCATTTTTTCCAGTGATTACATATTGTAGGGGGGCTATATAGTCTCTCTATTTCCATCTTATGGGAGGCTATTAATTATTATATGCTTCTGATGGATGTAGTTGTTGGGGTTATTGATGATGAGACCTCGATACATCACTTCCATTACTTGTACATGATTAGCATTAGATTTTGTAGTATATCTCTTTTTTGGGGGAGCAGTTTTGTACCATGAGGTTTTCTCCTTTTCTTCATTTGTAAGATATTGCATTATCATTTGTAAATGGGTACCTAACATGGCCTAGTAGTTGGGACCCATCATCATTGCATCATTTGCATCGTAAGTACATTGTCAAGGTGCACTTATCGGAGGGTGTTAGTGTGATTGTGTTTATTTCCTAACTAGATATTAGTGAGAACCTATTCACATCATTAATAAGTTTAGTTAGGAGTTAGTTTCCTAGGTGGAATTCTACAAACTAATATTTAATGGAACCATATCACATTAATGGGCATGTAGTTATCTAAGCATTTAATATTTCTCTCATGCATTTATAAGTATGCATTAGGCATTTAATGTTTGTGACTAAGGTGGTTATCCAACTATTTCTCTCCTTTCCTATATAAGGAAGGTTGTTGTATATTTGTAATCATCTCACGAGTTCTATCTCAATACATTCAAGAACATAATTTGATCAATTTGTCTTCTTGCTCATGTTGTAACACTTTCTTATTCATGTGGATGGTATTCTTCTTGGTTGGTCCTTTGGAGTATGTGCAATTTCATTTGTGTTATTATTCATACTTCCAACAATCCTATTGGTCACCCAAGACTCTTCTGATTCGAATTGGTTTGTGAAAACTTGATTTGTATTTTTTGTTTCCATCTCAGGACTAAGCTCTTTAGTGAGGTATTTGCGCAAGCCTCTTCCTTTGACCAGTTTCATGGATCAAATTTTGATGTCATATTCTAGAATCTTGGTGATCCAATAAATTCTTATCTCAGTGATTTCCCCTTCCATGATGTATTCCCTCACACTAGGGTGTGCAACAAGGACTATAATCTTGCTTGCTGAGACCAAATTTTTGAACTTTTTTAGGCTCTTCGCAATAGTGAAGGCCTCCTTCTCCACAAAATTATATCTGGCCACATAACTCTTTAGAGTCCTTGAATAGAAAGTGATGGGGTGTTCTCCACTTCCTTCATTTTCCTTCTACATGAAGATGATGACTATACTATGCTTAGAGTTATAAACATATAAAATGAAATCTTTTGAAAAATCTGAGTTTTCTAACATTGGAGCTATTGAGATAGCTACCGTTATCTTCTTGAAAGAATCTTTTCCCTCTAGAGTCCATTTAAAAGCTAGGACCTTTTTCAAACATTAATGTAACAGGTCTTGTAATTCCTTCAAAATCTGAAATAAACCTACTAACAAATTTAATCTTTATGTTTTCTACTTTATCAAAATTCATGTATACATGAACTTCAATTTTTGATTGAAAATGGTATTATATAGAATTTTCGTCAATGGATATTTAAGCTAGATTTAGAACTTTACAGTTTTCTATTAAATCTTGAAAGTGTTACAATTGTAAGTAATAAGTTCCATTTAAATTTATTAATTAATTAAAAAATAGTAATTTAAAAAAATTATTAAAAATATTCTTCAACTTTCTATAATAAAATAAGTAAATGAATTTTAACATTTAAAAATAAATAATTACTATGCTTAAACATGATTTTTATAATTTAAAAATAAATTAAAAAAATATTCTATTATATTCAAATTACAATAATTTATTTTCTTGATTAATTTTAAAACCTAATAATAAAAAATAAATTTAAAAAATCTAAATTTAAAAACTTCAAGATATTTCATATATGAATAATAAAATAAAATAAAATAATAAAAAACATATTGAAAAAAAATTAAATTATTTATATCCTAACTTTCAAAAATATTTTAAGTTAATCTATACTTTTATAAAAAAATATTATCATTTAAATATATTCTTTAAATTAGTTTCTTAAAATATTTAAAAATATACATATTATAATTTCTTATATAACTTTTCACATAACATATCCAATTAAAATATATAATCGAATAAATTTTAAAATTGTAAAGTACGGCCAGTTTTTTAAAAAAGGGTCCACAGACCATCAAATTCCTCCCCTGGGATCAGGTCTCATACTATCAGAACTGCCTATATTCCTGAAGTAATTTTTCTAAATATAAATTAAGCTGAATTTCTTTATCAGAATTAAGTATTGAATTGATTTATTGAGTAATTTTACTTGGTGCATATATTTTCTAAATGGTGAAAGCGCTCTTTTCAATTTGTTGAGAAAGGGTATCTAAAATGGGCGGAATTAACAATATTTTTTTATTTTTAAGTTGGGTCTGAACTCATTTTTATGCAGAATTTGAATCGTTTTCGATTTGGGAAGTGTAGTGGTGGAACATCATAAAGGATGAAGTCAGAATGGAACAAGTAGAATTTTGAATCGTTTTCGATTCAAGTTTTGGTAATTGTAGTGGTGGAACATCATAAAGGATGAAGTCAGAATGGAACAAACAGAATTTGAATCGTTTTCGATTCAAGTTTTGGTAAGTGTAGTGGTGCAACATCATAAAGGAATAAGTCAGAATGGAACAAGCAGAATTTGAATCATTTTCGATTCAAGGTTTGGTAAGTGTAGTGGTGGAACATCATAAAGGATGAAGTCAGAATGGAACAAGCAGAATTTGAATCATTTTCGATTCAAGTTTTGGTAAGTCTAGTGGTAGAACATCATAAAAGATGAACTCAGAATGGAACAAGCAGAATTTGAATCGTTTTCGATTCAAGTTTTGATAAATTTAGTGGTGGAAACTCATATAAGATGAAGTCAAAATGGAACTAATAAAATTTTGATAGAATGAATAACTCTGAATCTTAAATTTTTTAACCAATTTTCTAAATTTGATATGGAAGCCATTATCTATACCAAGTATGAATACAAAACGTACAGGGAAAGAAGTATGGTTTATCAATATCGTAGTGTAGACTAGTAGCCCGAGCACAAAAAGTATTTGAATAGTTAAAGAGTTCACGAGCAAAACATAGCACTGTGCCGCCGGTGAATCACGTTCATTCACCGACTCAGATCAAAGGCCTATAAATGCCCGGTACAAGTCCATAATCAACACAGTAGCGGTGCTCAGTAATCGTCCTGCCATTCAGTTTTCTGAGAAAGCAAGATATTGATGATGAAAAGAGCAGTAACAATGGTGTTCATAGTTATGGTGGCGGTGGCAACCACCATGCCAGTAACAATGGCAAATCGGGGGTACACATATCCTCTCACTCGCAGCACTGCAGAGACTGCTTCGACTCCTACTACTGGAAGGACTCCTCCATCAAACAGTACTGCAGCAAACTGTTCATTGGATGTTCTGAAGCTTGGAGCCTGTGTCGATTTGCTCAGTGGGCTTGTAAATCTGGAGGTAGGAGATCCTGTTGCAAACAAGTGCTGCCCTGTGATTCAAGGAGTTTTGGAATTAGAGGCAGCATTGTGTTTGTGTACAACAATCAGGGTTAAGCTTCTCAACATAAATGTAGTTCTTCCATTAGCACTGAGCCTTGTTGCTTCCTGTGGATTGACTGTTTCTCCTGGATTCAAATGCCCTACTCACTAAGTTGCTCGTTTGATTTGGCAGGATGTGGCAATTGTTGTGTGTTTTCCGTTGTTGCATTCCAGTTTATCTAATAGTATAATGTGTTGTGAGAATAAAGTAGTCATCCGTTAGTTTGGTTTGTAGCCTATATTCATTCTTTGTGCCTCTAGAAAGATGGTTTACCATGGATCAATAGATTGTTCAAGTCTTATTCTGTAATACAGCTTTGTGTAAATAATAATATATAAGAGGATTATAAGAAGTAGGTACCGATAAATGTAGAATTACTTGAATGTCATTATAGTTATCTCGTTCAAAGTATGACCAATTGATTATAAATGTTCCACTATTTTTAGATAATTATGATAAATAATATTTTGTTTTAATTTTAAATAATTTTGTGATGATAATTTTTAAATAAAAATTTATTTTAAGGAAAATAAATATATTTTATGATGGTTTTAGGATATCTAATTAATGATAAATGAAATAAGAATAATTAGACAACAAAATTAGAGATAAGATTGATATACATAAAAAGAGTTGCAAGATTGGTTAGCTCTTTGTCTGTTTAAAATTGTTCATCATGTAAATTTAATTGTTTATTATGATCAATTATAAAATTTAGAAAATTGGAATTATTCTTATGCCTATCAAATTGTGATAGTTTGTTTTAGATCTAAAAAATATTGAGGACTAAGCTATATGATCTTTGTTAGAATTGTTGAAATACTCCTAGACCTTAGTTCATTTACTACACCAAGAATTATCTATTTTCAGCTTTGTTGGATTCCATCCTCTACTAAAATAATAATAATTCTTCTTATTTCTCATTAGTTGTACATGTTTCTAGGAAAGATATTTTAATGAAAAGTGATTTTTTGGTTTATTGCTAGTAGAAGGAATTATGAAACTTCACTCAAGGTAACTCAAACTCATTTACCAATTTCACATTGGTTGGATGCGCTAAGAATAAATTATGAGAAATGCTTGGTATAGTATTTGTGAATCCTAATGTAAATATGTATGTAATTCTATTGATAGTGTTTTCTTATATGTTTCAATGATGGTATTTGATGTGATGATCAGATGAATAATGTCATAGTTCTTGTGCTTAAATTCAATATTCTCATTGTTTGATTAAACTATGCATACAAGGTTACATATGATCAAATTTTTGAGAAAGGGTTGGCTTGGAAAAGAAAGATCTATAACTTTGATTTTTTCAAAGGAATAGATTTAGACTCAAATTATACTCCATTGACTAGAATTTGATGTAATGTGCATTTTAGTTGACTATTAGTGATTGAGGTAAAATAATATATGATAGATTTTAAAATAGTGATATCTTAGATAGAAAATAAATCAAATAAGTACTATGACAATGCATTTATAAAAATAAAAAATGGTTGTAAAGTAATATCATAGAATAGTGAGTGTGAAATTTTTAAATAAATATTTACCAACACTTTGGCATGCGCACAATCTATATGAATCATATATGCTAAATTAATTAATCCAATAATTGGAATGAGAAAATATACTCAAAAGGATATATGCATGGATGATACTAAATACTTTCTCCATGTTCTTAGTAGAGTCACATATTTAAAACTATAAAAATATATATATATTAGTAAAATCAAAAAATATCAATATAAAACATTGTAATTAATATTGAAATGGAGAGTCATGACAAGTAAATTGAAATTGAATGTGAGAAGGAAGTGCATGAATAACAAAGAACATCTGAAAAATGAAGAAGATGAGCGCGGGAACAGGAGCGAGCGAGTGGGAAAAGCCTGGTTTTGAATCTTCGACCAGTGTAGCGGGTGGGGGTTCAAGGGAATCTAAAGCGAATGCAGAGACTTCTTCAAGTTCTGAGAAAGGTAAGTCAGGCTCTGTCGAAAAGGATGTCTGCAAAAAAGTCCAGGTGGACCCAGGTGGAAAGGATGGAATTTTAGAATCCAAGGTTGCCGTGGAAATGTCGGATAAAGGGGGTGAAAAGGGTAATACGCGGTCTTCGTTGTTTGGTGTTAAGCCAAATAAAAAATCTTCTTTTCCCTCTGTGCATATTCTTTCTGACCCAGGGTCTAGAAATTTTTCTATCTCTGTGCCAGATGAAATCATAGACCATAATATTGCAAAGATGGAGAATGTTTTGGTTGGAAAATTTTTGGGTCCTAGACCTAATATTGAAGTTGTAAGGGAGTTTGTTAAGAATAAATGGAAAACCAATGGACTGGTTTCGGTGGCTGTGCTCCCTAGAGATTTTTTTTCCTTTTAGTTAACTTGCAAAGTGGACTCTGGGGCTGTTAGGAGCGGTGGCCCCTGGGTTATTGCAAAGTCTTCCCTGGTCCTGAAGAAGTGGTCTTCTAGGGTTGATCTCTCTGACTCCATCTTTGAAATGGTGCCGGGCTAGGCTAGATTGCCTAGTCTTCCTTTGGAGTATTGGAATACGGATATTCTCAATGGGATTGCTAGTTCTTTTGGAGAACTTTTGTCCATTGACTCAATGACCGCAGATAGAAAGCGCTTGGTCTTCGCTAGAATTTGTGTCGAGGTTTCTCAAAATGTTAATCTCCCTTCTTTGATTGACATCCAATCCAAGTTGGGGGTTTGGAAGCAAGCTATTGAATTTGAGACCACACCCTTTGTTTGCTTTAAATCTCGAAAGTCTGGGCATTGGGCGAAAAAGTGCCCGATTAATAATAAAAGTGAAATGGAGAAAGTTGCCAACCTTAAGACTGTTTGGAGAAAAAAATCTGAGGAGGAGAAGCAAATTTATGTCCCAGGTGCGAAGGAGAATCTTGAAAGACACACTTCTGCTCAAGATTTGAAGGAGAACCAGAGATGTTCACAAAAGGATGCATGCCCTGGTTTAGATTGCACTTGTTTTTCAAATCCTAAGGATCCTAAATACTTGATTTCACCATAGGTGGATAGAAAGGAAGAAACTAATTCTATGGAGGGAGCCCGGGATACTCAGAAGAAGGCTGAAATAAGAGGTGAAGAAACGAGTTTTGTTTTGCCTTCACCTTTGGTGATGGAAGGAAGTATGAATGTCCTAGTCTGGAGGAAATACCCATTAAGGGCTTATCCCTGGAGATAGGATTATCTGTCCCTTCTCACTTTCATTTTGTTAACCCTTGCTCAAATGGGGAACAGGAACTAGAGAATGCCACTTTGGAAGTTGTGAGGGAAACTTATGAGACCCAAAGCGTGAAAATGAAAACACCTAATGTCAATACTTCAGAAGCCAAGAATGGCTTAATGGAAACCCTTCCTTGGGATCAGAGGCTATTTCCTGAGAAGGATTGGGAATCAGGAAGAGAGTTGGAAAGCCAAGATGAGACTAAATGGGAGGAGGTTATTTCACATTCAAGATCAAAGAAGGAAAAAAAAAGAGGATGGAAACCTCAAGTGGAATGATCACCAGAACTAGGGCCAAGGTGGACTATGGGAATACTAAGCCTTGCCAGGGAAGGAGATCAGAAAAATGGCAAAGGGAACAAGGCAGCCTTCAGGATATTGCGGATGGGATCCAAATGACCATCCCAGAGATACTTCAATCCCCAGGTAAGAAATGAAAATCATGTCATGGAATATAAGAGGGCTGAATAGCCATCATAAAAAGGATGTTTTGCAAAATTTTGTTAGGGACCACAAACCTGATATTCTTCTTGTTCAAGAAACAAAAATGCCTAAAGATAAAGTAGAATGCTTTAAAAAAATTTAGAATTGTGGGGCTCACAGAAATAGTTCTATGGGTGCTTCGGGGGGAATTGTTAATTTTTGGAACAAGTTGTTTATTAAAGGTGAGCCCTTAATGGAGAATGGTAATTTAGTGGCCACCATATTTACCCACATAAGAGATAATTTTTGCTGGATTCAATCCAATATATATGACCCGAATTGTAAGAATGCTAGAAATTCCTTTTGGCGTGAGTTGTCTAGTTTTCGAAAAAAATTTGCTAATGAGCACTAGGTGGTCATGGGAGACTTCAATACTCCTCTCTTGAATGAAGAAAAATTTGGGGGTTCTCAAATTAACTGGGATAGTATTTCAGGTTTCTCCGACTTCATTAACAGTAATGCCTTGATTGACCTTGACCTGCAAGGTGCTAATTATACCTGGACTAATAGGAGGTTAGGACTTGACTTGATCCAAGTGAGACTCAATAGGGCCCTTGTTTCTGGTCAATGGTTTATAGACTATTTTTGTGCTTTGAGAGCTCTATCTAGGGTTGGATTTGATCATTTTCCCATTTTGTTTAATGGCGGATCCTTGTAAGGTGAAGAAGAACTCCCTTTTTAGATTCAAAATTTTTTGGCTATCTCATCCTTGAATCTTTGAGGAAATCAGTAGATGGTGGAATATTGATATTACTAGTACAACTATGTTCAAGATTGCTAAAAAATTAAAGGAAGTGAAATTTAATTTGAGGAGATGGAAAAATGATGCCTTTGGAAATATTTTTGGAACTAAGACGGAAATTAAGGGTAAAATTCAGGAGATCCAGGCTAAAATCTAGAAATGGGGGTACATTGATAATTATAGAGAAAAGGGAAATGAACTTCTCATTCAAGTGCATCACATCATTGCTAAAGAGGAATTTTTTTGGCGGCAGAGATCTAGGGTGTCTTGGTTGACTAAGGGAGATAGGAACACCAGATTTTTTCATCTGTCTGCTTTGAAACATAGGGCTGCTAACATAATCGCTTACGTTGATGTTAATGGGATGAGGTTTGAGGAGGAAGATGATATTAAGAAATAGGCTATCCTTTTTTTCAGCAACCTTCTTTCTTGTAGTGGAGAGATTGTTCCTGAAGCTCAAGATTCCTTGATTGAGGCTATACCCCAAGTGATTGGTCACAACGAAAACTCTATGATCACTGCTATTCCTTCCAAGGCTGAAATTAGGAAAGTTTTTTTCTCTTTTGATGGCAACAAAGCTCCAAGACTAGATGGATTTCCCTTATTCTTCTTCCAAGTGTTCTGGGAAATTTTTGCGGTGGATGTTGAGAATGTTGTCAAGGAATTCTTTGGATCAAGATTTCTTTTGAAAGAACATAATGCTACTTTTGTGGTCCTTATTCCAAAAACACCTGGGACTTTGGAGTTTCAAGCCTTTCAGCCAATCAGCCTGTGCAATTCTATCTATAAAATTATTTCAAAGGTCTTAACTACAAGATTGCTTTCTGTGCTTCCTCAAATGATTGCTCCGCAGTAGAATGGTTTTGTGCCAGGTAGGTATATTCTGGACTCTGTTATTACTGTTCATGAGAATTTACATTCTTTAATGGTATCGAAGACTGAAGGGTTCATTCTTAAATTGGACATTTCCAAAGCCTATGATCGGGTTGAGTGGAACTTTTTATTTAAAATCCTGGCCAAGTTTGGTTTTAATAACAAAGTCATTCAGATGGTGAACCATCTTGTGTTGATAGTTACTTCTTCTGTTATTGTGAACGGGTCACCGTCAAGGTTTTTTTAGACTTCCAGAGGCCTCAGACAAGGAGATCCTATCTCTCCTATTTTGTTTACTATTTTGGCTAAGAGTTTGGGAAGAAATATTAAAAAGCTTATTGATCAAAGATCCCTCGCTGGTTTAAGACCTTCGTCTTCTCTTCTAACCTGTTCCCACCAACAATTTGTTGATGACACCATTCTCATGGGAAGGTCTACCATGGCTAAAGCTAAGACTTTCAAAAGAATTCTGAATCTTTATGAATCTGCTTATGGACAAGTTGTTAATAGGGCTAAGAGTTCAATTTTCTTCCTCAATACTCCGGAGCATAGACAAGTTAAACTTGCTTGAATTTTTGGATGCTAGATTGAGCCCCTTCCATCAACCTATCTTGGTTTGCCTCTTTGCATTAAACCCTTGGACTCATTCTGGATCTCTTTGGTTGAAAAATTCAATAAGAAACTGTTAGGGTGGAAAGGAGCTCTTCTTAGTCAAGCTAGAAAAATCTAGCTTCTAAAGGCATCCTTGCAAAATCTCTCTGTGTATGCTCTTAGCTTATTTAAAATTCCTGCTAAATATGCTGAGGCCATTGAAAAAATTCAAAAAAGGTTTCTCTGGTCTGGAGTGGAGGATAAGAAGAGATTGCCACTCGTTGGATGGGATCTGGTGTGTAGACCTAAATCAAGAGGGGGCCTAGGTTTAAGAAAAATTAAAGTGCCGAGTTTGTCCCTTCTTGCTAAATAGCTTTAGAGAACTCTTACTTTGAGAGGGGAATGGCAAGATACCTTAAAAGCCAAATATTTTAGTAACTATGAGTCTCTTAATGAGGTTATAAATTCTTCCTTTTTACCTCGTGGGTCTGTTTGTTGGAATGATATGAGCAGAGGTAGAAAGTTGCTAGAAATGGGAACTGGTTGGCTGGTTGGAAAAGGAAATTATGTTAGGTTTTGGGAAGACAGATGGCTTTTTGAAAACCCTTTAATCAGAGATGAGAAATTCAGTAAATGGATGGATGATTGTAAAAGGGAATTCAGGGTCTTGGTTAAAGATTACTGGAGGAATGGGGGTTGGGTTGATTTGAAGACCATCAGTCAGGATCTTAGCCCGATTCAGTCGACCTTTAGGGCCCTACGACTAGCTCAACACCAAGTGGATGATCTTGCTATTTGGTTAGACAATCTGTTTGGCCCTTTTTCAGTTTCTTCTACTACTTCTATGCTGGCTAGCCTGATGAAGCCTCCGCCCTTCTAGGCTAAGGCTTGGATTAATCACCTGATTCCTAAAATCAATATCTTCTATTGGATAATGCTACAAAATAATATTCTCACTTTGGACAATCTTGAAAAAAAGAGGAATTCAATTACCTAACAGGTGCTACATGTGCAGGAACGATGCTGAGACTGTTAATCATCTTTTTCTTCATTGCCCTTTTGTTTCGCACATTTGGGGTAAAATTTTTGAGCTTCTTGATTTGGTTTGGGTTTCCCCTACTTCTGTTGAAGAATTTTTCTTGCAATGGAAAGCTCCTTCAAAAAATCCTTTTGTGTGAAAGCTTTGGTCTTTTGTTCCACCTTTCGTGTCATGGAATATTTGGAAGGAAAGGAACAACAGAGTGTTTAGGGATAAAGAGATGGCAGAGGGGGACTTGCATGAAAAAATCGTAAGGGAAATAAAGGAAAGTTTATCCCTAATCCCAATAAAAATGGTTGATAAAGCTATTTGGTCTCCTTTCAATATTGCTATGGGTGAAAAGTGGAATTCTAAATTAGCAGCGTTAAATGTCCCCATGCCTGATGTTTATGGGAGAGAGTATGCTAGTTGGTCTTTGCGGCCTTTGGGTTGGTTGAAAGCCAATTTTGATAGTGCTGCTAAAGGCAACCCTGGGAATGCTGGCAATGGGTGTGTTTTAAGGGAAAACTCGGGGGCTTTTACTGCAGCTTTTGCTGTGGACATCGACACCGAAACTAATCATGTTGCAAAAGCTGTAGGGGCTTATCATGCGGTTAACTTAGCTTTCAAGATGAACACAAAATGTCTTTGGTTGGAGGGTGATTCTATGAATATAATAAATTGTATTCTTGGGCCTACCCCTCCCTCATGGACCATCAAAAAGTGGATTCAAGATACAATAATCTTATTAAGTAAATTCGATAAAGTGAAAGTGTCCCACGCCTATAGAGAAGCCAATAAGGTTGCTGATTATTTCACCAATGAAGGGGTTAAGAGGGGCAGGGAAACACGTGGAGGAAGAATGACTACCTCCATTTTGAGGTGAAAGCACTTATTTATTATGATTCAATGCATGGAAGAGAAGCTTGTCTTCATCATGATGAAGAGGATAAAGATTAGGTACGTTGATTTCATTAGACTTGGTGGGACCGACGTCATTTTCTTTTTCAAGAAGAGTCTCCGGCACACTTTCTGGGTGTTTGATAAAATATGCTTAAACGGGACCCAGAGCAACTATATGGTGTGGTATAACAGAGCTTTGAAGATTCAAGGAAAGAGAAAACGTGTGGAGCTGAGTAGCTTTCAAGAGAATAGAAAGAATGCTAAAGCCTAGGAAAGAATTGAAAAGGGATGTTTAGTCCCATTTCTAGAAAAACTCCATGGTACTCACGAGAGGATGCTGGACTATTTTGTAAAAAATTGGAAAAATGGTGAGATTGTGTTGTTTGGTAGGAATATTAAGCTGAATGAGGAAATAATCAGTGAGATTACTAGTCTTTCGACTGGGGGTGTGAAATTTTATTGGGACCATCAGTTCTCTGATGAAGCGATCATAAGATTTCCTAAAAAAGACAAGGAGAAGGTTAAATTGGTTAAGGTTGCCAATAGCTACTTTGATGTGGAGTTCATTAAATCTATCTGGAGGAACGTTCTAAGAGTTATAATGGAGTATATCACGGTTGACGGGTGCTTCACCAAGGCGTATGGTTATCACTTTGCCATTTTGAACCATTTCCGTCACAAGGTTCATATCTCTTTGCCTTTTTACTCATTCTCTTCTTTGAAGAATTGCCTTGATGAAGTTGAAAGAAACCCTAGGAGGACTTCTATTATTCACCCTGGTTTTGTCAGGCTCATCTATGAGCATTATCAAAATTTACGAGCTTTGCCTAAAATTATTGATATTGGGGAATTGAATGATGAGGATACTGAAAGTAGCAGGGAGAATGATCCCTTGGCCCATCCTGCTTGTGCCCTTGTTGGTCCTAATACCATTGCTCCCTAGTCCCTATCTTGTCGAAATGACCTTATGGATTCTGCTCCGCCTTCATGTCCTAATCTACAGCCTTTGCACGATTTCCCTATCCCGGGTTTTGCTTTGTCGCCATGTCTTAATCCCTAGCTGTCTCCTGGCTGCCCTACTCTGGGTTTGGTCTCGGGTTTTAAAGGTACCTCTGTTATGAAATTAGTCTCGTACTCTAGGAATTCTCTGGAAATTCTTTCTGATAAACCTATGGTCAGTAAAGAGTCGGCCCCTAGTGCCCCTACGTCTGGTGGTTTTGGGAATACCCCTTATGATTCCCCTAATCAGGATGAAATTAATTTTGCCTTAAATAAGCTCAAGACTGAGGACATTATGAGTGTGGTGGAAAAAATTATGGATGGCCTTTTCACTGTTCTCAAGTGGACCCAGAAGGAAGTCTGTGATTTGAAAGGTCGGGATAGAGATCTTAGCAACAGAGTCATGGATTTGGAGCAGAAGATTAGCTGGAGTCATAAAGAGAATGAGGGACAGGAAACCCCCTTACCTAGGAAAAGATAGCATTCGCAGGAGGAAAGATTGACCAGGCTCGAGTGTAATTTGTCCAAGATTGGCCAAAATATTAGGGCCACTATGGAGAATAATCACAAAATTGCCAGGCATAACACTATTATCATCAATGCTATGGCGAAAAAGCTCGAAAAAAATCAAAAGGGCTCGCTGGTCATGGATTTGGATGTGGACAGGGGTTGTAGCAGATCTATTGTTGAAGGGATTTCGATTTGCACCTGGGCTAATACGAAGAGGAAGATCCCGATTTCTTCACATATGGTTCAAATCTTCAAGCAGGGGTTATAGGATATGAAGGATGTTGAAAAGGAGGCTGAGGAGTTGATGAACACCTCAGAGTAGTGCGGTGGTGTTTTTTTCTGGCTTTTGGCGATCCTTTCTTTGGACCCTATTGTCTCTTTGTGCTATCGGTTCCTTTTTGGGACAATTGTCTATTTGTTTGGACTTGTTTTGCTCTATCTTTTGGTGATTTAACTTTGTGGTTTCAGGTCCCTGTAAAACCTATTTTTTCCTTTTCAAAAACATTGTAATTAATATTTTCTATATTATACTATTGATTGATATCAAATCTAATAAAATATTTTGTGTAAATTTGAAAGAGAAGAAAAAGGAGAAACCTTTTTGTGTTCCCTCTTAGTGTGATTGTTTATGCTAATTAAGGTTATGTTGATGTAAAATAAATAAAAACAAAAATAAGATTAGTCAGGTTCTAACAAGGCTATCCTTAATTGATAACCACTATGAGCTAGGAGTGATAATTAATTATACATGGGACAAACTATGCTAATTGAAATCATCCAAGACTACTTAGAATTGACTATGCAAATTTATAGAGAAATACTTGTAGTGCAGAAAAATGTATCCCTTTACATTTTCACACTTTTTTCGGCCCTCCTAATTAAAATGGACTTAATAATTCCTTAATTTAGTGTCGAATAATGTATCCCTTTACATTTTGACACTTTTTTTCGACCATCCTAATTAAAATGGACTTAATAATGCCTTAATGTAGTGTTAAAAAATATACTCCTTTACATTTTCATAGTTGTTTGGGCCTATTAATTTAATTGGACTTAATTAGGCCTTCATAAGCCCTTTTATTCATTGAAAATCCTAATAAATTGCATTTTTTAAAGGGGAAACCTTACAATAATTAATTCCAATGCATAATTAAAAATACCTCAAGCAATGTGTGTTCTAGAAATAGGGATGTGAGACCCATTCACCCATTGGTGAACGAGTCCTCCCTAGAACTTTGACCCCAATATATTTTTTTTAATTGAGGTATTTTAAGGTCCCCAAATCCATATTTCAATGTTGTCTTGTGATATTTGAATGTTAGATAATTAAGGATACATATGTATAAATACAAAGTTATTTCACTAAGTTTATCCTAGCATTTTCAAGAGGTTTCAAGAGAACATTGAAGAGAATTTTCACAAAATAAAATTTGATGATCAAGAGAATTCAAGACTAGATATATCATAGATTTATTGCAGCATTCAAGATCCAATCATCATGTCAAAGTCTTTTGGAATCATGCATGTTTGTGGAGCTTACATTGTGATGTAGGTTTCAAGATTCAAGTCAAGTATTCAAAGCATTATCTCAAGAATCAAATACACATCCATTGAAGCCATTTCATGCAACTTACAAACCTTTCAAGATCTCCATTATCATGCTTTATTCAAGCATTTGTTGATGGTAACATAGCATTCTTCATTCTTCATTCTTCATTCCCTCTTTCATGGTTTATTTCAATTAAAGGTTTGATTACCCTCTTGTGTTTGTGTTATAGATTTAGGTTGAAGGATTGAAGACCTTTTGAAGTACAAGATTGGAAAAGTTTCCAATGTTGCAAAAATTATCAAGGTTGTTGTCAAATCATGAAATATCACCTACATATATGATTTCTTACTTTTTGATTCTAAAACCTAGAGAAATTAGAAGTTACATGTAAACATAAGAGGCTATCAAAATTTTATGAAAAACCAAAACAAAAGACCCATTCACCCATGGGTGAGTGAGTCCTAGACAACCTCTAGAAAAAGACTTTTGGTGACTAGTAAACATCATTCTTCCCTTCTTAGGTCTATAATCAAATTTTTTTTTTTGCTAATATTGATCTTTATATTGTTATTGAAAATTTGAATTGGCATAATTAGGTTAATTTTCTATTTTTAGTTTCTCTCCCAAAATGATTGTTTGAACTTTACCCCTGTCCTCAAAGCATAGAGAAATCTGAGGATTCTCAGTTGGAGTTGATTCAACTAAATGTTTTTAGTCAATTCACTGTGGGGATCTCATTTCCTAATGAAATAAAGGAAAATAGTTCCATCATTTTCATCATCAATCCTTATTTGATAAACCCTTTCCCTATTTTTCATTGTTTCATTTTGGTCAACCCAACTCTTGAGCATCATAAATTTCTAATTTTGGAGTCTACTTCAACCCTAGATCTATGATTTTCAAATTACATTGCATTTATTTGCATTTCATTTAGGGTTTCTTACTTGTATTAGTTTTCATCTCATTTAGGGTTTTAGGTTTTCATTTTGAATTCTTTAAAATATAAAAAATTCAAAAATCTTAGTCATTTTGCATAATGTTTACATAACATAGTATGATCAGTCATTTACATTAGAAAATTGAATCAAAATTATATCTCAAATTAGGTCTTTTTTCTTGTCATTAAGAATCATTTGCACTTGCATTTACATTTGATTTTCCAAAATTTGGAACTGTAACCAGCTATTTGAAACAACAATCTGAAAACCATAGAATCAACTCAAAAATTTGTAAATTAAATTTTAAAAATCCTGAAGTGAGACACATTCACCCATGCAAAAATGAGTCCTTGATCAAGGCTTTCTCTACATTTTTTAGCATCAAAAACACTATTTTTGCATTCTTTATTCCTATAGTTAGTTGGATATTTTAGTTTCTAGAAAATTATTTTCTGAAATCATTTATATTAATATTAATTTATCAAATTCACTACATTACTTGAGCTCAAATTTACATCATTTTAAGATTTTTACATACAATAATCAAAATATTATCTTCCTTCAAATATAATTTTTTTTTACAATCTCTTAGTATTTCAATTCATTCTTGCATAATGGACATGTGTATTGGTAGTATATGGAAGTCCTTAACATCTTTGGCTAATGTCTCAAGTTTTTTGTTTGGAAATTGTAGTGTATGAAAATGCATACCCTTTAATTTGCACACTTGTTTAGGCTCACCTTGCTTTATTTATCTTTATTTATCTCTTCATTGGTCCTATTTTACATCCACAAGCCTGAAACATTATATCATTTTATGCTTAATCCCAACAAACATCAAAGAAAAAATGATAATTTAATAATCTTGGTTGTGTGTCCTTGATTTTTGGACTGGGACAAAGACGATGCATAGGGCGTCTTTGTCCCCCAAAGGAATTTGGACCCTGATTTCAAGGTCGCCTTAAAAGGCCCCTTTTTGGAGTCAGTGGCTCGATTTTCAAGCCTTGGGACTAAGATGCCACCTAGGGAGTTTTAGTCCCCCACAAGTTATTTTTGGGATTTAATTTCAAATATTGGTGAGATTTAGCCTCCTTTAATTAATGATTTCATATGTCAACTTTTTGGGGTGTAATTTTAGGATATTAAGCATAGATAAGTATAAATACAAGGTTCTTCCACTCGTTTTCTCGTAACAAGTATTCAAGTATTCATCCTAATAGCATAATTGAGTTCACAAGATCATTCAAGAGAAATTCATCAAGCATTTGGAACCATCATCAAGATTCAAGTATCATGTCAAAGATATTCTTGCATCATGTGTGTTTTTTGAGCTAGCATTTGTGACATGTAGGGTTTTGATTCAAGAAAGAAATTCAAATCAAGATCTATCAAGAATTTATTTGATTTGAAATCTACATTCAAGCTAGCCACTTCATAGAAGTTTGTGGATTTCATAACAAGGGTTTGGTGACTTGCAACATAGCACTTTTTTCATTCATCATTTTTATGCGGTTTTTTTAATCCGCATCATTTAACTTATCAATCCAAGGCGGTGTCCATGGCTATATGCAAAAGAGAATGGATAAAACTTGCTTGACAGTCTATTGAACAATCAAACCTATGAAAAATGAACCTATTCTGGAGCATACTTGCATAAAAGGAAAGTTGCATGAAAGGGAACTAATCTAAGGAAAACTTGCAAGAATTTAAAAGGCTAAACTACTTCACACTTGATGGAAATGAAAAGCTTTCTTAAATTCAAATTTACTCTAAAAGTTCTAGAAATACATTGGTTGAAATGAAACTAGAAACTATCATATTTCCTCAGGACAAAATAAGTCTTTCTAATCCCCCCCTTTTTTCAAATTATTAAATTTTATTTATAGAATTTATATTGTATATCCATCAAATTCACTAAGAATGTGGATCTAAGATCAGATTTTTGAGGGGTCATTTACAAAACTCTAAAAAATTGAAGTTGTTGTCCTCCATCACGCAACTTTTGTCTCAATCAATTTATGACACATACTGCTCCTTCCCTGATGCAAATCATGCCAAATTCTCAAAAGGGTTTTTAGCCGTCAAAATATACATTCCATATCATTTTGAAGTTTCGAATTTCATTGAGAAACAGGGGAGATATCACTATTTTATTGAGACTATATTTTAGATAATTTTTGGGCACTTTATTTGAAGGAAATCTTCAAGTGTTGGTCATGAATGAAGGAATTATTGTTTAGTTCACTCAAAAAAATCATTGATCTGAACCATGAATAACATGCTAAAATCATGCAATAATATTTGAGTGATGTGACAACTTGAGTTATCTTTGGTTGAAGAAGGAAGCATGAAATTTAATAACTGTGAGAGATCTTAAAAATCAACATGAAACAAATACTCATGCCATTAATATAGGAATGATTGAGGCTCCATGATTTTGCATGAATGTAGCAGTGCATTGGGAGTCTTCTCTATCTTCTCATTATTTATTCAAATCTTTCCAGAGCTATCAGGAGTTAACTACTTCAAGTGTCTAGAGCTCTTTGTTGCAAGTGTCTATGAAGCTTCTTCTTACTATGAATTATTTTAATAACTCATTTATCTGCATTATATCATCTTAAACACTTCATGGATACATATTAGAGGCAAGGGTATGTGTAGGATCATGATGGACTAAAAAGTGGCGATATGTAAGTGATATGATGGCCCATGTGACTTACAATTTTTTTTTAACCCAAAATTGATGAAACGAAAAGGGTTTTTAAAGGAGATTCTCAAATTTACACCAATATAAATTATGTTTTATTTTGAACTTAATAAATAATCATTATTCATTTTCTATTTAAATTACGACTAAACTCCTAATTGATAGGAAAATTGAAAAACATCTATAGATTTCAAACGGTATCACATGTTTTGAATTCAAAACATGTGTCACATTATATTTTTTGCATACTATAGGATTAAAAAAATAAAAATTGAATTTCATGAAGTTTTGACCAAGATAAGGTGGTCAGACATACGAGTATTTATAGTTTTTAAAAGTTGTAATAAAAAATTCATAATTAATTATTTACTTGGAAAAAAAATACAAAAATATATGCATCACATCGAGACATGAGTCATCTACTTATATCTAAAATATTATAAAAAAAATTATCATTTTATTGTGGTTAGGGTGGTCAGACACACACCTACTTCTTATTTTTTCCCTGAAATTTAAGTACTACTACATTGAAATTTCAATTTTTCACCATTTGAATAAATTTTTTAATTTTTAAATAAACCTAGTAGTTTAGAAACTAAATTCAATTTTCTACATATTCTATTGTTACATATTTTTTAAATAATATAGATAACTTATTCAAATTTTTACTTCAAGTTGTGTAACTCTGATTTTTTGAATTTTCCTTGCCACTTAAGGACCTATTTTTCCCATGATGATCCTGCACACACCCACAATTTGGATTACATTTAATTACAAAAAATAAAAACATATTTTATTTATATTCTACTTTAAGCAAGTTAAAAAATTTTCAATGATTACTCAAATCCACTCTAACACTAATGCATTAGGAAGAAATAGATGAATTTTCTTTCATAAAATATGAGACAACTTAAGGTCTCATCATCTTCCCCACACCTAAAATGTTGTAGGTCCCTCTTCAACTCATAATAATCCTTCACATTAAATAAATTCATTTTTTTAGTAGTCGCTTCGGGTAGCTCCTAAAAGCTCCTAATAGCTCCCGATTAGCATTTTATTCTTCTTATTTTGTGAGTGGATTTAGTAAACTGAAAGAAATTTAAGTTGAATAAGAGAAATAATAAAGTAAATACCTGATTTTATCTTAGTTTTCCATGCAACCATCATGGATGAGTTTTAGTTCACGTTCTCCATGCTGCATGCAAATAATTTCTTCAACTTTTGAGAGCTGCAAGGTATGTGCAGGATCATCATGGAAAAAATAGGCCCTTAAGTGGCAATGAAAATTTAGAAAATCAGAGTTAGGCAACTTGACATAAAAGTTTGAATAAGTTATCTATATTATTTCAAAAATATGTAGGAAAATAATTTGTAGAAAATTGAAGTTAGTTTCTAAACTACTAGGTTTATTTAAAAAAAAATCTATTTGGTGAAAATTTGAAATTTCAATGCTGTAGTACATAAATTTCAAGGAAAAAGTAAGAAGTAGGTGTCTGTCTGACCACCCTAACCATAATAAAATGATAATAATTTTTTATAAGATTTTAGATATAAGTAGAGGACCTATGTACCAATGCGATGCATATTTTTTTGTAATTTTTTTCAAGTAAATAATTAATTATAAATTTTTTATTACAACTTTTAATAAATATAAAAACTCGTATGTATGATCACCTTAACTTGGTCAAAACTTCATGATTTTCAATTTTTTGTAATCCTATAGTATGTGAAGCATAAAATGTGACACATGTTTTGGATTCAAAAAATGTGATACTGTTTGAAAGTTGTATATGTTTTTCAATCAACCTATCAATCAAGATTTTAGTCATAATTCAAATAGAAAATGAATAATAATAATTTATTCAATTCAAAGTAAAGCATAATTTATATTGGTGGAAATTTGTGAATCTCCTTTAAAAACCCTTTTTGTTTCATCAATTTTGGAGAAAAAAAAAGTCGTCAACCACGTGGGCCATCATATCACTTACATATCACCACTTTTTGGCCCATCATAATCCTACACATACCCTGAAACTTGATATTTTACATTGAATACCAACTCAGATTGCTTCATCGTTATTTTTATTACACTAACAAGTCATCCATAATGCCAAAATATCTGGTACAAGTTTTTAGAGTAGCAACTTGCATAAAAACTACATGCTTACAACCTTAGAGAAGAGGAAATAGCATGTATAAAATAGTTATTTTAAAAAATCAAACATACCCCAATCTACTCTACTTAATGATGTAGAGAGGTTACACATAACCATTAACTAGAAATGAAAAATATCTTCTCTTTCTCAAAGTATGTTTCTATGCGTTCAATTTTTTGAGAGAAGAGAATGAAAAGACAATGACAAAAAATTTGGAGCTCAATGCTTCACCTTCCCTTGAAGTGGAAACCTTCTCCATGATTTTTGATTCTAGAAAATATATGGGCTTATTGGAAAGATCTTGCAATCCTTCCTTCTGATTTGGAAATAACTCCTTGTTCTTTAAATATCTTATTGGGCAACCCTTGTTTCACTTCAAAAATCTGATTGGGCAGTCATTTTTGGACTTTGAAGATCTCCAAATAAGTATTTTTTTTGAAATATTTTGTAATGAAGGTAAGATCCTTTCATTGTATTATGCACCTCTTGCAAGCAATAATCCATCAATTCTTTCTTTAAAGAAATATCCTCTGTTAGGATTTGGAGTGATGTTCCTCCAACTAAGGATATTTTGAAATAGATAGGGGGGTTTATCTTTAGAGATGGTATTTAGGGGGGGTTTTGAGAGACAAATCTTTCTTGACGAACTTCTAAATCTAAAAGGTTGCCAAACTGTTTTTCTTGATTCCCTAATGAAACCTATCCCTGACAACGATGCCAAAAATGATGGAGTTAGTAATCCTCATCATTTAACTCATCAATTCAAGGTGGTTTCCATTATTTTATGCAAAAGAGAATGGAGAAAACTTGTTTGACAGTCTATTGAATAATCAAATCTGGGAAAATTGAACCTATTCTAGAGCATACTTCCATAAAAGAATGTTGCATGAAAGGGAACTAATCTAAGGAACACTTGCAAGAATTGAAAAGGCTAAACTAATTCACACTTGATGGAATTGAATAGCTTTATTAAATTTAAATTTACTCTAAGAAATACATTGCTTTAAATGAAACTAGAAGCTATCTTATTTCTTGCTTGAAATGAAACTAGAAACTATCCTATTTCTTCAAGCCAAAACATCTATTTCTAATCCCCCCTTTTCTCGAATGATTACATTGTATTTATAGAATTTATATTCTATATCTATCCAACCAATTAACTAAGAATGTGGATCCAAGATCCAATTTTTGAGAGGTCGTTTACAAAACTCTAAAAAACTAAAGTTGCTATCCTCCATCATGCCACTTTTGTCTCAATCAATTTTGGACATGTGCTGCTCCTTCCCTGATGTAAATAATGCCAAATTATCAAAAGGGTTTTTAGCCCACAAAATACTCTTTCTATATCATTTTTAAATTTTAGAATTTCATTGAGAAATGAGGGAGATATCACTATTTTACTGAGACTGTATTTTTGACAATTTTTGGGCACCTGATTTTATTGAAGTCTTCAAGTATTGGAAGTGAATGAAGGAATTATTCTCCAGTTCAGTAAACCAAATTATTGATCCTTAGCATGAATAACATTCTATTATGAGAGATCTTGAAACTCAACATGAAACAAATACTCATCCCATTAATTTACGGAATGACTGATGCTCCATGGATTTGCATGAATGTAGGAGTGTGCTTGGATTCTTCTCTATGTTATAATTATTTATTCAAAGCCTTCTAGATCTATCAGGAGTTAACTGCTTCAAGTGTTTAGAGATCTATGTTGCAAACATCTATGAAGCTTCTTCTTACCATGAGTTATTTAATAACTCATTTATCTACATTACATCATCTTAAACACTTCATGGAGACATATTAGAGGAAATTTGAATCACATTTCCCTCCATTATTTCATTTTATTTCAAGGTTTAATTACCAACAATGGGTTTGACCAAGGACAATCCCCATTTACTAACAATCAACATGTTTTTCCTCTCTAACATTTTTATGTTTGTAGATTTAGGCTGAAGATCATTCAATGTGCAAAGTTGTAAAGTTGTAAAGTTGCATTGAAAAGTTGTCATATTCATGGAAAGTCGCCTACAGGCTAGATCTGGAGGTTTTAGGACTTGAGATTTGAGAAGAAGGAAGTGCAGACATTGAGTCTTAGGATCACATTTAGAGATTTAAGAAATTCATATTAGGAATAAGTCAGTAGTAAGGGTGTCTTAGCCCTCCAAGTGGTATTTTGCAAAGATTCTCTCAGATTTTTTTGTGACATCCAAAGATTCGACATCTACCCTGAAAAACAACAATGAGAATAAGATAACAATAGGGGAGTCTTAGTCCTCCAGGTAACATATTTTGATAGAATTTTTGTATTTCTAGAATCCTTATCACATTTCTAGACTTCCCAAGTACACATCTATCCTAACTTACTATTACTTATTTTTTTCATTTGTATTGATCATTTGCTTTCATTACTAGGTTTTTTGAGTTGAATTCTAAGTTTTCTTTTCCAAGTTTGCTTGGTAGTGAACCCTTCAAATCCTAAAGAACCCCCCATAGGTCTTCCTTTTTGAGAATTGGCTCACCTTTGTGTTGATAGTCAATCCAATTTGGGATCCTAGGAAATCCTTCCTTCCTTGAATGAATGATTGTTGGGGAAAGGTAGTGTTCTATGACATAAGGTATAAAAAATATATCCACCAATAGTTCATTTTCATGAGCTCAACATTCTGGACATTCATTTATCTGATTTGGAGCTCATTAAGGTCCTAGATCTAGGTTGCATTCATTCTTGGATTGCATCTTGCATTACTCAATGTGAATCTAGGCTTTCTCATATTTGCATTAGTGAAAGTGCATATAGGCTACATTTTTTCTTTCTTGCATCAATTTATCTCATTGAAAATTTTAAAAGTGCATTGTTAATTATTCTAATTATATTTAGGAACATTTTTTTTGTATTCAAAATTGAAAACAATTGCATTCAACTTTGCATTGAATTGTTTGTCATTAGTTAATTTTTATTGCATTCATTGGCACAATTTTCTATTTCTAAACATTAGGTCCCCTAGTAGGCAACCTGGGAAAATTGTTAGCAACTTATGTTCTACTATTTTTTTTTTGAAATCCTATACATGGAAAAAAATTCCCTTACTAGAATCTTAGTCCCTCTGTGCATTTTTTTCTCAGAACCCTGTCTGAATTATTTTCTTTCTATTCCAAATTCTAGAACCTCAAAATTTCACTAGTAGAACCAAGATGTCCGTGCTGGCATCTTAGTCCATGTTGAGTTTGACTTTGTAGTTTTTAGGGTTTGAAATTTCTTTTATGTGCTTTCGTTGGCTTCGTTTAGTTTTTTGTTATAGTTTATAGAATTGTTGTTATTTCAATTTATTTCATTTCAAGTGTATTTTTTCAATCTTTCATCATTGATATGTGCTTTGGAAAGTTTTGGATGTCTAAAATATTTGATAGATGTTTTAAGTTGTGCCTTTGGTAATGACCTGAATGAAATTGAACATACTCATGCTCAATCAACTCCTGATGCACGTCCTCTTCATGGTGTTGAAATCATTGGAGAAGATGATGGCAACATGAATATGTTCCTAAATGATTGTCTTAATAACCTTGAAGCTAATGCATCCTTTTATCCATCAATGAAACAACCGACATACCCCACAATACAACCTCTCAAGATGTTTGGTTACTTACATCCTGAAACTAAAACAAAACTTTAACCTATGTTCCTCTAAACAAGAACACACTCAAGCATTTTATGATAATAAAGTAACAAAAAAATCAGTAAATCTAGAAGAAACATATGGAAAATGATTCACAATATTGAGTAAACAATGATGTGATACAACAAGTTGACACGGAATTCATCAACTCCTAGAGAAAATACCAACTAATGAAAACACAAAGGGTTTAGGATATCATGATCCCCACCCAACTTAAGTGCTCCTAAAGAATACCTTAAGGCTCTATAGTGACGGTACAGTGATCTTAGATTCTCCTCCCAATTTGAATGCCCTTCTTCCTAAAGAGAAACCAATGATTCATAACAATGAAAATGATGAGAGGATTGCCTAACCTCCTTCTCCTGAACCTTCAACTCAAGAAATTGGTGAATATAGCAAGCACAAGAGGCCCTACAAGCTACACAAACTAAATTTCCATTATCCACCACCTAAAAGTGAAAGGAGACTACAATTTATTTTAAACAAAGAATGAATAACATTACCACTAATGACAAACAGGATCATACTATATCCTAAAGATGCAAAATTTCCACATTGTCGATACCATAGAACTCTTGGGCATAGTAATGATGAGTGTCATGCATTAAAATTAGTATTGAAAAACTTTCACTTTGATGCAAATGATTTCCATCAAGTGATTGCATAGCATATCCTTTTACACCCCTTGTCATGTAATAGTTTTAAAACAGTCTATTCTCACTATTACATGATCTTTCCTATCACCTACCTCAACTCTTTCTTGCCTTCCTCTCGGTGGGGGAAAGAAGTAGATAGCCTTGACCTAGTAATTTATTTTTCATTGTCCCTTAGGTTCATTTTCTACCTTCCACTTATATAGACTAAGATTGGGAGGTAGATGACCTACTTTAGATTGACTTGCCTATGCCTTACTATTCTTTTGCATTATTTCCTTTTATTTTGTGTGATTGCATGTGTGTAATGTGATCCCTTGTATTATTTGATGTTTCCTCTCTATGTGCATTCATCTATTTGTTCCTACATTCTTCTATATGTCATAATATTATTTTCCTTTCCATCGATCTTTACCTTTGATTTGCATTTTTCTCTTGTGTTTTCCTTTTGGGGATGATGCAAGGCATCGAGACACCCTATGTCTCATCCATGTTGAACCAAAATATTTTTCATTATATTTTCTTTTCCTTGAATTTTTGTCTTGTTTTTTCCTTTTGGGGATGATGCAAGGTGTCAAGACACCCTATGTCTCTTCCACATTGAATCAAAAGGTTTTTCTTTGCTTTTTCTCTCTTTGTGGAATTCTTCCAATTCTATGTGTATTTGGGGAATGATGATAGTTCCTAGCTCTCTAATGTCATTGTAGCAAAGGTAGATATTGACCTTGAATCCATAGATCCCTTATCTATTTTTAGGGGGAAACCCTCTTTTCCTTTTTCATGTTTGTCTACTTTAAAGTAATTTCTCACAACATGATGTTTAGCAATTTCTCTAAAGTGGGGCCATGCATTGATATTATTTTGGTATTATTTCATGGTCCTTGATGTGGTTTTCTTACTTCATGTGATTTTTTTTCTCTTTGTGGTGACCTTGGGAGTAATTTCCTTAAAGAGCTTGATCTATCTTATCATATTACATTTCTCTTAGTGGTGATGTGGCACACTACATTCCCTAGGTTATGAATCTTCTATATTTTTATTGTTCCTCTCTTGGAGACATTAGGAACAATTTCTGCAAAGATTAAGACCTCACATAGACTAACCAAAATCACCTTCAAAAAATTTTCTTTCTTGTTTTGTTGCATTTTTGTACCTTATTAAAGTCATGGAGGTATTTCTTTGATATGGTTCCTCAGGGCTCACATAGTGAACAACTAGCTTCACTAGCCATTGTGAGTGTGCATTTTATCTTTGTACCTTATTAAAGTCATGGAGGTATGGCTTTAATATGTTTCCTCAAGGCTCACCTAGTGAACAACTAGCTTCACTAGCCCTTGTGATCATACATTTTCTCTTTGTACCTTATTAAATTCATGGAGGTATGGATTTGATATGGTTCCTTGGGGCTCACTTGGTGAACAACTAGCTTCACTAGCCCTTGTGAGCATGCATTTTCTCTATGTCCTTATGAAATTCATGGGGGTATGACTTTGATATGGATCTCTTGGGGCTTACCTACTGGATAACTAGCTTCACTAGCCATTGTGACTATGCATTTTTTTTGCATAGTGGACAATGCGTTCCACTTTTAAACCATTTTGGAAAAATAGCCTATACCCAGTCCACAATGCATTCGATGGCTAGTTGAAGCTTGATATCATGCATTTTTCTATTTCCTTTTTTCTTTCCTATCTTTGATGGTGTATGTTGGTGATCTAGTTATGGCTTCAAATATCATCTACAAGTGTGTTCCTTTGTGCTTATATTGGTATTTCATAGGGTCTTGGTCCCAGGGGCTTGGGAACCCTCTTGGTTATTATCATCCTATCTTACATTCATACATTTCAATCCCTCTTGATTGCATGGTTGGATAATTTAATGTGAGTTTGAAGAAAGTTCACCCTCTCACTTAAGTGGGGGCTAAATGTAGTGTAGGAAAATGCATACCCTTATATTTTCACATTTTTTTGGGCTCGCCTTTCTTTATTTATCTTTATTTATGTCTTAATTGGTCCTATTGTGCATTGAAGGGTCTAATAGATTATATTTTTTTATTGATAATCTCAAAAAACATCAAAGGATAAATGATAATTTAATGATCTTGGTTGTGTGTCCTTGAGTTTTGGACTAGGACTAACATGCCACCTAGGGCGTCTTTGTCCCCCAATGGCCTTGGGACCCTAATTTCCAAGGAACCTTAAAAGGGCCCTTTTCAGAGTTTGTGCCTCATGTTTCAAGCCTTGGGATTAATTATTTCAAATCGTGGTAGGCTTTAGCCTCCTCTAATTAGCGATTTCATATTTCATCTTGTTGCAGTATAATTTTAGGATATTAAGCATAGATAAGTATAAATACAAGGTTCTTCAACTCATTTTCTCCTAACAAGCATTCAACTATTCATCTTAATAGAATAATTGAGTTCATAAGAGAATTCAAGAGAAATTCATCAAGAATTTGGACCCATCATCAAGATTCAAGCATCATGTCAAATATATTATTGTATCGTGTGTATTTTTGAGCTAACATTTTTGGTGTAGGGTTTTGATTCAAGCAAGCAATTGAAGTCAATATCTATCAAGCATCCATTTAATTCAAGATCTACATTAAAGCTAGCCACTTCACACAAGTTTGTAGATTTCATAACAAGGGTTTCGTGAGTTTCAATATAGCACTTTTTTCATTCATCATTTCCCAAAATTATTTCATTTCATTTCAAGGTTTAATTACCAACAAAGGGTTTGACCAACGAAAACCCCCATTTACTAACAATAAACAAGTTTTTCCTCTCTTGCATGCTGATTTTTGTAGATTTAGGTTGAAGATCATTTGAAGTGAAAAGTTGCATTGCAAAGTTTTCATCTTCACGAAAAGTCACCTATAGGCCAGATTTGAAGGTTTCATGACCTATGATATGAGAAGAAGGAAGTGTAGATATTGAGCCTCAGGCTCACATTCATAGATTTTAGAAATCAAGTTGAGACTAATTCAGTAGTAAGGGCGTATTAGTCCTCAAAGTGGTATTTTGTAGAGATTCTTTCATATTTTTTTCGACTTCCAAAGGATTTTGTATCTACCTCAAAAAAAAACAGTGGGACTAGGAAAATAGTAAGGGTGTCTTTGTCCTCCCTAACATATTTTGATAGCATTTCTACATTTCTAGAATCCTTATCACATTTCTAGACTTCCCAAGTACACACATCCTAACTTACTATTACTTAATTTTTTCATTTGTATTCATCATTTGGCTTGCATTACTAGGTTTTGAGAGTTAAATGTGAAGTTGTCTTTTCCAGGATTTTGTTTGGTGGTGAACCTTTAAAATCCTAAAGCATCCCCCTCAGTATTCCTTGTTGAGATTTGACTCACCCTTTTGTTGATAGTCAGTCCAATTTGGTATCCTAGGACATCCTTCCTTCCTTGAATGAATGATTGTTGGGGAAAAGTTGTGTTCTATGACCTAAGTTATAAAGAATCCATTCCCCAACAGTTTAGTAATGATCCTAATGAAATATAACCTAATAATTTTCAATCAACCCCTAATGAATATCCTTGTTAAATTGACATATTAGGTGAAGATGATGAAAATATGCATAATTTCATACATAACTACCTTAACAATCTTGACAAAAACACACCATTTTACCCTTCCATATAACAACCAATAGCTCCTATTAGTCCACCACTAGATATTTTTGGTCTTTTACATCCTGATATTGAATCGCAAACCAAGCCTAAACCTTAAACCATATGTGAACCTAGTCTCTGTAACCAAGTTCATACTCATTCATCTTGCACTAATAAAGTCACCAACACACCCATCAACCTAGAAAAGACTTATGGAAAAGGTTTTAAGATCTTAGCTAAGCAATAATGTGACACAATAATGAGCATGAGATTCATAAGTTATTAGAACAAATCCCAATTGAAGATACTAAAGGATTAGGATATCAAGATCGTCCTCGCTCCACATATTCCAAGGAACCAATTATCCTTCATAATGAACAAATCCCTCACAAGGATGATAGGATAATTTTAGGTCCTCCTTTGAATCCACCTCAATGAGCTACTCAAATAAGTAAGAAAACCAAACCTTATAAAGTCAAATAATTTTAATTCCTACATAATAAACATAAATTGAATGAAAATGGAACAGCTTCTCCAACTATGATGGATTCAATTTCCACCTATCAATAAAAAAAATAAAATTAAGAGTACAAACATAAATTATTGTGCAGATGATAGAAATATTGGGCATGTTACTGATGAGGGTCATTCCTTAAAGAGGATTCTTGATGAATATGAACTCATAAAGATAATCTCTTAAATCATGCATGCAAATTTCTCCTTTGAATGTGATAGTTATGGGATAATAGTGTACTCACTATTACATATTTTACATTCATTGCAAATCATTTTCTATATTGCAAGGATGTCACTCTCACCACTTATTTTGGATCATCCTTGTCCTGCACTTAGTGGGTGAAAGTGGTTAAATAGCCCTATCCTAGTTTGGAACTTGATGTTGTCTGTTTAACTAGTTGCTTGCATTCCATATTTGATGAACAAGAGTGGGACAAAGAAAAAATGATATAGGTTGACTCACATGTGGCTTACTAGGAATCTTGTCTTTGTTTTCTTTTCATGTTGTTTGTGTGATTGCATCTATGTAATGT
This sequence comes from Sequoiadendron giganteum, assembly GCA_007115665.2. Taxonomy (NCBI): domain Eukaryota; kingdom Viridiplantae; phylum Streptophyta; class Pinopsida; order Cupressales; family Cupressaceae; genus Sequoiadendron; species Sequoiadendron giganteum. The sequence goes on from CM021104.1 coordinate 578,275,280, forward strand.
GATCCCATGTACTGTTTTGTTTCAAATATCTTTATGTTCATTCCTCTATTTGTATCTAAATTTTTTTATATGTCATACAAATTTATCTTTTCTTTTGTCTTGTGTTTTCATTTTTGTAATGTTGAAATGCATCAAAACATTTAGGTCTCTTCCATGTTGACCCAAAAGCTTTTATTTTTTTTCTCTCTTTATGTGCTATTCTTCCCATTCCATTGTTATTTGGGGAATGATGATGTTTTTGAGATCTATAATATCATTGTAGAAAAGACATACCCCGAACCTAAATCCATGGATCCCTTATGTGTTTGGCATTAAATTTTAAGGCAAACCCTTTTTCATGACATAGCTTCATTTGGAGACATATGCTTTACATAGGGATTTCCAAGTAAGCTCTCATGTCTTATTTATTGTTAGCATTTATCATTTGCTACTTTAAAGTAATTTCTCAAAGAATGTTGGTTAAAAATTTCTTTAAAGTGGGGGCATACATTGGAATTATCATTTTTAAATTTTGACTATATACCTTATGTTTCATGGTGCAATCTTCTTACTTCATGTGATATTTCTTCTTCTTGGTGGTGTCATTGTGTTTTATTTCCTCCAAGAGTTTGACCTTTCTTGGCATATGGAATTTCTCTTAGTGGTGATGCTATGCATTGCATCCATAAGTTGTGAATCTTTTATCCAAAACTTCTCCTCTCTTGGAGAAATTAGGCACAATTTCCCTAGGATGAGACCTCACATGAACTAAGGAAAACCCCTTTGAACATGTCATCCTATTTGCATTTTTTTCATGTGTTTAGCATAAAACAACTTGCTAACCTTATGAAGCTCGAAGTTATAACCCTTTTTTATGGTCATCAAGCATAACACACCTTGATTTCTAGTGGAGCCATTTTTGTTCAAAAGTGTTTAGCATAACATACCTTGTTGAGCCTTATGAAGCTTGAATTTTATATTGTGTGGTGTCTTATTAAAGTTATCGAAGGTATAAATCTGGTATGGTTATTGGATCCTAATAATATTCTCTCATTTTCCACTCTAGGGGCTCACTTAGTGGATAATGTATTTCACTATCCTATGTGATTGTGCATTGTTTTTTGTAGAGTGGATAACAAGTGAGACGGTTTGTAAATATTTTAGGACAAATAGCTAAGGCTTGATCCACATCGATTTTGACAAATATTCAAGGCTTGATCCACCCCTTTTCTTTTTCTTTTTATTTATTTCTTTGAGTCTTTGACATTTTATGACTAAATATCTTGTCGTTATTGCATATATATGTTTAACATAGGGGTGATCCCACAATAGTGGTTTACAATTTTTGGCCAAACTAGACACTGAAATTATTATTTATAACTAAATCTTCACATTCATGTACCTATAGTGGCTAAACTGTGAGAAATTTGAAGATGATGCATACTAGAGTCTCGTCACATTTTGTTTGTAGATTCTAAAATTATATTTTTTAAATTTTTTTTGGAATCAAATTGCACTTCTTTTTCCATCTCCCATGAAAACTAGTTTTTTTTTTCAGAAAACATTTTTAAAAAGTGACGCACACCATCTAACACATAATTTTTTTTTCCATGAAGGATAAAATTCTAATTCTTTCAAATTTAGATTTTTTACTCCGATATCTAGTGCTTCCACTTGGTTAGATAGTTTTTTATTGAATATTTTTTCTTTAATCAAGTTTCAAAGTCAAAAAAATTACAATTTCGACATAGCGCAACCGTATAATGCACAACATTTTTTGTATATATCAAAATTAAAAAAATATGTCTTGGATCAAAGACTTCAATATCTAGTGCACTCATATTTTTCAATTTTTTTTTGATAATCTGCTATTTTTCCATGTGCAAAATAAAGACCTTCATTTTCGATGAAAAACCTATGTTTAATAAACTAAAAAGACACATACATAATAAAACCAAAACATATTGAAATTATAGTAGTTGGATAGCTCATTTAGAGGAATACCTTATTCTAGTTGGGTCTATGAATTCTCCTCCATTTTCATCCTCAATCCAAGCTTTTTAGAGGAAAAATTTGTAGAGTTTTGGTGCTAGAGGGGGAGAAGGGGGATTCAAGCAAACCCCACTTGACCCATTCGAGTGAAGGGGGGTTTTCTTGAAAGGGGTTTGCTCGAACCCCCATTTCCCCTTTGTTTAAAAAAAAATGTGTCATTTTATGGTTCAAATGAACCCACCATGGAAAAGGGGGATCGCTCAAACTAGGGATTCAAACAAACCCTTTTATGGGTTCGTACAAACTCCCTAGTTCGTTCAAACCCCTTAAAACTAAATTTTTTGATTGTGTGAGTGTTTTTACAATTTTTCTTCGTCAACAAAATTGTAAACCACTATTATGGGTTCACCCATAGAAATGTGTCTCCTTGTGACTTTATTGGCCTTGTCATGAGATCTTAATCTTGGAGGCTTGATCATCCTCCTTGACCGTTTTCATCTTATCTTTCAAATATTTCTATAATTAGACCTCTTTTGATTGTCTAATTTAGTGTGTGTTTAATGCAAGGTCATCCTCTCACTACTATGAGGGCTAAATTTAATGTAGAAAAATGTATCCCTTTACATTTTCACACTTGTTTTGGGACTTGTAAATTAAAATCAACTTAATAATGCCTTAATTTAGTGTTAAAAATATACCCCTTTACATTTTCACTCTTTTTTGAACACTCCTAATTAAAATGGACTTAATAACTCCTTAATGTAGTGTTGAAAACTATAGTCCTTTACATTTTCACACTTATTTGGGCCCTCTTAATTAAATTGATCTTAATTAGGCCTTAATAAGCCATGTTATTCATTTACAAGCCTAATAATTATATTTTATAAAAGGGAAACTTGACAACAATTAAGGCCAACAAATAATTAAACACCTTGACAAATGTGTGTTTTAGGAATAGGGACCTAGGACCCATTCGCTCATGGGTGAATGGGTCCTCACTAGACCTTTGAACCTAAATTTAAGCTATATTTTTTATGGTATTTTAAGTTCCCTTAATCCATATTTCAATATTGGCTTGTGATATTTGAATTTTGCAAAATTAAGGATGCATACCTATAAATACAAGGATATTTCACTAAGTTTCACCTAACATTTTCAAGAAATTTCACAAGAGAAAAATTGATAATCAAAAGGATTTAAGAGTACATATATCAAATATTTATTTCACCATTCAAGGTCCAACAAGTCAAATTCTTCATGCATCATGCATGCTTTTGGATATAACATTGTGATGTAGGTTTCAAGATTCAAGTCAATAATTCAAAGCATTATCTCAACCAGTAAGATCCACATCCATTGAATACTTTTAATAAAAGTTTTAGACCTTCCAATATCACCATTACCAAGTTTTATTCAAGGTTTTGTTGAGTGGTAACATATATATTTTCATTCTTCATTCCCTCTTTCATGCTTTTCTACAATTGAAGGTTTGATTACCAGACGGGGTTTGACAAAGGAAAACCCCCCATCATAAAAAAAAAATTCCCTCTTGTGTTTATGTTGTTAACATGGACCTTCATGTCAAATACTTGGCCAAAAGGTCATCCACATAATCTTCCAGGGCGGGTGCATGGAAATGGGTAGCAATTCCATGGACACCCTAAAAAAAAAAGCTGAAAACCATAACGCGCTAGCATTATGTCTCCATTAAACCTAGGAAAGGTCTCGGTAGCTACAACTACAAACAAATAACACATGCACTCGCATTATTAACTATTAAAAGAAAAAAAAATGCAAATCTCTCATTTGCATTTCGACTGGTTTTTTGTTGCACCCATGGCCAAAAACCCTAGAATATCGCGCTCGTGTTCTAAGAGGAGAATTCCTTCACCAAGGATCCCTATTTCTTCACAATGATGGTGCCACAACGACAAAGAGTTGTAAGAGGTAAGGATTCTATATTTTTTGTTTTGAATTTTTTAGTTTTAGGTTGAATTTGTTAGTTTTAGGTTGAATTTGATATCTATTTGTTTGAATTTTTAGGAGATGCAAATCAACCTATAAACCCTCAAAATCCTCATGAGGAAGACCAACCAAATCCTCAAGATCAAAATCAAACACAACATCAACCTCCTTCACCAATCACTCAACCCCCTCCTAGCACTCAACAAAATTTAATGAGTGAAATTGAAAACAACAAAAAACAAATTGAGGATTTGACCAATAGGTTGAGTGATCCAAATGGTTCAACCATAGAAAGAATGACCCTAGCAAGTTCATTGAAAGATATGTTAACAAACATAGATTCAATTAGCAAACAAATAACTAGAAGGGAAGATAGGAGGCAGGCGGCAAGGGACTATTATGCAAATAAACTATCATACAAGGATGTGAAAGATTTAAAAATTACAAAAGGTAATTTGTGCTCATTATTCACCAACTCATGCACAAATCAAAATCTTACCCTCAATGCGAAGAGGTTTCCTATCCATTGGTGCCACCACCAATAGATGAAGGACTGGTTTTATGATAGGTGGTATATTGTCTTTGATTACCCACCGTGCAACAATTGTGAGGTCCTGCAATATCTCCTTAGGAAACTATACAATGAGTTCATATTGAACAAAATCCCAAATTATTTTGATATGAGGGATTTTCAGGGGAGAGGTGGGGGGTCAGCTCAGGATAGACCTGGTGCACAGCCACATCCTACGCGGCAAGGTAGACGAGCTCTCGTTAGGCCACCTCATGAGCATGTTGTTATGCCTTCCATCACAAAGGAAAGTGTTGATGTAGAGACATTGCAGGCAATCGACACTTTGACCCATAGTGTCATCCATCATACTATCCCTATTCTATAGTGCCATCCAAGGGAGTCTTTGAGTGGTGGCCTTTGAACACATCTGTGTCAATCTTATGGGGCTACTTGTTCATATGACCCCACCAACACTCAGTAGACTGGTACATAGGATCCATCTACAACAATCGAGATGGAGAGGGTAGCTAATATTTTTCATGAGGCATATGGCATTGACAGTTAGGTAAAAGTAAGTGCATGTGTTCATTGAATTTAATTTATTAAATTTAGATTTTGAAATGCAAGATTAACTAAAAATGTTTTATGATTTTAATAAAATTGCAAGGTCACAGTGTTGAGACTAGATACACCGCCCCCCCACCAACCTATTTCTAGAGTACACCTATTGCTAGGGTATGTAACTAGTAAACAATTATAGATTTATTGCATGTTAATAGCATTTTTTTATGAATGGTATTTTAATATGCGATTTTGGATATTGAACAAAATAATATTGGAGGTTTTGAGGGAACACTTCCTAGTGGTGGTGGATTTACTCAAACCTTCATGCAGGTAATAGAATAAAGAGCTTAACTAATGAATCAAGTACTTAATATATTTGTGTAGTTTATATGCACATCGTTAATTATGTTGAATATTTTGTTGTTTTATTTTCAGTTGTTGCGCAATGATACACCTCCGAATGTGATGAGGGAAATGGATATTGGTGTGACGTCTACTATACAATCCTCAATGGCTCTAACAGAAGAAAATACATTTGTTGTTATAGATGTTAGTTAGTGAAAAATCAAACCATTATTGATTCACGTAGTTTAATTTCTATTTGTATGGTTTATACAGGGCTTGAGCACACCTGAGCATGGGCGTGAGGATATTTCCCTCATGGAGAGAGATCATGAGATGGTTGTAAGTGATTATTTTGTCAAATATATCATTTTTTATAATGTAATTTCTAGATATTCATGTATTTACATCTTATTGTAATAGTTAAAACTTCACCATGAACTAAACCCTAGAAGGAGTAGCAAGAGCACTCCATGAGTGTAGCAAAAATGAGTGACAGACCTATCGCCATCCGAGTGAAAAGGAAAGGGAAAAATTTTATTTCCAGGGCATGGAGAGCAACGACTTTTGATTCTAGAGTCCTTTGTTGTATGCCTATATGGTAGTTTTGTACATATTTTTTATTGGACATATTTGAGATTGTATTCCTATATGGAATTCTCGTAAGCCTATATGGCTATTTTGTACATATATTTCATACTTATATCGACATATATTGATGTATTCCTACATGGCTATTTGGTTAATACAAATATCTTTTATCGATGCCTATCCATATTTGCATTCTAAATTTATGGTTCAATAGTTATGAGTTACATGTATTCAAGGTAATTTCTATGTTAATACAAATATCTTTTATCGATGCTTATACTTATGTGATTGATGTATTTTTGTGTATGGGATCATAGTAATTTCTATTTAATGATGCTATTGTGTCTTTAAGGTTTATTTATTAAAGGGTGCATGAAACAAGTTTTAAATCCTTAAAAATCTTTGAATTTCTTAGGTTTTTCTATTTGTTGAGTTTGGGCTCCGAGCCCGAGTCCAAGTCAAAAATTGGCTTGTCAAGTCCGAGGCAAGTCCAAGTCTTGTAACAATAGTGTGAACACATTGAGGAATAATGTATATTCCAATGAAGAGAGAACCCATCCTTATTTCCAAACAAACCATGGTATAGATATGGGTGGTCGAGATAAAACATCACTCTTCTAGATAGTTCGAACCATAATATTTCATGGCTGTAAATACACCTTTATTATGTGTGTTCTTGATCCTACTAAAGAAATGGTGGAACATGTTGTAGATCAAATATTGCAACCCTAAGCCCACAAGAAGGTTACTTGTCCCAATTTTCACAAATGTCTTTAAGATGTTCATCCTTCTTGAGTAATGCCAACCATTATCATCGGTTGCCATGCTTCTAATGGAAAGTCAATTTTTTGCAATACCTAAAGGCTAGCAGGTTCATTCGCTCTAATACCACTGTAATGACTCAAGCTCTGGATCAATAGATTTTTTACTTATTTCTTATAAGATTGACAAAGTTTGTCATCCAATATTATTAAGATAGATAATAGAGTCCCCAAATTATAAATGAAATAAATTCTAAATATGAAATCTAATTCAAATATTAATTTGATAATGGAAATTTGATAAATAAATATAATAGTTGTTTCTAATTAATCAATTAAAATCATGTGCTAGCTTTGAATATAAATCTTCCTATCATTGATATATAGCCCTTAAGAATTGGGATGCCTTTCATGATCGATACTTTGTACTCATGCATCTAACTTTAAGTCCTTTCCAGATTATATGCTTGAAATGTATACTCCCATATTATAATTTTTTTCTCATATAGACCAATCCCACACTAGGTAATTCAATAATAAAAATAAGCCAGCAAATTGATTACCCTAAGCTTCCCTTCTTATTCTCATTTATACTCAAAAACTACACAATTGAATCCTAATAGCAATATCACAATTTGACACATTGTAGAAAATACCTCCTACTTATCAATTGATGAGCTAAAGGGGCTCTATAATGAATGTTTCATAAGGCACAAAACTTGTTGAAGGTTTTGCAAATGGGGTTGCAAGCTAAGTGGGCTTAACCTTGGGAAAAAAACTTTGTGGTTAAGCACTTGAGCTAGAGTAGTACTGGGATGGGTGACCTCCTGGGAAGGCCTAGTGCCTCACCTCTATGAGCATCACCTACATGCAATGAGTGCTAAGTGGGCCATTCATTATCATGAGAGATGGGTTCTTGTGAACTCGGCCCTCTTTTAATCCATGTCAACCTTGGGACCGTACAGGAAGCTGGAGGTCGTACAAAGTACAAGATCAACAAGTTTGTATAAGAAATCTTAAAAATAGAGAACAGTGTGAATAATTCTTATCTTATCTTCTCTAAAAGTTTATCAACAACCTCCATTCGAGCCTCTCAAGGTTTTTGCATAGTTTTTTACACCCTTGTCTAACTGATCCATGCCCTCAGCTAACTAAACAACAACTTTCAAAACAAGTAACCATTGCATTTCAAATTTGCAACTTTAGACTCCTCCAACCTAAGGGATTGATTTGGTGGAATATAGCTCAAAGCAATTTCACATGTTTCAGTGCGAAATAGGACCATGCCTAGTGTAAAAATACCTATTTGGATGTGTTGGAATAGTTCGCTTGGTCACACGAGTTGCAAAATGAAAGTTGCACCACTTTGCAACTTTGCACTACTTGCATTTGACGCTTTTTCCATCAAGTGAAAATCCGCCACCATGGGAAAACCACTCTGAGATAGCCAAAACCAAGAGAGGTTTTTGTAGAGGGGATCAACGCAATCCTATAGGATTAGAAGAAAAGTTTCCAAGCATCACGATATCCAAGTAATAGCATGCTGAATTTTGTAGCCATTTTGCACTTTCGACCCTTAAGGGAGCAATCCGGTGGAAGGTAGCTCAAAGCGATTCCACATGTTTCAATGCAAAACAAGACCATTCCTAGCATAAAAATACCTATTCCGACATGTTGGAACAGTTAGTTTGGTCATGCGAGTTGCAGAGCGAAAGTTGCACCACTTTGCAACTTTGCACAGCTTGAATTTGACACTTTTTCCATCAAATGAAAATCTCGCGCCACAAGAAAACCACTCCAAGACAGCCAAAATTGAGAGAGGTTTTTCTAGAGGGTCTCAATGCCTTCCTATAGGATAATACGATAATTTTCTAAGTGTAATGGTATCCAAGTAAGAGCATGCTGAATTTCGCAGCCATTTTGCACTTTGGACCCTTTAGGGATCGATCCGGTGGAACATAGCTCAGAGCGATTCCACACTGTTTCGGTACAAAAATATACAATCCATAGCATAAAAATACCTATTCGGATGCGTTGGAATAGTTATTTTTGTCATACGAGTTGCAGAGTGAAGGTTGCACCATTTTGCATCTTTGCACAGCTTGAAGTTGACACTTATTGCATCAAGTGAAAATCCACCGCCACGAGAAAACCACTCTAAGAAAGCCAAAACCGAGAGAGGTTTTTCTAGAGGGGCCCAATGCCTTCCTGTAGGATGAGATGAGAAATTTCTAAGTGTAATGGTATCCAAGTAATAGCATGCTGAAGTTTGCAGCCATTTTACACTTTGGACCGTTAAGGGATCGATTCAGTGGAACGTAGCTCAGAGCGATTCCATGTGTTTCACTAAAAAAGAGAACCATTCCTAGCATAAAAATACCTATTCATATGCGTTGGAAAAGTTAGTTTGGTCACACAAGTTGCAAAACAAAAGTTGCACCACTTTGCAACTTTGCACAGTTCGCATTTGATGCTTTTTCCATGAAGTGAAAATCTGCCACCATGGGAAAACCACTTTGAGATAGCCAAAACCGAGAGAGTTTTTTTTAGAGGGGCTCAACAATATCCTGTAGGATTAGATGAGAATTTTCTAAGTGTAACGATATCCAAGTAATAGCATGCTGGAGTTTGCAGCCATTTTGCACTTTGGACCCTTCAGGGATCAATCCGATGGAATGTAGCCCAGAGCAATTCCACGTGTTTTGGTGTGAAGAAAGACCATGCTTAGCATAAAAATACCTATTTGGATGCGTTGGAATAGTTATTTTTATCATACGAGTTGTAGAGCGAAAGTTTAACCACTTTGCAACTTTGCATAGCTTGAATTTGACACTTTTTTCATCAAGTGAAAATTCACCGCCACGAGAAAACCACTCGAAGATAGACACAAAAAAGAGAGGTTTCTCTAGAGAGGCCCAACGCCTTCTTGGAGGATTAGATGAGAAGTTTCTAAGTATAATGGTATCCAAGTAATAGCATGCTGAAGTTTGCAGCCATTTTGCACTTTGGATCCTTGAGGGATCAATCTGGTGGAACATAGCTTGGAACGATTCCACATGTATCGGTGCAAAAGAGGACCATGCCTAGTGTAAAAATACCTATTCAGACACGTTGGAGCAGTTAGTTTGGTCACACGAGTTGCAGAACGAAATTTGCACCACTTTGCAACTTTACACTGCTTGCATTTGATGTTTTTTCCATCAAGTGAAAATCCGCCACCATGGGAAAACCACTTTGAGATAGCCAAAACCGAGAGAGGTTTTTGTAGAGGGGCTCAACACAATCCTATTATATTAGACGATAAGTTTCTAAGCATCATGATATCCGAGTAACAACATGCTAAAGTTTGCAGCCATTTTGCACTTTGGACGCTTAAGGGATCGATCCGGTGGAACATAGCTCAGAGCGATTCCACGTGTTTCAGTGTGAAAGAGGACCATTCCTAGCATAAAAATACCTATTCAGACAGTTTGGAGTAGTTAGTTTGGTCACACGAGTTGCAGAATTAAAGTTGCAACACTTTACAACTTTGCACTACTTGCATTTGATGCTTTTTCCATCAAATAAAAATTCGCCACCATGGGAAAACCACTCCGAGATAGCCAAAACCAAAAGAGGTTTTGTAGAGGGGCTCAACGCGATCCTATAGGATCAGACGAGAATTTTTTAAGCATCAGGATATCCTAGTAATAACATGCTGAAGTTTATAGCCATTTTGCACTTTGGACCCTTAAGGGATCGATCCAGTGGAACATAGCTCAGAGCGATTCCACGTGTTTTCAGTGCGAAAGAGGACCAAGCCTAGTTTAAACATACCTATTCAGATGTGTTGGAATAGTCCGTTTCATCACACAAGTTGTAGAAAAAACATTGTAAATTGTTTACATGACCTTTATATGCCCTTTTTCACATTGTTTACTTTTCAAAATTCAAATTTTGTAAATTTTCCTATTCAACGCATTTATAGAACAAGGTGCTACTACATGAAACATGAACTCAAACCTTACAATATTTGAGTATATCTCACTATGTAATTAAATCTTATTACAATGCCTTAGGCACTTCGTTCTCACAGATCTTTTACAATGTCACTCATACATTTGAGATTCTCTTTAAATGTCTACATCATAGGTTCTCATTATGAGGTTAACCTCAAATGAGTAACTTGAAATTCCATCACTAAGCTTCACACACTCTTTTATAATGTCTTGAAATCAAAATTGATATTTGTCAAGATCATCAAAATAAGGATGTTACATTGCTTTTTTGGCTAAGATTCTCTTTGATGGCTCTTAAATCAACATTTTCTACAACGAAAGATCAATCAATTTTTAGTAGTCTACTTATAAATACGCAAAGTAAAAGAGAAAAAGAAAGAGCATCCAAAATGGAAATGAAATAAAAATAGATGGAAGGCACTTACAGATGTTGCATGCAGGCATCAAAATAAGGATGTTGTATTACTTTTTTGGTTAAGATTCTCTTGGATGGATCATATATCTGCATTTTTTGCAAGGGGACACCAATCACTATAAAAAAAGATGATAGCATTGGAATCAAACAAATTAATGTGAATAAAAGTATAAATTAATAAGAACCAATGTGCATATACTTAAAAATTAATCCAACGAACCATCCGGGTTTGGTCTATTCTTTATTGTGTCAAGTATTGCTTCATGGTTAGACTCAGGGACCCTCCCTAACATCTTGTTCAAAGGTTTACCTTGATATTTGGTCAAATGAACATTGGATGCTATGACAAGTTTCGAGTAATGAAGAATATTACGATGCATGGCAAAGTCCTGAAATAGCCAATGTTTAACACTTTAATGTGGGTACCTTCTAAGCCACATTTCAGTAACCACAACTAAGCCTGTAGGGTATTCAATGTTTTCTCCATCTATACCTGAGGCCTCCAATTTTTTTTTGGTTTCAACACAAAAACACAACTAATAGTCTATTCCCTCTTCTTTTTCTTCATCTACAATAACTACATAAACATGCCCTACATTGATATGTGCAAAAAATCTCTTGAAATTTGTCAACATTACGAATATAGTACAAAGTAAGATAATGATATGGAATTTCAACAACTAAGAAAGTAGATATATCACCTAGTTGAACTAGATCTGATACGTGGTCAAAGTCGGCGAATGATTCCATCTATGTCAATTCTAATGCTTTCAGAGGGCGATACGTGTGAAGTGGGCTAAGATAACTTGTGAACCATTTGTCAACCCACTCCCCTGACTCACAATCATTTCAGGCTTGCATTGTACATGAAGAACAAAAGAATGCCACTTTCATGTATCGATACTCCATGAACCTACATTTGAGCTAAGGAAAGAGTGTACCTCACTCAATCCTGTTAGTGTACAATAATCTTCATATGGTAAAATTTTAGTATCATCCATCAACCAAAAAAATCTATGAACTGAAGACATACCTTCATTACCTGGACCCATCAAAGAATTACACCACTCGATGATTGATTTCAAATCTATCAACTTTGCACTGTCTTTATACTCTAACTCTTCTCATGCTAATGTTGTTTTCACACATGCTCTTGCACCATCATGATCACCCTTTCCATGCCCAGCCTCACAAAAGTTCCACATATGCTAAACACCTATAATGACATGCATCTTGCATAACCATTAGAACATGCGTGAGTTCTTGAACTGTGCAACAAAATTATCAAACCATATTATATGTTGATCGTATTCTATGCCCCTCTAAGCCAAACCACTATAGGACATCTGGAAGCAACCTTGCATGAACTTTGGAGAATATGTGTGATCATCACTAATGTAAAAGTGGTACTCCCTCAATACATTCTTTTTCTCCTTTGTACTATCAGATGCATGAATGAATGTTATGTGCACAAATATTGAAACTTGTGTGGAGTTGTAATACTATGACTGTAGCTCATGTTGTTGATGTAGAGTGTAGTTCTCTAAAAAGTCAACCATTGATACTATGCTTCCAACTCGAAAGGTGTCCTTGCATAGCTTGAACTGCGTGTCCAACCATCAGGCTCTATGGGTATGTATTGCATACTCAGATAGTATACTATCACTAAATGTGGTCATAAATTTGTACATTAGAATCTTCTCAATAACCAAATCACACCTTTTTGCTTGAGACCCATCTTTCGTAGCATATGTCACTATTTTATACTTCCCAAACTCTACTAGTTTTTATCCCACCTCATTTGTGCTTTCCATATGTTGACATACTGGCATATGTTGGAAGCTAGCACAACGCTTGCATGAACCATCCAAGCATGTTGTCCTATAGAATATTTGGCCATCCTTTATTTCACATAATTTTTTTTGATAAGAACTCTCTTGAAGATTTTGGTGGGGCTTCTATGCCATAATCCTACAAAACATGGTTAGTATGTAAATCTAAATATATAGAAAGATAAACATCGTAATGGTTAGAAAATTTAATATGTAGTCTACAACAACAAGTAGTGCATGTGTGATTTATCTTGACACAAAAAGGTTTAAGCAGTTCAAAAATATTTGAGAAATACTAATTTGAGGATAATAATTTTTAAATTTCTGAAAAAATTGGGTTTGAGTGATATCCAAAAAATACTCTAGATGTGGCTCACAATTTCGACTACTGATTCTCCTTCTTACCACATCCCTTTGATTTGAAGATTGCCTTGTGTTATTCTTCCAATACTCTTCAATTAGTGTTCCTAAGGCTTTGACAACTTCTTTATCTTTTCATGACAGTCTCCCCGAGAATGCCCATAATTCATTTGTATCATTGCCCTCAATTCTTTGCCGCCTTTGAATGGCTCTTGATAAAAAATTTCTACTGATTCCCATTTTTTCACTAGTCTTTTTAATTAGGCAAGCTCTCTTTGTTTGAAAACTTACCAAAGTCAATGTAATGACACGTTGGGTGACATTACTATCCTTTGATAGCGAGGTCTTTCCCACACTCTCATAATCATCCATTAGATTCTTGACAATATTTTCTTCACTCGATGCATTCGATGTTCTCAACCCAAGAGTCTTCATGATGTTCCTATAATTTACACCCCGCATCATTTCAACAAATAGTTGACATCTTGCAGTCTCATTTAGCCTTTCAAAGCATCATTCCCAAATCTTATCAGCATATCTTCTACAAGTGCATGTTGAAATATTACCTTCCATGTGCTACAAAATCTCATCATCAATATCAATCAAATACTTTGGCTTTTTACGCAAAATTATTGGTGGTGTTATCCTAGGTACATACATCTCAACATTAGGAATTTCATCAATATTTAATTGAGGTGGGCTAGATTGCATACCTTCAATCGATGGTGGAGAAGAAGACATACCTTGAGGTTCACATGGGAATTATGGCATACCTTCTTCGTCAATTTCAAGTGATGATGTACTCTCAACTTGAGATTTGTTGGATGGTGTCCAACAATATTCACTTGCAGTAAATGGTGTCCCTCCATATTCACTTGCAGTAGATGGTGTCCATCCATATTCACTTGTGCTATATGGTGTCCCTCCATATTAGCTTGTTCTTAATGGTGTCCCTTCATATTCACTTGTCGTAGAGGGTGTGTCTCCAACAAGGGTATCTGAATCTGTCTTACGACTATGCTTTCACATTTGTGCTTGTTGTGCTACCAGTTCCTGTTCTCTTTTTGAAAGTTGAGGTTCCTCTACAATCGGGTTGTTTTCATCAATCGTTTCCAATTTCTTCTTTTCACGATATGTCGCCACCCAAACTCTCTCCTTTTCTTTCAAGGTTTCGTTGTCTTCGTCTGTTAGTTTCCTCTTTGTCTTTTTCTTCGACATGGCAGATAATTTTATTTGTACCATGGTAATGAGATGAATATTAGTTCCTAAAAAATGTATCCATTATAGATAATTGCAAAGTATATGTCATTGAAGGGTTTATTTAAATAATACTTACAATCATCGTGTACAAAAGTTAACCTAGCATGTAGACAAATGTGTACAAACTATGGAAGCACTAGGTTGGCCAGAGCACATTTCTAACTAAAAGTGAATAACCATCATGGTGATTATGAAAAATAATGAGTGAATGGCATTGTGAGTGTTTGATAAGTTTGTGGTGTAGGATCACCTTGATAATCTATGCTTCCATTTTGAAATTTGATTCAATTTTGGGTATCTCCATGTTGTAAGAGGGTCATTAAAGACATTTTTCATGTACCGGTTATATGAGATTTCAAAGGGGGTTGTTTGTTATGTATAGGAATTGGGGGGATTTTATTTTCATTGAAAAAGGTTTAAAAAACCTCCAATGGCTCAAAAGGAGGATTTTTGCTCATTTTGAAATCCATTTTTTTGATTAAAAAATGCTCGTTTGCAGAAATTCACTATTTTTTTGCACTTTCGTGCACTTGTATGCATCTATACAGCCTCCCCTTGATATAAAACTAGTATAATATTGTATGAACATGTCATACATCTCTAATGCATTAGTTCTGAGGGCTTAACCTTATGTTTGAAGGGAGCAATTGACAATTTTTTGAAATTGCTCATTTCAAGCCAGTCAAGGGTTTGAGTAGGATTTAATTATGAAATGACCATCCCACCTACTATTATGACTTGTTTCTTGGTGGGATGGAATGTATAGTGTTAGATTAGGGTCTTTTATTGTTGAACATGCCTTGGAATGAAACTAGTGACAATAGGATTTGTGGTTCTTAGCTCAAACAAGCACTTTTCCATGAGAATTTGAGGAACCAATGAGTGCTTTTGAAAAATTGTTGAAGGAGTGGTCTACGTAATGAAATTTTAACCTTGTGCAAGGTATTTTGAAGATGTTTGATTCTTTGGAATTGTCTTGGAAGGCATGCGTATAGGAGTTTCTATAAACCCTCCCTCTTTGCATTGAAACATGGGGGTTTTTGTATTGGAAGCCTTGTTGAGCGGGTAAGTTCCTATGTTATAAATTCTCTTGTTTTGAGACCTAATTAAAGATTTTTTTTGGGTTTGGAAGTCTAGTGTGAAGATCTAAGGGTAGTTCCTTTGTAAAATTGGCCTACTTGGAGGCCTAAAATAGTGAAAAAGGTTAGTTTTCTTAATGTTGTCCCAAAGGAGTCATGTGATGGGTTAAGGCATGTCCTACAACTCTGAAATTGGTGCTACAATCATTCTTTTATTTTCCTAGTGTTTTCGAAAGTTTTGGAGTTAAGGGCCCAAAACTGGTTTTGCACAGTAACTAGATTCCAAGGGTGAAATTTGGGAAATAATGTTTTTGTTTGTTGTCTAGCTTGGAGGAGTGTTGGGATTGGTCCATTATGCCTTTTTAATTTTCTTATATGGCTCTTGAAGGCAAGCTGACATCTTCAATGGTGTGGGGTCCTCCAACTCTGTATCAAAAATGAGTATCATAGTTTGAAGTGTGTGCATGGTTTGGGAGACACATGTGATAGTTTGCAGATGCTTGGCTACTAGTAATGTGGACAGTGAATAAAGGAACTAAGTTTGTGTGTAAGGGAAGACTTATGAAAGGTTTCATTTTTGTTGTACTAACTCAAACAAAGATTTATTATGCAAATAATGGTTCGGTTGTGCCTTAAGAATTATAGTTTGTGTTTGTAAACAATGGTGCCATTATGGAAGATTTAAGACAACTTGTGAATGACATAATCATTGGTTGATATTTTGAGGAACCTAGTTGATTGTAATCAGTTATTTTCAATATTTTCAAGGTTTTCTTAAGGTCCTTAAGGAATTGGGAACTCTTAATCCTAATTTGAGTATACGAATCAAATGTTTTGTGAAGGGAAATATAGTTGAATAAGTGTGTCAAGAAAGGTGTTGATTTCTTCCTTTGTACTACATAAATTTGTGCAGAGGTATTGGAAGCTTTTTGGACCCTTCAAAGGAATGGGAGAGGCTTGGAGTTGTCTTAAAGGATGAATTTTAGTTAATGGTTCTGAATTTCTATAATTGGCATGTGTAAAATGGTAATTGGCAAGTGTATATATTTGTGGATATGATTTGGTAATTTAAAATGTGCATTGACAACTTAAGGTTATAATGACAAACAAAAATGAAAGCAAGCCATAATAGAATGAAATAAAATGTGTAAAGACTTCACATACCTTAAAAACCAGACTTTCAAATGGCAGAGTTCAACCCAATTATGTAGCCTTAGCTTCTTCTTTTTTCAAACTCCACAAAAATTTGACTTGTTCAAAAGATAGTTTTGTTCCACACTTCAATTGATATTATATGTCTTTCAACATGGAAACTCTGCTATTTCATGCAAAGGTGGTAAAAAGATCATGGAAAAGGTGATCAAATATGAAAAAGATGCTTGCACACTTCATAACATCATCAAAATGATATTTTTTGTCGAAGCACGTGCAGAACCAGGGGAATATAAAGACTATGGGCCTTCAAATCATGGGTATATAGAGTTCATTACCATTTTGGTGGAGTAAAAAATGTGTTCATGTTATGTGAAATTTAGTTTTCTTAGTATATAAAGAGGGAGATAGGGGGAGAGTGGGAGAGAGGGAGATAGAGAGGGAGATAGAGAGGGGGAGAGTGGGAGAGAGTGGGAGAAGGGGAGAAGTGGAGAGTGGGAGAGCAAGAGAGTGGGAGATAGAGAGGGAGGGAAATATGGTGAGAGTGGGAGAAATATAGAATGGGAGAGAGTGGAGGAGAGTGGGAGAAAGAGAGAGTGGGAGGGAGAGACGAGGAGAGTGGGAGATATAGAGGGAGGGAGAGAGGGTGAGAGTGGGAGAAAGAGAGAGAGTGGGAGGGAGAGAGAGGGGTGAGAGTGGGAGATAGAGAGAGGGAGGAGAGAGGGAGAGAGAGAAAGTAGAGGAGGAGAGGCTGATATGAGAGGAGGAGAGAGTGGGAGAAGGATAGAGGGAGAGGGAGAGTGAGGGGGAGAGAGAGAGAGAAAGAGAGGAGTGTGAGAGAGAGTGGGAAGTGAGAGATGAGAGGAGAGAGGGTGGGAGTGGGAGAGATAGAGGGGAGAGTGGGGGAGAGTGGGAGAAGGGGAGAGTGGGAGAGAGTGGGGGAGAGTGGGAGAAAGAGAGAGTGAGAGGGAGAGAGAGGGAGAGTGGGAGATAGAGAGGGAGCGAGAGAGGGTGAGAGTGGGAGAAATATAGAGTGGGGCAGAGTGGGAGAAGGGGAGAATGGGAGAAAGAGAGAGTGTGAGAGAGTGGGGGAGAGTGGGAAAAAGAGAGAATGGGAGGGAGAGAGGGGGAGAGTGGTACATAGAGAGGGAGGGAGAGAGGATGAGAGTGGGAGAAAGATAGAGGGTCAACCTCTATACCCTCTTAATCCCTCAACCCTCAACCCTTAAACCCTAATCCCTCAACCCCTATAGCCTCTTAATCTGTAAACCCTCAACCCTCAACCCTCAACCCTTTAACCCTAATCCATCAACCCCTATACCCTTGTAATCCCTCAACCCTTAAACCCTAATCCCTCAACCCTCAACCCTTAAACCCTAATCCCTCAAACCCTATACCCTCTTAATCCCTCAACCCTGATACCCTAATCCCTCAACCCTCAACCCTTAAACCCTAATCCCTCAATCCCTATAGCCTCTTAATCCCTCAACCCTTAAACCCTAATCCCTAAACCCCTATACCCTCTTAATCCCTGAACCCTCAATCCTCAACCCTTAAACCCTAATCCCTCAACCCCTATACCCTCTTAATCCCTCAACCCTTAAACCCTAATCCCTCAACCCCTATACCCTCTTTAACCCTCAACCCTCAATCCTCAACCCTTAAACCCTAATCCCTCAACCCCTATACCCTCTTAATCCCTCAACCCTCAATCCTCAACTCTTAAACCCTAATCCCTCAACCCATATACCCTCTTAATCCCTCAAACCTTAAACCCTAATCCATCAACTACTATACCCTCTTAATCCCTCAACCCTTAAATCCTAATTCCTCAACCCCTATACCCTCTTAATCCTTGAATGCTTAACCCTCAGCCCTAAAACCCTAATCCCTCCCTCCCTCCCCCTCTTTCTCTCTCAATGGCTATTTTTCTCTATCTCACCATTCTCTCTCTCTCACTCAGACACACACCTCTATCTCCCTACCTCTCCCTCCCCTTTGTACTCTTTATCTCTTCTCTCACTTTCCCTCTCTGTACATACCTCTCCCTCCATCACTCTCTCTCCATCCCTCTCTATCTCACTTATGCCTCCTTCCCTACTTCTTTCCCTCTCTAATATCTATCTCTCTTCTCCCTTCCTCTACCTACCTCTCTCTCTATCTCTCCATCCCTCTCTTTCTCTCTCACTCTCTCCTCTCTATCTTACCATTATCTTAATCTCTACCTATCACCCCCTCCTCTCTAAATCACCATTCCCTCTCTCCCAGTTTCCCTCCTTCCATCTCACTCCCTCCTCTCTAAATAACCATTCTCTCTCTATCACACTTTTCCTCATTCCCTCTCTATGTCATACTTATCCCTTTCTATCTCTCCCTCCTTCCAACCTCCCTATCTCTCTTTATCTTTATTTCTCATTATCTCCTTACCTCTCTACTCTCAATGTCACCACTCTCTCCATATCACTCTCCCTCCTTCCCTCTCTCCCTCCTATCCACCCCTCTCTCCTTCCCTCTCTACCTACCTCTCACTCCACTACCTACCACTCTCTCCCTCACCAATATTTCTCTCTTACTCTCTCCTTCCCTCTCTACTCTATATCTCCCCCCCCTTCCCTCTCTAATATATTTCTCTCTCTCCCCCTTCCTCTGTCCCCTCATTTTCTCTCCTCTCACTCTCTCTCCCTCTCAAACACACTCACCTCTATCTCCTCCTTTCCTCTCCCAACATTCCTCCACTCTCCACTTCTCTCTATCTATAATCTCTCTCTACAACTCCTTCCCTCTATATTTATCTTTATTTCCCCTCTCCCTTTCTTTACCCACTTCTCCCTCCATCACTCTATAGGGTTGAGGTATTAAGGGTCAAGGGTCAATAATTGAGGGTGTAGGGTTTAATTTATATGGTAGAGGGTAGAGGGTAGAGGGGTTAAGGTTCAATGGATTAAGGGTTGAGAGTTGAGGGATTAGGGTATAGAGTTTAATTGGGTTTAATGGTTTAAGGGTTGAGGGTATAGTGTTGAGGGATTAGGGTAGATAGGGAGGGAAGGATGGAGGGAAGGATGGAGGGAGACATGGAGGGAGAGATGAAGGGAGAAGTGAGATAGAGAGAAGGAGAGAAGAGGAGAGAGGGATAGAGATACATGAGGGTTGAGGATCTAATGTATAGGATAGAGGGTTGAGAACCAAGGGTATAAGATTGATGGTTTAGGGTATTGGGTTCAAGGTACATGGTATAGGGTAGAGGGTAGAGGGCAGAGGGTAGAAGGTAGAGGGTAGAGGGTAGAGGGTAGAGGGTTGAGGGTTGAGGGTGGAAGGTTTAAGGGTTTAGGTTTGAGGATAGAAGGATTAGGGTATAGGTTTAAGGGTATATGGTTGAAGGATTAGCATTGAGGGTCTAATGTATAAGGTAGAAGGTATAAGGGTTCAAGGTTTAGGGTTTAAAGGTTGAGGATTAAGGGATTAAGGGTTGAGGGTTGAGGATTGAGGGTTAAGGGTTCAATGGTTTAGGGTTTAAGGGTTGAGGGTCAAGATTTTAAGGATGAGGGTAAATGGTTGGCAGTATAGGGCTGATGGATTGGAGTTCAATGTCCAACATATATGGTACAAGGTATAGGGGTTGAGGTTTTAGGGTTAAGGGTTTAGGATTGAAGGTAGAGGGTTGAGGGATGAGGGTTTAAGGGTTAAAGGTTGAGGGATTAGGGTAGAGTGTTTAATTGGGTTTTAAGGGTTTAAGGGTTGAGGGTATTGGGTTTAGGGTAGATGGTAGAGGGTTAGAGCTTTAGGATTTAAGGGTTGAGGGTTTAAGGTATAGGGTTGACTATTCAAGGTTTAAAGGGTTGAGGGTATAGGGTTGAGGTATTAGGGAAGAGAAGGTGGGATGGAGGGAGGGAGATATCAAGGGAGATTCTTGAGAGAGAGAGGGATGAAGTAGGAGAGAGATAGAGGTTAGACAGTTAAAGGTAGAGGGTAGAGGGTTTAAGGGTTTAGGGTTTAAGGGTTAAGGGTTTAGGGGAGAGGGGAGAGGGGAGAGAGATAGAGGGAGTGAGTTAGTGAGTGAGAGAGAGAGACCTTAGAGAGGGAGAGGGGGTAGCAGGGAGAGTTGAGAGAGAGAGAGAGAGGGAGGGAGTGGGTGAGAGATAAAGGGTAGAGGGTTAAGGGTAGATGGTTAAGGGTTGAGGGCTGAGGGTAGAAGGTTTAAGGGTTTAAGGGTTAATGGTAGAGGGATAAGGGTAGAGAGTAGAGACATATAATTAGTGACAGAGAGAGAGACTTGAGAGAGGGAGAGGGGGTAGGAGGGAGAGACTTGAGAGAGAGAGGGGAAGGGAGTTGGAGGGAGATAGAGGGTAGAGGCTAGAGGCTAGATTTTTTAAGGGTTTAGGGTTTAAGGGTTAAGGGTTAAGGGTTAAGGGTTTAGGTTAAGGGTATAGTGGAGAGAGATAGAGGGATATAGAGAGAGAGTGAGTGAGTCAGTGAGTGAGTGAGAGACCTAATATTCCCTCTCTAGTTCTCTCTATCTCACTTCTCTCTCCTCTCCCTCCCTCTCTAATTTTCTCTATATCCCCCTCTCTCTCCTTCCCTTTATACTTCTCTCTATCTCACCTCTCTTTCTCCCCCTCTCTCTCCCTCTCTCTTCCTTTCACCTACCTTTTCTCTCTACTTCTCACTATCCAACCTATCTCTCTATACATATTTCTCTCTCCCCCCTCCTTTCCTCTCAATCTCTCCATGTTCCTCCTTATCTCTCTACTTTTAGCTCCATCACACATCTCTCCACCTAGACCTCTCTCTCCATCCCTACCTCTCCCTATATCTCTCCTTTCATATCTACTTCTTTCTACCTAGTTGTCGCTCTATACCTATTTCTCTCTCCCTCCTTGCCTCCTCTCTCTCAATATCTCCACCTTCTTTCCCTCTATAATTCTCTCTCTATCACCTCTCTCTATCTCTCTCCTCCCTCTCTACTCTCTCCATCTCTCCCTCCCTCCCCCTCTTTCTATCTCTCCTCTCTCCCTCCCCCTCTTTCTATCTCTCTTTACCTTCTCTCTACCTATATCTATCTCCTTCTATCTATCTCAACTATCCATCTTTACCTATCCCTCCCTCCTCTCTCTCTTCCACCAAAATTTACTCCACATCTCTCTGTCTAGCCTACCCCTATATACCTCTTTTTCTCTCCCTCTCTCTTTCCCTCTCTCAATCTATCTACCTTCCTCATTACACCTCTACTTATCTCTATCACCTCTCTCTCTCCCCTTCCCCTCTTTACTTTCTTTCTCTCTATCTCACCTCTCTCCTTAAATATCCCTCCCTCCATCATCTCTCTCTCTCTCTCCTACCCTCTTTCCCTCTCTCAAGTCTCTCTAGCTCTCTCCCCTCTACCCTCTACCATAAAACCTCTAGCCTCTATCTCTCTCCCACTCCCTCTCTCTCTTTCTTTCTCTCTATCTCATGTCTCTCCCTCCTACCCGCTCTCCCTATCTCAAGTCTCTCTCTCTCACTCACTCACTCACTCACTCCTATATCTCTTCACTCTACCCTTAGGCCTCTACCCTTAACCCTTAAACCCTCTACCCTATATCTCTCTCCTGCTCGCTCCCTCTCTCTCTAGTTAAAAAAATTCATTAAAAAACCCTAAGGTTTTCTTGTTTAAATTTAATATTTTCCATCAACATATTAAATTTTATTCATTTATACGCTATACTTTCCTTTACTCTGGTTCAAAAAGGCTAGAAAATGACTTATTTCCTATACTGCTGCCCTAAACCCTTAAATTTTTTCTCCCTACTGATTTACCATGGATAGCCTTCAAACAGTTCATGGTTGTGCGGTATAGGGTCAGCCCGATGGTCATCAAACAACCACCGCTATACCGCACGTAGTAAAATCTATACCCGTGAAATGTGGTAAAATTTATCTATGACCTTTATTGTGTTTACCGCTATACCATGGTCATTAGCTATCTACCTGGCAGTATGGTGGTCTTCCTATAGACTATCCACGGTAGCCATCTTGCTTCCTACCTTGACCTTCCATTGACAGTTTAGTGTAGTCATTGTGGTCAATATTCTCATTGTGTGTGGTATCATGGTGACTATCTACACTGCTCCCATGCCGGTGACTTATAGACCACCACAATATCGGGGTCTATCTTTAGACCGTGCACAGTGGTGTGGTAAACATTTTGTGCCTAATCGTTTAGCTGCCAATTGTTTTTTCTATCTGTTAACATCGCCTTCTAACTGCTACCGCTCTGTCGCGGCCCTCGATATTACCCTATGCGGTGTAGCGGTAAGGATTTCCTTGACTACTCTTTACCGCTATACCGTGGGAAGTCGCGGTTGGGAGGTGAATAAGAAATGAAGTGATCACTAAGGGAGCGGTAGAAGTATAAAATGTATGAGCATTTTTGGAAAGGGGAGAAATTAATTTTAAAGGAAAAGATAGGAAAATAATGAGAAATTAAATGGGGGTAAGGCGGTAAATGAAATATTATGAAAAGATAGGAAAGTAATGGATATAAATGAATAAACTCATTTAGGGTATTGATGGAAAATTTAGGTTCAAAAGGGAAAATCATTCAGTTTTCTTTAATGATTTATTTTTTGGGTTCTAACATGGTAGAGGGTTTAAGGGTTTAGGGTTAAGGGTAGAGATGAGAGAAGAGAGAGAGAGAGAGAGAGAGAGAGAGAGGAAAAGAAGGTAGAGATATTGAGAGAGAGGAGGCAAGGAGGGAGAGAGAAATAGGTATAGAGGGACAAATAGGTAGAGAGAAGTAGATATGAAAGAAGAGATAGAGGGAGAGGTAGGGATGGAGAGAGAGGTGAGAAAAAAACAAAGAGAGGTCTAGGTAGATAGAGGTGGGAGGAGATAAAGAGAAGTAGAGGGTAGAGTTAAGGGTAGAGGGTAGAGTGCTTAAGGGTTTAAGGGCTAAGGGTTTAGGGTTTAGAGTTAAGGGTAAAGGAGAGAGAGATATAGGGAGTTAGTGAGAGAGAGAGAGGGAGGGAGTGGAAAAGCGATAGAGGGTAGAGGGTAGAGGGATAGAAGGAGTGAATGAGTGAGAGAGAGACCTAAAAGAGGGAGAATAAGTAGGAGGGAGAGAATTGAGAGAGAGAGAGGGAGGGAGGGAATTGGAGATAGATAGAGTGTAAAGGGTAGAGTGTTTAGGGTTAAGGGTATAGTGGAGAGAGAGAGGTCTATATATCTCCCCTCCCTCTCTCTCTCTCAAGTCTCTCCCTCCTACCCCCTCTCCCTCTCTCAGTTCTCTCTCTCTCAGTCACTCCCTCTATCTCTATCCCCTCTACTCTTAACCATAAACCCTAAACCCTTAACCCTTAAACATTTAACCCTCTACCCTCTACCCTTAACCATCCCACCCTCTTTCTCTCTCCCAAGTCTCTCTCTCCTACCACCTCTCCCTCTCTTAGGTCTCTCTCACTCACTCACTC